>VXBN01009956.1:0-13394 GCA_013397395.1 Sinosuthora webbiana | reverse complement strand
GTCCCCACGGCCACGGGGACCTGCCCGTACAGCACGTGGCACACGGGCGGGGACAGCGACAGCGACAGGGACACGCTCGTGCCACGCGGCCGGCGGTCCCGCGGGACCCCCGGGGTGCGGGCGGGGGGCGCCGGCGCAGGCACGGGCAGCCAGCCGGTGAAAATCCGCATCCCCGTTATGCAACGGCGCTGATTTATTCATGCCTGAACCGGGCACTGGCCTAGAAATTAGCCCGGGCGATGCCGGGGAGGGGCCGGGAAGATGCCGGAGCACATGGAGCCCCGGGGAGCGGCGGGAGCAGGGCCGGGCACACCCCGGGCACCGCGGGGGGGTGTTCACCCCACGGCGGAGATGCCGCACTGGGCTCGGGGTCCTACACCGGAGCCACGGGGCTGGGCACAGGCACAAGACCTCCTGGCCAGGGGAGAGTGGGCTGAGCCCCCTTGTCCCACGCCAGATTTCCCAGAGCCGGGGGCAGGCTCGGGGTGGCCCAAGCGGAGACTGTGCAGGGCGCGGGTCGGAAGCGGCGCTCAGGAAACTCCGTGGAAAAGCAGCAACAGCGGAACAAGCGCCGTGCCCGGCCTTTCCCGGCGCACCGGGATATGAGCTCTCCAGCCTGGCACAGAGGGGAGAGGGGAACGGAGACCGACAGGGCCAGGGCTCCGCTGTGCAGGACCCAGCCACCCTCTGTGTCCCTGCCCCGCAGCTGGAGGAACTGCTCGTGCCCCACAACACCCAAACCAAGCACCAAAGCGCGGGCAGGGATATGGGCTGCCTTGGGATCACACCGCCCCCGGGAGCTGCAGCCAGGAGCCCACGCTGGGACAAATGCCAGCGTCGGGAAGTGGCTGAGCCCCTGTGCAGCTTCCTGGGGTGACAACGGGTCCGTCTGTGGCTCCATGTGACCGTGGGGGCTCTGGCAGTGCTGCCATGGGGCAGGGGGAGGCTCCAGCCCAGCGCAGGGACCAGCAGGACGGATGGGAAACACCAGGGACTCAGCTGAGAAAACATCTGCCGGCCCCCGCTCCGAGCCCCGGCCCGGGGGAGGGACCAGAGCGGCTGCACACGCCCGGCCGAGAGGAAACAGATGCCACCGGCCCAGCCCAGGCATTTCCCGGCCCAGTCAGGGGGTGTTGAGGAATCTGCAGGTAGCAGAGGCTGTGGGATCACATCCTGCCCTGGCTCTGCCTCCCCGCATCCTACTGGCTATTTCAGTTTCGAATGGGAAGCAAGGCATGGATTGGGGTGCTGGGCACCCTCAAAGGGAGGGTCCTTAGGATGCAGGAATGGGGTTGGGAAGGTGGGAGTGGGCACGGACCTCATGGAAGAGCCACTCGTGCCCCGGCACTGGTGTGCACGACTACAGAAACAGCCGTAGAAACCAGCAGAGATTTATTATCAGAACAAAACTCCCAAACATCTGAAGGCCACCAAGTGTCCCAGCACGGTCATGGCATTGGGACCAGGCGGTGGAGAAGGGAAGAGGGAAGGGAGAGGCTGACCCCAGCCCCAGCCCCGCAGGACGGTCACTCCGCAGCCAGCTGCCGCTGCTGCTCCAGCAGGGATTCCAGGAGGTTGGCTCTCTGCACGGCTGCCTGCAACGGAGCACAGCACAGGGGAGAGAGTGCTTGCAGTGCAGCACAGTGCTGGAGCACAGGCACAGCCAGGGCAGGGCCAGGGAGCCCTCACTCACCTCGTACTGCTTCCGCAGGCTGCTCATGCTCTCCTCCTTCCTCAGCACCGCCGCCTTCACCCTGACATGGACATGGGGGGCTGAGCACCCCAGTGCCAAACACAGGGCTGGGCCCTGCCCCAGGGCGGGATTTCAGCCCCTCTCCCATGTGTGCCAGCACACACTGGCAGCACCTTTATGCCATTGGTGGGTGCTGTGTAGTGTGGACTGAATTGTCTACAGGAAAAATGGCACATTAGCTTCCTAAGGTTTAATTATCATAGGTTTTTGGGGGTGTCCCAGCCGCTCTCAGGCTCTGTGGCTGTGCCCTGACCCTGGGCCCTGCCCCTCTGCCGAAGATCACGTGGCTGCAGTCACAGGTATCATGCGTGAGCCACGGAGAGCCCCCAGGAGGTGACAGTGATCCTGGCCAGGGCTCCTGCCAGGGAGGAATGCAGAGCTGTGCTCCACTGGCCTCTCCTGGCACTCCTGTCCTCCATACAGGCACAGGAGCAGCCCTTGGGGATGGGATGGCACAGAGCAGGCCAGCAGTGACAAGGGACAGAGGATTCAGGGTGGCTGAGCAGCAGCCAGCTCGGCAAGGCTCCTCTGCCTGGTTTGCCTGGACAGGGCTGGAAACTGTTCCTGAGGATGCAGCACTGAGCTCCTGCCCCAACACCTGGGCTCCCTCACCTCCTGTGCACCTCCTCCAGCTCCCGGTCCTTCTCCCGCACCAGCCTGTCCAGCTCCAGGTGCTGCCGGGCCCTCAGCTCTGCCAGCTCCGCCTTCAGCCGCGCATTCTCCTCCTCTGTCCCCACCAGCCTGTCTGCAAATTCCTGCCAGACCACCTCAGTCAGCCTCTGTGCCCCTGGGATGGCTGGTCCTACACATCCAGGCAGGGCCCTGGCTCTGCTCCTCCCTCACCTTCCGGATCTCCTCCAGCTCCTGGTCCTTGTGCTTCAGCAGGCCCTGCAGCCGGATGCTCTCCCCTTCCAGCTCGGCCAGCCGCCCCTTGAGCTCATTGCAGCGCTCCTGCAGCTTCCGCTCCGACCGCTCCAGCTCCTGCAGCTCCACCTCGTACTTGTCTCGGATCCTCTTGATCCTATGGGCAGGAAGGACAGGCAGCCTAGCTCATCCCGCTGCTGCCTGGCTCATCCCAGCCCCACTCCTGCTGCAGGAGGGATCAGGGCACAGCAGCAAGGGCAGAGCTGCCCCACAAGAGATCCAGGGCTGTTTCCTCAGTTGAGAGGTAAACTTTGTCCCTGTGAGCTGCTCCTTCCTGCACTAACACTGCTCCAGAGCTCACTGGAGAGATGCCCAGGGGACAGGGAAAAGGGACCAGCCCCTGGAGAACCTGGGACCTCCCTCCTCCCTTTCCCCCTCACCTGTTCTCTGCTGCCCTCTCGCACTCCTCCTTGGCCAGGGACGTGTCGGCCTCCAGGCGCTGGATCACCAGCTCGATCTCTTTGTCCCTCTCCTTCCTCATCTCCTCCCGCAGCTCCCGCTCCCGAGAGAGCAGCCAGGCTTCCTGGAACGGAGACAGCAAACAAGGCCTCAAACTCCTCTCATAGCCCATGGGTGGCACCTTTGGAGGACAGCTCTTGTCCTTACCTCCTTCTTCACATAGTTGGCCTCCCAGGCCTGCTTCTCCAGCTCCAGCTGGTCCTTCAGCACCTTCAGTTCTGCCTGTGAAGAGAAGGGAAAACAACAGCTCAGCCCTGGGACCATCCTGTGCTGGCTGGGGCTGTCCCTGTGGGGTCCAAGGCTTGGTGGTGCCAGCACCCGAAGGGCTGGAGGTGAGGGGAAACCAGACCTGGTGCCGTCTCTCCTGGTCCTCCTTCTCCTTGGCGTACTCGTCCCGCAGCGCCCGGGTGAGGGCCGAGCTGTTGGCCTCCAGCTGCCGCCGCAGCTCCTCTGCCTCTGCTCGCTGCCTGCACAGACACAGCTCCCAGCATCCACACCAGCACCTCTTCCCACGGGAGCTTGGCCCAGGGAGTCCACAGCTCCAGGGCTGCCCCCAGCCCAAGGCCCCCAGCCTGCTCACCGGGCTGCTTGCTGACTCAGCCGCTCCTTCTCCTCAGCCACCTCAGCGTAGAGCCGGCGCCGCTGCAGCTCCAGTGCCTGCTCCTCCTGCTCCAGCTGCTGCTCACACCTGCGGGACACAGACACTCCAGGGATGTGCCTTTGAGCACTCGGCCTCTTCTCCACCCTGCCCTTCGTGACGCCAGAGGATGTCCCAGCTCAACGGCATCGCCCACCTGAGGCCAGTGGAGAGAAAGGGGCTACTCCCCGTGGAGCTGCAAATATTGGGATCCCAATACTTGGGACGAGCACAGCACACCCCAGAGCCGTGAGCCCCGAGGCAGCGCCGAGCCTGCGGTGACACACCTCTGGCGGGCCCGCTCCCGCTCCCGCTGGCTCTGCTCCTCCTTCTCGCGCTCCAGCAGCCCCCGCAGCTCCTGCGCCTGCCGCCCGTAGTGCTGCGCCGCCCGCTCGTCCGACCGCAGCAGCTCAGCCTCGTGCAGCAGCTTCAGCTGCCGGATGTCCTCGCGGTGCTTGGCCACCAGCTTCTGGATCTCCGGCTCCAGCCCTGCCACAGCGGGAAGGACGGGCACGGCTCGGCCTGGATCCCACCCCAGGGCCCTTGGCTGGCTCAGGGGGATGAGCACAGAGGGGTTTTCTTGCCCTCTGGCATCTGCTCCACCACAAACAGGGAGCAAACACTGCCCACACCAAGGAGTTCTTCCCAATCTCTCCTGCAGCACTCTGGCACAGTCTGCAGTCTCTCCAGCTGCTGCTGAGGGAACCTGCCCGTACCTTTCACCGTGATTTCTTTGATCTTTTTGGTTTTCTCCTCAATCCACTTCTCCCGTCGGACTTTCTCAGTTGCGCTCATGAGTTCCTTCAGTTTCTTAATCTCCTGTTTGGAAGCAAATGGGAAAACCTCAGAGAAGTTGGGAGAGAAAAGCCCTGGGAGCCAGGCTGTTGGGAAGGAAGCTGTGGAGCTGCACATAGATACATGAACAGCCCTGGCCACATGTGCTCTTCCAGCACAGAGAAGTGGCCACACGCTCTCCCAGTGCCTTCTCCTCTATCCCCTTGGCAAAGTGCTCACTGCCAAGACATGAGAGCACTGATGGAGGGGGAAGGGGAACTGGGGGCTGCTGAGGGTCCCTGCATGCAGCCCATCTGTCCCTGTGTGATGGTGCTTTCCTCTCCAGCCTTCCCTCTCCCTGCCATGGAAAACCCTCTGGCAGGGGCTGGAGCAGGGCCAGAGCAGGTCAGGGCATGAGAGGAGAGGGCAAGGCACGAAAGAGAGCAAAGACCACATTTACCTCACAAAAGGGGCCCAAAGTGCGCCAGACCTGGGAAGAAAGAAAGGAGGGGATGGAGAGAGAAGGGGAATGGTGGAGAAGAGGCAAATCCACACAGCCATGTCTGTGGGGGCCACAGGCAGGGCAGAGCTGGGCAGGAGTCCATGGGGGCGAGGGGTGATAGCACAAGGGACAAGGACAGGCACAAGCCAAGGGACTGGCCAGGAGCCTCTGTGGTTGGAGCCTGCTCCAGAGACCAAGGAACCCCCACGGTCTGGCCAGCCATGAGCTCAGCTCCAAGGTCAAGGACGAGCAGGGACTGGGATGGCAGAGCTGGGATGAGCCCAGTGGTGCTGCTTTCCTGCCAGACCTGGCACAGGGTGAGCTGAGCCATCTCCATCCACAGGAGAAGCAAAATTCCTCCATGGCATTAGGTTTGTGCCAGCACCACACCTGGGTCACCCCCAGCCTGGGAGAGCTCTGCCTTCAGTGGGATCATGGAATTATGGAATGCTTTGGTTTGAAAAGGACCTTAAAGCTCATCCAGTTCCAAACCCTGCCATGGCCAGGGACACATTCCACTATCCCAGGTTGCTCCAAGCCCTGTCCCACCTGGCCTTGGACACTTCCAGGGATTCAGGGGCAGCCACAGCTGCTCTGGGCATCCTGTGCCACGTGTGTGGGAAGGGGGTCTCCAAGCAGAGCCTGGGAGCTTACACTGTCCCTTGGTCAGTGCCACGCTCCTGGCCCTGGGCAGCAGAGGACAGGAGCCTTTTGGGGAGCCAGGACAAAGCTCTGTGGTGACAGGGACCTTCTGTGCAAAGAGAAGAGCTCCTTGGAGTGGCCAGGTCCCACCGAGGTGACAGAGACTTCACTGCTCCCATTTGAACAAAATCAGCATGCACATGTCCCCCCACCTTCCCTGTGCCCTCACCAGCTCATGCTGCTCCTGCATCTGGGTGATCTTCTGGCCATACTTGTGGTCCACTTGTTTCAGCTCTGCCACCACGGCCTCACACTTCTCACTCAGCACCTTCTTGTCATCGAGGAGCTGGGCAGGATGAGGAGCCAGCATCAGGCAGGTGCAGCCACCTCAGCCTCTGCCTGCAGGAGTTGGGATGAGGGATTACCTGGTCAATGAAGGCCAGGTGCCTCTGGATAGCTGCCTCATACTGCTCCCTCTGCAGCCTGAGCTGCTGGCTGAGCTCCTTCTCCGTCTGTTTGACGTGTCGGTCGGTCAGTTCCCGCTGCTGAGTCTGTGGGGAGTCAAACAGCCACGACATGGAAATCACCATCAGGCCAGGAAAACGAGGGACAGAGCTAAAGGAAAGCCCTGGTGCTCACATCTCCCACCCCTGCCAGCAGGAATACCCAGCCCCCTGGGACAGAGGAGAAGGGAGTTCAGCCCAGGTCCCCTCCAACCCAAACAATTCCACGATTCTGTAAAATCAAGGGAGAGTCCTGATCCTGTGCTTCATAGCCCCAAGAACCACACGTGAGGCTGACACACCAGAGCAGTCTGCAGCAGGCTGATGGCTCTCTTCTTCTCCTCCACTTCCAGCTTCAACCTCATCATGGAGCTTGTCACCTCCGTGGCAACAGCCGACACCTGCTCCACGTGAGCCAGCTCCTCTTCCAAAAGGAAGCTCTGCCACAGCAGAAAGAACATTATGAAAAGGTGGTGTAACCACCCAGAATGAGGACAGGAAGATGGGGGATGATTCCCACTAGGAATGGATTCCCAGAGCACAGGTGGACTCACCTCCCGCTGTGTGGCTGAGGCAGCTGACCTGGGCCTCTCCTGCTCCGACTTCTCCATCTCATCCAGGAAACTGATGATGCTTTGGAGCTTGGCCTCTGAGAGCAGAGCCCCGTCCTCAGGGACCCCTGGCGGGTGGTTCAGCTTCCCAAACTTCTCCAAGTTATCAGCAGTCAGGGAGTTGGAGCTGGGCTCCTGCTGGGAATTCACCGTGGTCAATGAGCAGCCAGGCTCGGGAGAAGAGGTGCTGGCTTTTCTCCATCACTGGAGCTCAGTCCTCCCACTGCACCCCAGTAACCAGCCTGATACTCTGGGCTAAACCCTGTCACACTACCAGGGTTGCTGGTCCTTGCAAATGTCCAAGCCCCCAATGCACCAAACTCTACCACCTGCAAACTCCTCCAAACTCCTCTATCACCCACTCCAAGCTCCTCCACCACCTTTCCTGGCAGTGCCCTGTTTCTCACAAGGCAGCCAACACTGTCCAAGGATGGACACAGCAGTCTCATCCCCCAGCTCACCCTGTCCATCCAGGCACATCTGTCTTTCTTGAGGAGCTTGGGTGGGGGCAGCAGCTCTGGCTCCTCCTCCAGCAGCCGGAGTGTGTCCAGCAGCTCATTGAGCGTGACCTTGGACGGAGCCCTGCTGCCAGCAGTCACTGCTGTCTCCAGGTCCTCATTACCTGTCCCTCTGGAGCTCACATCCTAAAGGAGAAGATGAGAGAGAGTTTTCTGGGTCTCCCCAGAAGCCAGCAAAGGCTCTGATGTTGTCATGGCAGAGCAGCTGGGCCCCCAGGAGGCACAGCCAGACCCACCTGCAGTTTGTCCTCTGCCCCGGGGTCCGGCGAGGGCACGGAGCCAAGAGCTCCCAGGCTGCTTCCTTCCAGCTCCCTGGCTGCCGAGGGGGAATTGGCCTCTGCAGGAACCAGACTGTTCTCAGACACTCACCCCAGCCAGCCCCTGGGAAGCAGCTCCTCAGAGCAAACAGCCCCTTGACCCCTCCTACCCCACACTCCCAAAGCTTTGGGGACACGCCAGAGGGACTCACCGGCATTGTTGGCTTTGGTGAGGCTGCCTGCCGGGCTGACATTCCTGGCTGAGGCAGGTTTGGCACCAGGCTTCTTCTTGGGCACCCTCCTGCTCTCCTTCACCAGCACCACCTCTTCTGCTGAGCGCTTCGTCTCCAAGGCCTTTTGGGCCCTTTTCTGCTGCAGCTCCTGAGGGGACAGAGCAGCCATCGATGTCCTGAAGCTTTGGGAAGGCACAAGCCTGTGTTTGCAAGGCTGTGGCAGCGTTTTTGCATCCTCCAGCTGCTCACTGATGTGTCTCCCCCATCCCCCCCTCCCCGATGGAACATGATTCCAATTAGGGCAAAGAAAATTTGGGGTTTAAAACATCTCCAGCTCTACTGCCAACTCCTGCAGCCTGTGCCAACCCCATCTGCACCACCAGCTGCAAGAGCAGGGTGACAATGACGTGTTGCTTCCTGCCAAGGGACATGGAGTGATACTCAGCCCTCTCCAGAGGGACCCTGCTCCTGAGGAGGGTCCCATTCCCAGGGCATGCCCACCCTTGGCCATTCCACGGAGCTTGGAGTCTCCCTGTCTCAACGTGGTCACCATTTTCCTGAGAACTACACAGAAACCAGCACTGTCTTCACAAGCTCAGAATGAGCTGCCAAGGCTTGGCAGGAGCACAGCAGGAAACCACTCTGTGGCACCTCCATCTCCGGAGGGAGCACTCCATTTCCAAGGCTGGCTCTGTTCCTGCCCCATGCCAAGGCTCTGGAGATGCAGAGAGGCCTCTCACTGCCAACAAATGGTGTCACACAGGCCTGGGCCTGGCCCTACCTGGATGGCAGCGTGCCGGGCCAGGCGTGCCTTCTCCTCTCGGATCTTCCGGCGCTCCTCGTCCTTCCTCTCCTGCAAATCCAGGATATTCCCCTCCTCCATCCGCTGCTGCCTTTCCTTCCAGAGAGGAGGGACAGAAATGTTACTGAGAGTACTCCAGTACCCACCACTGAGAAGTGTGAGGGGCACCCACACCTGGTTCACCCCATATCCAGGATTTCCATCCTCCCCTCTGTGCAGGTGAGGAGCCCGCAGCACAGCTCCACTTTGGAGCAGCTCATTTCCTTGAGATCCTCAATGCAATTATTATTATTATTTTTATTATTATTATTATTACTACTATTATATCATCATCTAGATCTGCAACCACCGAGGAGACAAGGCTTAAAAATAGACTCACACGCAAGAGCAACAGAGCTTTTCATTACTGGGATAAATAATTGAACACAAAGAAACACAAATAGCTGCGAAACCTCGTCACTCTAACAAGCCACCTCATTAGGGATTCATTAGGATGAGCCAAGATGGGGCATCCCTTCTCTGGCCACCAGTGTGGCCCAGACAATGGCAATTCAGGGAGACTTGAGCTGCTACTGCCAGTGTCTGACTGCGCCCAGTCAGGGGGCTGGGGGAACTGGAGCTGTGTGGTGCTGAGCCTTTGGGCCTCAGCTCCTGCTGGAACCAGCCCAGGCTAATCCCTGGACACAGCCAGCACAGCTCTGAGGGAACAGGACCCTCCCCAGCTCTCCGGACCATGGTGGGGGCTGGTTGGACGCAAAGCCAGACCTACCTCGACTCTCACAGCCCAGGTCTGGGGACTAGAAGGACCCCAATTGCGTGGCCGGGGGGACGTGGGTGTTGGGTGGTCTGGGCTACAGAGCAGGGGACAGGACCAACCTCCCTCTTGGCAGCCATCAGGCGCCCCAGAGCCGCAGCCGCCGTCCTGTGCCGCTGCGAGTGCCGCCGGTACCAGCGCTGGATGGTGACAGCAGCCAGGTTCACCTGCTGGATGAACCTGTGGGCACAGGGAGGGAGGGTCAGCACTGCCCCGGGTGCAGCAGAGCACAGACAGCTTCCCCACAGCACCAGGACCTGCAGGTGCACTGGGAGTGGCCTTTCCCCAGTGTGAAATCCCACAGGACAAGAACGAGCTCCTCTGGAGCTCCTCACACCTCCTGGCACCGTCCTCCTGCCCCTTCCCTCACCTCTCGGCCTCCTCCTCGGTCACCTCCCTCCTCCGGGGAGCGCTGCTGCCGCTGCTGCTGCTGCTGCTGTTGTTGTTGTGGGTCATGATGTTGTTGCTGGAGAAATTCTTCTGAGACTTCACGAAGCTGCTGCTGCCTTCCCCGTCCTCGTTCGAGGTCGCTTTGACGACATTGCTGGGACAGAAGATGAAGGCACTCAGCCCTGTCACCACACACGACCCCAGGGCCAGCCCAGCTGCAGAGCCAGGACAGCCCCCACACTCACTTGAGGGAACTGGGAGCCTGGTTGGAGCTCTTGGGAGCAGGGCCCTTCTCAGCAGTGGAGTAGTTGTTGTGCACCATGGTGGTGACGCAGTTGCCCATTGCGCCCTTGTTGCTCCTTGTGTGGAGAGACCGGGAGTGTCAGAAACAGCACCTTCCCTCCCTGGGTGTTTTCTCCATGAAGCTCTGCCCACCCTCCCCCTCAGGACCCTCTGTCCTACCTGTTGTTGGCGGTGAAGTTGGCAGCCAGGAGCACTGTGGCTTCCTTCCTCCTCATGCCTGAGGGTGGCTCCAGGCTGTGGGAGCCAGAGGGGCCTGGGAATGCCCGGGGCTGGTCATCCTGCCATGGAGTCAGCAGGGATAAGGGCACCAAACCCATCTCCTCAAACCCCACCAGGAGCACAGAGCCAGCCTGGCCCACCCACTCACACAGCCTGCCGTCCTCACCAGGATATTCCATGTGGTTTTCTTTTCCGGGGAGGTTTTGCTCAGAGTTGCCAGTTTCTTCCTTCCTCCTGGATCGCCCTCAAAGAAGGCCAGGAAGTCTTCTGTCTGCTCAGAGCTTTATCCAGATGCAGGGAAGGCAGAGAGGAGAGAACAGGGTTCTGGGATAACTCACAGCCACAGGACACACTCTGGGTATGCAGGGCACTTGGATACTTCAGTGTGACAAAGGGGAGAAAGGGGCTGGAGAATCACTAGATGGCCACAAAATCCACAAATTACTTGTTTTTACACAGAGCTTTGGGTTCCAGGGTGGTGTGGTGTGATAGGGATGGGCACACACCAACAGGAGAATGGAAAATCCCAACTCAGAGGACACTGGAAACAGAGAACTTCTGTCTCCTCACACAGCCCAGTTATGGCCTGGAGGGTCCATGAGGGCTGTTGGAATCAAATGGAATGTTTTTTGTCACAGCCACAGAACTATATTCCACTTCCCCAAATAGAAATTCTTCCCTGTAATGGTATTGAGGCCTTGGCACAGGCTGCCCACAGAAGCTGGGCACTAGTCTGACAGAGAAGTGTCCCAGCCCAGACTGGATGAGGCTTGGAACAACCTGGTCTCATGGAAGGTGATCCTGCACGGGACTTTTAAGGTCAGGCTGTTCTGTGATCCTATGAAACCCTAAACAAGGGACTTCCCCTTCAAAAAAATAACCGAAGCACCAGACCTTGATTTTCCAGGGCTAGGTTTTAACTCCTGATGTGCACGACAGAGCTCAGGGTATTTCGGAAAGGCTCCTGTTCCCCCACAGGACCAGGGAGGTTGGACACATGGGTGGCATGTCCCCCAGTGCCACCCACAGGACAGACGGACACACATTCCTGGCTGGAGCTGTACCTGTGTGAGCTGTTCACCCGCTGGTTCACCTGGGTGGTGCTGTTGGACCTGCGCAGGTTGTTCATGGCCCGGGATCCTGCATCTTCCTGCAGAGAGCAGGGAGAAATCCAGCAGCCACGTTCAGGAGGAGCACAGGCAGGCTCCCCCACCCTCTCACCCAGTGGGACATGGAGTTCCCACTACCCCAGGGCTGCCAGGCTCTCCTTGAGGCAGCGGGCAATGACGCCTCGCTCGGGCGCTGCTGAGCCAGCAGGAACATGTTCCTTAGCACAAGCTCCTGGGAAGCACAAGCTCCTGGGAACAAGGGAATGCTGCCAAGGGATTACTCAGCTCAGACTGTCTGCTCCTGGATCCTGACAGAGCCCAGCAAGCACCTGGGGCTCATTCCCTCTGTGGAACCCCCATTCAGGAGCCCCCAGTGTGGCAGGAACAGGGGGTGCTCCACGAGGGGCAGGCTGGGCCTGACATCCTAGCAGGAGACACCAGGAAATTGGGAGCTTCCAAATGGAAATTGGCACAGGGAGGCGAAGGGCAAGGAAGGGAAAAGATGGAATCTTGATGCTCCCTACTTCTGCACCGAGGGCGGAGCCACAGCAAAGCCAGGCTGGTGCTGGGGGAGCCACAGCAAGAAGGACACGGGCATGCCTGCAGCCATCCCATATCCCAGGCACGGGCTCCCTGGCACAGGAGGGGGAAGGACAGGGGCTCACCGGGGCGTTCCTCTTGGCTTTGCCGTCGGCAGCCACGGACACGGAGCGCGCCATGAGCTTGGCAGGAGAGGCGCTGCCGGGGCGCCGCGACACGGGCGCCGGGAGCCCCGTCAGGATCAGGTCTGCCACGTCGGAGCTCTGGACGGAGCAGCAGCTCCGGGTGCTCTTCATGCTGGAGCAGGAGGAAGGAGCCCTGGAAGCAGAGCGCAGAGAGAGGGGAAGGCATGGAGCATCCAGCCTCGGAACCAGGCGTTCCGGCAAACACCGGCACAGAGTTGGAACTGCTTCCCAACAGGACAAAACTTTCCTCCAAATTGCCACGTGGCAAATAACCCCAAGCACAGCCCTGGAGAGGCTCCAGGTGAACTCCCCGCTGTTTTCACCCAACGCTATAGCTGTCCATGAGCTGCTGTCACATTTATGGGCTGGAATTCCAGCAGAAGACTAAAGGGAGGGAAAAGCCCTGCTCCCCATCCCAGGCTCCTTCACTCCACAGAGCCCACGGCTGCCAGAGGATCACACAGGCCCAGGATGGCCCCATCTGTGCAGGCTGGAGGTTCAGCTCACCCCACATCCCACATGAGGCTGGGATGGCTAAAGAACCAACCACATGAGCAGCTCCCAGGGGATTTTCTCCCACCAAGCTCCCAATCCCTGCCAAGAGTTTGTTCAGAAGTGTCCGTGCCCTCCCAGGGGGCACAGTAAGAGCTGGGCCCCTCCCAGCTCGAGGCAGCACATTCCCACCTTTTCCCCTCTGCACTCTCCCAGCCCCAGTGCTGATCCAGGAAAAGACCAGATCATTTTATTTCTTTACATTTATTACCCACACTATCCCTAAACCCTCTCCCCTAGCAGCCTTGGCTTCCCCTCTCAGGGCTCCACCACAGCCCTTGGCAATGCCTCAGGCTCCACAGCCTGGGGAAACAAACGGCTCCCATGGAAACCTCTGGGCTCACAGCAGGAAAATGGGCTCAGGAGCCCAGGCACAGCACAGCACCCTGAGCCCCCAGCCCCCCAAATCCCTGAAGTTCAGACTCCTGAGCTTTAAAGCCCCCATGGCCCCAACCTTCCCTATGACCCAGAGACAAGCCCCGGCCTGAAGCTCCCAAATCCCTGAGACCCTCAGGATCACCCAAGTCCCACATCTTTCCTCTAAGCTCCCAAACCCAGATCCCCCCAAATTCCCTCACTCCCAAAGCCCAGGACCCCAGCCACAGGTCCAAGCCAAACTCCCAGTTCCTAGATGCCCCCAGGACCTCCCAGGACACCCACCCCCGGG
>VXBN01009955.1:316006-332182 GCA_013397395.1 Sinosuthora webbiana | reverse complement strand
AAAAATCCCGCAGGGAATCGGGGATCAGCCTCGGCCCCCGAGGCAGAGCGGTTCCTGCAGGGCCACGGGTGGCTGAGATGATGAGGTGGGAGTGAGTGATGAAGGATTGTGCTCGGCAGGAGGGAAGCAGTTCGCTTCCCTCATTGCTCATTCCCGAGCACTCTAATGTTTGGGTGGTATTTCAGTGGCAGGGTTTTTGTAAAGGGAAGTGTGATGTTGTTTTATGGGGTGCCAGCCAGATCCCACTGAGCCACGCTCTCAATCCTCAGCCGCCTTAGTCACAGTTTTTTTTGGTTTTTTTTGTTTTTTTTTTTTAATAGGGAATTCATCTGCTCAGAAAGTTGCCAGTGTTTCAACGCTATCAACTGCTGAGGACCGGCCTGCGTTCCCATTTCCGTGCCAAAAGAGCTGTCTCGGTCAGGACTGTGGGGGTTTATGGGTGGCTGTAATAAAGGAACAGCCCTTGGTGCTGCCCCAAAGCCTTTGTGTTTTACAAGGAGGCACAAATTCTCTGAGCAGTCCACGCAGTCCATCTGCACCCGGTGCTGAGCACTTCAGGACGTCCCAACGAGGCGTTTAGAACACTTCCCTCCAGCTGCACAGAAACAGCCGTGCCGAGAGTTGAATTTGAAAGGAACCCTTTATTTCCCCCTTTCCTTGCCGTCCCTCCCCCAGCTCGAGATAGCAGGAGATGGTTGAGCATCATGTGTCAGCAAGGTCTTCTGCTTATTGCAGATGGGAAAAAAAAAAAAAAAAAAAAAAAATAGTTCTGAATCCCCAGGAAGAGCTTTGCCTTGATGGCCCAGCTCTTAACCCGTGATTTCGGGCTCCAGTGGTCTGGCATAAGCCACAACAAACCACACTTGGAACAGGACTGCTCAAGCTGAAGGGGCTGAAATGGAACCTGTGTGATTTAAAGCCAAAATACCTGTTCAGGACCGAGGCTTTTAGAGCAGCAGCCAGGCACCTGCGAGAGGGAAAGAGCTGAAGGCCAAGCACGTGCCAGCTCTGGGGCAGGGTTTGCTTTCATCCCCTGCTCAGAGGTTTTGGGGTGTGCTCTGCATCCCAGTGCTGGCTGCAGAGGTCACTCGGGGATGGTGTTTTCCCTGGGAACATCCCTGCCCAAGGAGGTAGTTTACATAATTTTCTGACTGCAGAAAAGGAGGGGCTTGGATTTTAGACCCGATTCTGTCCGAGCAGACTTTAGGGCTCTGGAGTAATTGGAACTCGCAACTCTCCTGTCTGGACACTGTGACCTTGCCCAGCTTGCCTTCAGCAGCTGCACTCAGATTCTGCCCTGGCAAGGTCCAAAAATAGGTCAGATTTCAGATAGTTAATTGTCATTAATTTTTCACAGGGCCCCGTGTGCCAAGGGTCACGTTCCCGAGGCTGCCCAGAGCTCCAGGAGTGGTTGGACACTGCTCCCAGGGATGCACAGGGTGGGATTGTTGGGGGGTCCGGGCAGGGCCAGGAGCTGGAATTTCATCATCCTTGTGGGTCTCTTCCAGCTCTGGATGTTCTGTGATCCCACGAGCAGTCAGATTCTGAGCAGACCCATGTGAGGGTGAACTGGGAAAACCGGGAAGGGACTCTGCAGCATTCTGGAGGCTCTGGTCCCTCTGCTTTGCTCTGTAGGTAACTTTTAAGCCCGAGGTTTCAAGGGTTTCTCTGATTTTTGAGGCTAAATGGCAGCGATCGAGTGAAAACAGGGCAGCTGCTTGTCAGGATTGAAGTGACTCTGTGTTCCTTCTAACTGCGGTCGTTGCTTGAAGAATGAACTCCTAATCCTGTTTATAAAGGGATGAAGAGCCTCCAGCTTCCCATTGGGAGAGGGGCAAAGCTGAGGTGGGACAGTGCAAGAAATCCAGGGAGTCACTGGCAGGAGAGAGGGAAGCAGGACCCCAAAATTTACTGCCCATTTTAAATACAGGAGCAAAATATAACAACAGCATAAACCCCCAGTTCCCTGAGGGACGTGGTGAGCTGGAAACCTGGTCCCTGTACCCTGTGATGTTCTGGACCCGTGTCACACAGTGAAATGAAAGTGACTCAGCCCCGGAATTTATTTTAGAAATGCCGTTAAAGTGCTCTTTAAAAGCAAAATAAAACCCAGAGACACATGATCGGCATGGAGCAATTATCAGGAAAACTTCACCGATCCAGCGTGAAATACTTTATTAAATACAAAGCAAATCAATCTTCATTGTGAGTAAGAATTAAGTCACCAAATGAGTTCCAGCTCTAGGAGGCAGGAGAGGAAGTTTTGCTCTGAATTTCACCCACATTATTGTACTGAGTATTTAAGGATTGGGAACTTCTGGATGTTTAAAACCTGGTTCGAGGGGTTGGCTTGGGTGAAAATTCTGGTTTTAAAATCTGTTATGGTTTTCGACGGGTCAAACAAATGGCCCCATTTTTAATTTTGTACCTTAAAAAAATTAAAAAAAGATTGGGCTGTCCACACAGCAGACTAAACCAAAAGATCATGGAACCCTGGAATGGTTTGGGTTGAAAGAGACCTTGAAGATAATCCAATTCCAGCTCTCCACTATGGGCAGGGACACCTCCCGCTGTCCCAGGCTGCTCCAAGTGTCCAACCTGGCCTTGGGCACTGCCAGGGATCCAGGGGCAGCCACAGCTGCTCTGGGAATTCTATTCCAGGGCCTGCCCACCCTGCCAGGGAGGAAATTTTTCCTAATATCTGCTCTAAAAATGTAATTTTTCAGTTTGAGGCCATTCCCTGTGTCCTGTCCCTGCAGGCCTTGGGAATTGTCTCTCTCCAGGTTTCCTGGGGCTCCTTCAGGCCCTGCAAGGCCACCCTGAGCTCAGCCCAAAGCTTCTCCTGTCCAGGCTGAACAATCCCAGCTGTGCCAGCCTTTCCTCCCAGCAGAGCTGCTCCATCCCCCTAAAGGGTTAAAGATTTTAGTTTTAAAATCTGTTATGGTCGTGCCTGGGTCAAGCAAAGAGCTCCATTTTCACTTCCGCACCTTAAAAATCGAGAGAATAAATTGCCCACAGGCCTGGTTAAAGCAAAGTAGCATTGAATCCTGAGAGATCACAGGATCATGGAATGGTTTGGGTAGGGAGGGACCTCAAAGCCCACCCAGTGCCACCCCTGCCATGGGCAGGGACACCTCCCACTGTCCCCAATGTCCAACCTGGCCTTGGACACCTCCAAAAATCCCGGGGCAGCCACAGCTCCCACTGTGCCCGTGCAGGGTGAGAGGAGCAGTTCCACGAAGAAGAACCTTTGCTCCCTGTGAGGTTTTTTCCCTCTTTTTCCCAACCGCTGGTTCTCCTCAACCCTCTTCCCATTTTCCTGAGCAGCCACCCGGCCCTGGGTGTCCTGAGTGCCCTGGAGGTGCTGGATTCTCCCTCCCTGCTCCCCACGGGATCACTGGGCCCACTCCTCTCCCGTGCCACAAGGAGGAAACCGCAGCAAGCTCAGCTCTCACCCCTTGGAGACCTCCCTTCCCGGCCCACTTTTGGCAGAACCAGAGCACGGCTTTGCCCTGGTTTTGTGGGAACAAACAATTGGGGATCACCGGAGCTCGGTGCTCTAGGGAAAGCAGAGGAAGGGAGGGGGAAAAGGGCACGAAAAATCTGTGAGGGGATGTAGTGGTTCTAAAAGCAAAACAAATGAGAGGCTGCAAGTCAGAGATACAATTTAATAGGAAGAAAGGAAAAAGAAGGTAAAGGTAAAATAAAAATAGATGCAATAATACAAAAGACCACTGACAGAGTCAGAATACAACCTGATCACGGTGATGGGAACAGTCCAGACGAGGTGGTCTTCCTGAAAGCAGTGATCCAGTAGAAAGGTCTGGTAGCTCAGGTTCTCTGGGAATCCAGTGGGTGAGCTCTCCGTACTGTCCCAAACCCTGAGCTTATATCCATGCTGGAATGCTTGGTTCTTCCCTCTGGGCGGAGCATCTCACAATAGGATAGTGAGTCATGCAGTGGGTCCTTGATGGCCCATTAAACAGAGATAACTCCAGAGGGTGTTATCTCTGAGTCATGGGCAAGGCATTGATGGGCCATTAGCAGAAGATTAGCCCTGAGGGTAGAGGTCCGGGAAGAGCACCGCTCCAACAATTGGATTCACAGTTCGTTTGGATGGTGATAGAATACTTTGTGCACACCCTACATTACAACCCAGGACAGGGGAGCACAAACGTTTTGATCCTCAGCGTCTTCCCTTCGCCTCCGGGGGCAGGGCTGGAAGCGCAGAGCACACGTGGCTCTTTTCCCGGCACTGCTTCCCAGAGTTTTTCAGCCTGGAGATCGGTGGTGGATTAATCAGCTACTGAAGGGGCTGTTAAAACGTGGCTTGCTCTTCCCCAGGCACCGCTGGTCTCCCAGGGGAGCAGGATTCCCTCGGGATGTTTGCTGACCCAAAAGGTTTTCCTGGCTCACCCTTAAATTTGGGGGCGGCTCTGCCTCTGTGTCCCTCAGGGCCAGGCATCTTTGCCTTGAATTAGGTCACTCTTAACCAGTGTCAACTTTGGAGGAGCCTGGCTGAAGCTGGCAGTCGAAAAAAAAAAAAAAAAATTAAATTAAAAAACCCCCAAAAAAAAGAAAAAAAAATTGGAAATATTTTCCACGCCACAGAGACTATTGGTCTGTGACCCACCAAAATATCCAAAAATCCAGATGCATCAGACCAATTCTGATGAAGCTGGCATGGTCTTATCTGGGTCAATTGTCTTAACAAGACATTATGTCACCCGTTAGGGGAAAAATACAATCTAAACCCCCTAAAAATAACCAATGGGAAAAACCTTGCACAACAAAGCCAGTGGCACATCAGAAAAATAAAAATAAATCCGGGCTCACGATATATTTAATCATCTGTATTTATTCCTCTGCTAATCTAAATACAGGCGAATGTTCTTTTTCTTCTTGGAAACGAGGCAATTCTGGAAAGTTTCATATTTTAGGCAGCTCCTTGAACAGCTTTTCTCCTGAAACTTCGATTTGGTTATTTGTTAGGAGGAGAGCCACTGGAATGAAAGAAATTTGCCTTGTATATAAGTTATTTTATACCCCACCAGCTTTGTCCTCTGGGCTCTCAGAACAGGCACCGGAGGAATCTCATTTTTATGCTTTGCCACGGAAGGAGAACTTGGATTTCGTGCCAATCTCTCTGAAGAAGATGGGAATGAAGGCAAGGAAGGCCCAGGAAGAAGGGAAAGGCAGAGGGATCTCCAGGTGTGTTGTGTCTGTGCAGAGCGTCCTGCACTTGGGAATATTTCGCAGTGGTGATGGACAAAGCCTTCAAAAATCACCGATCCACTGGGACAGAAGTCACCCAGACACCAACTTCCAGGGGTTTGGTGGGAAAAATCCAGTGGTGGAACAACCTGAGGTGGGAAAGCTCCAAGCCAGCATCGTGCAGGTTCCTCCTGAGGGCCAGCTCCCATCTCTGCTCCTGGGACAGCGCCCAGGGAGGGGCTGGAGCTGTTCCAGGAGGGATTGAGGGGGGATTTTAGGGCAAGGCTCTTCTTTCCCCAGAGGGTGCTGGCACTGCCCAGGCTCCCCAGGGAATGGGCACGGCCCCGAGGCTGCCAGAGCTCCAGGAGCCTTTGGACACCCAGGGATGCCCAGGGGGGATTGTTGGGGGTCTGGGCAGGGACAGGGTGGGGCTGGATGGTCCTTGTGGGTTTATTCCCACTCAGGATATTCCATCATTCCATGAAATAGGTGTTGAGTCCAACCACGTGGGGAGTTTTTTCCAGCCCAGCCTGAATTCGAGAGGAAAAAGGCAAAGCACTGAGAGAGCTGCAAAGAGGAGCTCGGTGACACTGTGGGAACCAAAGACATCCTGTGGCCCTTCATCCCAGCAGAATCCAGAAAGCCCAGGAGTTTTTCACTGAGGGGATACCTTGGAGCACAGAGATAATGGAATCATGGAATGGTTTGGGTTGGAAATGACCTCACAGCCCACCCAGTGCCACCCCTGCCATGGGCAGGGACACCTCCCACTGTCCCCAGTGTCCAACCTGGCCTTGGGCACTGCCAGGGATCCAGGGGCAGCCACAGCAAATCTGGGAATTCAATTCCATGGCCTGCCCACCCTCCCAGGGAACAATTCCTGCCCAAAATCCCATCTAAAGTTCCTGTCAGCTTCAGGCCATTCCCTGGGTCCTATCACTACAAGCCCTCCTGAAAGACAAAACATTTCAGATGTCTTGGAGCTCTTGAGACTCTTGAAATTGGTTGTTTGAAGCTTTTTTTTCTTTTTGCTTAATGGATTCGAGATTGAGTTGGATTAGGGCCTCAATAAATACCTGCAGTGTTTGTCTTTCATCTGGGAAATGTTTGCCTGCTTTTAAATAGGCTGCTCTTGTTTGCTCCAGTGTTGTCATGTTGATGGGAGCCTTTGGAAACAGGAATTCTGCCCTTAATTCAATAAAAGGATTTGGAAACCTGAGGCTCCGAGTGGCCTCAAATATAACTGGGAGAAATCCAGAGTAGCAGGGCTTTATTTCCTTGCTGGGGAAGCAGCGGGGAAGCAGCTCCTTGACAATTTTTGATGTCTGGATGAGTTTTTTTTTTTTTATGTGCCTCAGGACAGCTTTGTGGTAGTGTAGCTATTATTTTTAAAGCTCAGCCCTGGCCAGAGGGCAGCTGTGCTGTTCCACGTGGTGGGGAAAACCCAGCGGTGCTTCCCTGGGAGGGGATGATTCCTCCTTCTGCCCCACTGCTCCATCCTCCTGGGATCCCACCTGGAGTGCAGCTTCCAGCACTGAGAGCCCAGCACAGGGAGGACGTGGAGCTGCTGGAGAGAGCCCAGAGGAGGCTCCAGGATGAGCAGAGGGATGGAGCAGCTCTGCTGGGAGGAAAGGCTGGCACAGCTGGGATTGTTCAGCCTGGACAGGAGAAGCTTTGGGCTGAGCTCAGGGTGGCCTTGCAGGGCCTGAAGGAGCCCCAGGAAACCTGGAGAGAGACAATTCCCAAGGGCTGCAGGGACAGGACACAGGGAATGGCTTCAAACTGAGAAATGACAGGTTTAGAGCAGATATCAGGAAAAATTTCCTCCCTGGCAGGGTGGGCAGGCCCTGGCACAGGGTGCCCAGATTTGCTGTGGCTGCCCCTGGATCCCTGGCAGTGCCCAAGGCCAGGTTGGACACTGGGGACAGTGGGAGGTGTCCCTGCCATGGCAGGGGTGGCACTGGGTGGGCTGTGAGGTCATTTCCAACCCAATCCAACACCTTCCCATGTCCACTCCCGTGAGAATGGCCCAGAGATGAGCAGAGGTGGGCCAGTCCCAGGCTGCCCAGGGCAGGGACAGGGCTGTGCCAGCCCTGCAGGGAGATGCCTTTCCCAGGGGCAATATTGGCTGTCCCTTGGCAGAGCAGATCAGCTCCACAGTGAACTCCTGGGAATAAACCCGTGCTGGGGCAGCTCCTGGACCTTGGGGATTTTCCATCCTGTGCAGCTCCCAGGTGGTCAGCAGCAGGGACAGCACAGGGACAGCACAGGGACAGCAGGGACAGCACACGGACAGCACAGGGACAGCACAGGGACAGCAGGATGTTCTTCTTCTTCCCCCTGGAAAGTGCTCACAAAGCCGACTTGGCTCTGCCTCAGTTCAGGACTGTGACCTTTCTTCTCCCAGGGACATTTGGGCAGCTTTTCAGTGTCCTCCAGGCCGGTGGTTTTGCTCCAAGGAGCTGTGAAGGTCACTGGGCTGCTCAGGTGCCACCACCCTCCCCTCAACACTCCTGCCTTTGTCACCTGATCCCTCAGGACTGCAGGGATGGGACCGGGTTTCATCGAGCCCGATGAAAACAGCTGGGAGGGAGGGAAGG
The DNA here is from genome assembly GCA_013397395.1 of Sinosuthora webbiana. NCBI lineage: Eukaryota > Metazoa > Chordata > Aves > Passeriformes > Sylviidae > Sinosuthora > Sinosuthora webbiana. The sequence goes on along the minus strand of VXBN01009955.1, from coordinate 324,368 downwards.
GTTTGTTTCTGCTCTCAAAAATCTCATCAGAGAACTGCGTTGAGGTTTAAAAAAGAGAATTAGGAGGTTGTCAGACGGTTTTGGCACCGAGCTGGGCAGCTGCAGCAGTTCTGGGGAGGTCAGTCCTTGGGAGTGAGGGTGAATTTTAGATCCGCAGTGTGCAAACCTCACAGGATAATCAATAGAAATCAATAAGATTTATTGCTTGCTCTTGAAGAACCCTCTTTCTCTGGCCACGTGTAATAACAATAATCCCCTTTGCCAGGCCCTTATCTCCTCGCATGGCCAAAAAGAGACGGAAAAAAACAAGGAAAGAAGAGGGGAAAACAAAGGATGTGAAAAGATCCTGAGCGCCCAACAGCGCCAGGTGTTGATGTATTGTCCACCTGCCCCTTCTCAGGTGATTTGCGGGCACAAACAGTAGCTGCAGCTTTTGTTTTTTTTTTCCACAAAGATCTCCACGGGGTGGGTACCAGACACACAAAGAAGGAAGCAGGAGGTCCGTGCCAGAGTGGGAAGTAAACAGGGAGAGCGCTCCGTGATCCTCGGGGCTGTCACATGCCAGGCTGAGCACTTTGGGCAAACGGAGGTGTTGTTCCCCCGTGTCACTTTAATAGCTGATGATTCAATCAGAAGGAAAAGAGGGCAGGCAAGAGGATTTTATTATTAAAAGGGGATGGGAAGGAAAAAACTGTGTGATCTCCTAGGACGGATCACACACCCAGGGCTAAACTTGTCACAACAGAATCAGGTTGATTCATGAGGCCCCGTGCTGGGTGTAAATTAGACCTTAGTTAAGAATGAAAAAAAAAAAAAAAAAAACCAACCAAAAATTACCCAAAAAAAAGAGAATGGGCTTAAGGTTGAGCCACACCAGAGCTCAATCTTGCCCAAATTAGGGAGGAAGAAACTGAGCTGATGTCGCAGAGCTCCACGTGGCCAAACCAAGATTCCTCAGGATGGTCCGGGCAGAACATTCTGGAAATGAAACGCGCCCAGAGGCAGCTGTGGGTGCTCCCAGAGCCACCAAAGCAGCCACCCCCAGCCCCACACCCCACGGTGGCTCTGCAGTGTCCCCATGAGAGGCAGGGATTTTTATTTTTTTTTTTTTTTTGGGATTGCCCAGACCCTGGGCAGGGCTGGAGAAGAGGCCCCCTTCCATCTGCCGAGCAGCACAGGGGCAGGATAGAGCCAAGAGATGACTTCATTCCTGTGAAAATAGCCCGAGTTTTTCCAGAGTGCCTGAGCATCCCCCTGAGATGAGGGCAGGGGGGAAAATGCCAGCCCTCAGCCCCGCTGGGACCAGGAGGGACCGAGCTCTTCCCTGTGCCCAGGAGCTGCCAGGCCCTGCAAAATCCAGCTGTGCCTGTAGGGATCCCACCCAATCCTCCCTGAGGCAGGGAAGCTTCAGCCTGAGCAGAGGATTGCTCCTGGAGGCAGGGATGGGGGGATAACGGGATTCAGACCCACGGCCTTGCAGCTGGAAGTGCAATCTCTGCTGCCCCAGAGGTTTGGGAGCTGGGATCAGGAGTGGGAGGAGGATTCAGCTGGTGGTGCCTCTGTCCCACCTCCACGCCTGCAGCGTTTCTGGGCAGGGAATTCCTGAGTTTCCTCTGTGAAACAGCAGAAGTTGAGTCCCTTCCACGCTGCTAAACCCATTGATTCGTCCCCCCTGTCTCTTTTCCCGATTGCTGATGGTGTTCATCCCCCTCTGCCAGCTCCCCTTCATTCAACCCACCCCTCTGAGAGCTCCAGCTGTGTCACTGCTGCCTGCAAAGCTTCTGCTGTTCCCAGTTCCGTGTGGGAATGCAGTGGGGGGAAGGCTCGGGGGGCACTGGCTGGGAAGGGACACAGACAGCCCGGGCTGCCAGAAGTGTTGGGAAACATCCTGATCCCTTTCCACGCTCACAGATGCTCCTGGCACGGCCTGGCCGTGGCACCAGAGAGTGTCTGGAATTCTGGCAGTTAAAAAATGTGCAAATCAGAGTTGCTGTCTGTCCCCACAGAATCCCAAAATCCCCGAGGCTGGAAAAGCCCTCCCAGCCCAGGGAGTCCCAGCTGTTGCCCACCTTGTCACCAGAGCACTGAGTGTCACCTCCAGGTGACACCTGCAGGGATGGGCACACTCCAAAGCTCCCTGGGCAGCTCTTCCCAAGGCCTGAGCACCCTTTCCATGGGGAAATTGCTCCTGATGAAGAAATTCTTCCACACGAGTGAATTGCACCGTTAAACATCACACGGATTTTGTCACCATTTTCTTCCAACAGAGAACCTGGTCCAAAAGTGTGTTTTGCCCAATTATTCCTTCTTTTCCCACCATTTCCCCTTCCACAGAGACTGGCTCTTGCCTGACCTGCTTGTCTTTGCTGGTGTCATTGTCACAGCCCTGCCTGGGGCACGTTTTTTGCATCAACGCTGTTGTCCCTGAGCCTGGTGACCTCCTGGGGGTGCTGGGCAGCAGAGCCCTGCTCTGAGCAGAAATTGCTGATAATTAATTGGGTCTGCTTGGCCCAGAGCCAGCTGGTTCTGTAGGACCAGAATGGAGAAACCAGCAACAACCTGGTGTTTGTGAGCCCAGAGAGGCCTGGAAGAGAAGAGGAGGCTCAGGGGGGACCTGGTGGCTCTGCACGAGTCCCTGCCAGGAGGGGCAGGGAAAGGAGGAGAGGAAATGGCCCCAAATTGCAACAGGGGAGGCTCTGGGTGGAGATTGGGCAAGGAAATTTCCCTGGCAGAGTGGTCAGGCCTTGGGATGAGCTGCCCAGGGAGGTTTGGAGTCACTGTCTGTGGGAGTGTTCAGGAGGAGGCTGGAGGTGGCCCTTGGGGACAGGCTTTGGGCTGATGCTGGTGGGGCTGGGGTGGCCCTGGGTGATCCTCAGGGGCTCTTCCCACCCTGGGGATCCCAGGAAATCAAAGCAAAAGGCACCTGCACATCCACCAAACCTTCAGGGGGCCACAACTCACAATCCATCTGCTCCCAGCCTCAGCACCTTGAGGGCTGTGAGGAGTCTCCAGGATGGTCCCTCCCATCCCAAGGTCAGGTTCCTACAGAGCCCAAGGGATGAGATGGAGTTCAGGTGAGCTTTGGAGTGACAGTCTGGAGGTGGCCCTTGGGGACAGGCTTTGGGCTGATGCTGGTGGCACTGGGGTGGCACTGGGTGATCCTGAGGGGCTTTCCCTGCCTTGATCCTGGGATTCTGAGAAGATCCAGCACTTTTTAAACTCCACCTTCGGGGCACGTCGGGTTAAGTCCAAGCCCTCTGATGCTGCCCTGGGACAGGGTTTTGCTGATCTCAGTCCATCAAATTCCTCCCTCCATGACCATTCCCTGCTGATGTCCTGCTCTGCCTGGATGTCCTCGTGGTCACAGCAGCGACCATGTGGCCACACAAGCACAGGAACGACCACCAGGATGTCAGAACATCAATGGGAGTGTGCGTGTGGGGAAAGAGGAGCAGTCAGGAATGTTCACCAGGGACAGAAGCTTGACTGGGTGGTGACCACAGAGCCCCTCACACGCAGCTGGTGGGGCTGGTGGCATCTGGGAATCCCCAAATCCACGGGACCTTGGCCCGGCCACCTCTGCCTCGTGCCACATCGTGGTCTGTGAGGGGGGTAAAGTTGTCCTGGGGGCTTGGTGTCAGGGACAAGATGAATGTGAACGTGACAGGGATTTGAGCTGGAGCAGCTCTGCTGGGAGGAAAGGCTGGCACAGCTGGGATTGTTCAGCCTGGACAGGAGAAGCTTTGGGCTGAGCTCAGGGTGGCCTTGCAGGGCCTGAAGGAGCCCCAGGAAACCTGGAGAGAGACAATTCCCAAGGGCTGCAGGGACAGGACACAGGGAATGGCTTCCCAGTGCTAGAAGGAAGGGTTATACTGGATATTGGGAAGGAATTCCTGGCTGTGTGGATGGAATTCCCAGAGCAGCAGTGGCTGCCCCTGGATCCCTGGCAGTGCCCAAGGCCGGGCTGGACACTGGGGACAGTGGGAGGTGTCCCTGCCCATGGCACTGGATGGGATTTATTGTCCTTTCCAACCCAGGCCACGCTGTGATTCCAGGATCCCTCCGGGTGGCTGAGGGGGATTTTCAGTCCCTTTTCACCCCAGAATTTCAGGCTCTGGGCTGATCCCAACCTCTCTGTCCCCGCTCAGCCCTGGCCCTTTGCAGCATCGATGTTTACGCTCCGCCAGGAACACGGAACCGAATCCCGCTTTCTCCTCAGCATTGATCCTTAAATAGGAAAAAAGCACCAACCAGAAACTCCATATCCATGGAAACATGGTGCTTTCAGCTCCTACGAGTCAACAAACACACCAGGAATTATTTCGCTGTCAATTCTTTACAACTTCATCACTTAATGGTGTTAAGAGACCCTTGGCTCCTCCGGCTGATTGTTATCTGTCATTCCTGCTTAAAGAATTCTGGCAGGAGGGATATCATTGCCTGAAATTTCGTGTGCTCATTCCCAAAGCAACACCTACCACACGCTGCTGGATTAACTGTTATTTGAGGTTTAAAATTAGATGGATAGACAGATAAATAGATGGATATTTGGTCTCTTTGTTCCCTCTCACATATCTTCTCTCTCATTTTTATTTTTTTTTTTTTTCCCCTCCCAGTCACTTTTTAACTGGAGGTAGAAACGAGTTCTGCGGTTTTATTGTAACCCTGATAAAGCTTTTTCACTCTTCTTTTTTTTTTTTTTTTTTTTTGTGTGTGTGTGTCAGGTCAGTCTTTCACTCTGAGGTGAAAGCAGCTTTTTGGAAATGACAAACAAAACCAGCATTTCTAAACTGAAAAGGCAGCAAGAATCTGGCTCTGGCAGGGGCTGATTTATGCACAAACATGGGGTTTTTTTTTTACTGGTGGAACTGGTTTGAACAGAGAGCAGAACTGCTCCTGGGCATGGTGAGCTTTCTGGTGGCTTTGGGGGACAAATTTGGAGAGGGGCTTTGGACAAGGGCATGGGATAGGACCAGGGGGATGGGTTTGAGGTGAAAGAGGGCAGGGTTAGACGGGATATTGGGGAGAAATTCTTCCCTGTGAGTTGTGGGGAGGTGCTGGCAGAGAAAAGCTGTAGCTGCCCCATCCCTGGAAGTGTCCCAGAGCAGCTTGGCTGGGGCTGGGAGCAGCCTGGGCCAGTGGAAGGTGTCCCTGCCCATGGCAGGGCTGGCACTGGATGGGCTTTGAGGTCCCTCCCGAGCCAAACCCTTCTGGGATTCCCCGTACGGAACAAACGCGGTTCATCCATCAGCCGACGGCAGCCAAGGAGGCGTTGGAAAACCCATCCCAGATCCCGGGGAGAAGGAATGAGGAGGCCTGATGTCCTTAGCAGAGCCTGCAGGAGATTCCTGAGCTCCCCGAGTGGTCCCACCACCGCCACACAAAGGGCTCATAAACAAGGGAACCTTTATTGCAGAAAAGTTTCCACTGCAGCGAGTCCTCCCCTGGCCCATAAAAGGGCATAAATTGGCTCTTTCATTCCAGAAAAATAAAATGCCTTCCCACTTGATAGCACCAAGGGCAGGAGCCAGCTCTGCTTTAAGGTGTTTACGGGATCAGGCACTCGGGGAAGGCAGGGGAGGAGGAGCCCAGGCTGCCCTGGATGCTGCCTCACCTGCCTGGCCCCACATAATCCATTGTTTTCATTTCCAATTAAAAAAAAAAAACAAAACAAACAAACCCAAACAAAACCACCTTCGTGCTTTAAAAACCACTGGCAAAAGAGCCACGCTGAGAAATACGCTGGGTTCCTTGCAGCCTGACAAGAGGAGAGAGAGAAGGTCCTTAATTTTAAGAAAACCAAGGCTTTTTTTTTTTTTTTGCCTTCTTCTTCTTCTTTTTGGTTTTTTTTTCGCATGAGAGAAAACAACCCGGCATTCCAACGGCATCGCTTGGCAGAAGGGGGATCGGAGCGCTCCAGTTGGAGGCTCAATAAATCAGGACAAGAATTGGCCCTGTCACTCCATAAACTCTTGGGCATCTGCTTTTTCCTCACCCTTCTGGAAGTGGCTGGCTGCTCTCTCAGGCACGCCGCCGGTGACGCAGCCACGGTTCCATCACGACGCGCTCCGCCGGAGGGAGGAAGAGGCAGCACGCTCACATGGCACAAAAGCCACATTTCATGGAAATGGAAGGGTTTGTTCCCCCCCCACCACCACCATTTCCAGGATTCCCTCGTTTCCCTATGATTTTAGTTTTTTTTTTTTTTTTTTTTAATTATTTGGAAAAATCCAACGGCAACCCGACACCTCGCAGCAGGCGCTGCCGCGCGAACATGATCTCTTTCGGTGCTGGTGTGCGGAAAGAATGCACAACAAAGGAGCTGCAAAAGCTTTGTAAATACACATGGCCCGCTCTGGCAGAGAATATTCTGTCTGATCAGCTGCCTGCCCCTGCTGCAAACGATATTCTCCTTTCACTGAACGCCTCGAGCCCTCCTGAACCCAGTTAAAAGCCTCTCAGGTGTGCCCAGCGAGCAAAACCCGGATGGATGGGTGCATCAGGAATTTCTGTCCTTAGAGGTCTTCAGCCTGGGTGTAATTTTGTGTCCTGGGTGTTTTCCCAGCCTCAGAGGCTCTGGCTATATGAAAGCGTCATTGTTTCTCCAAATGTTATGGCGAAAGCACGACTGGAATTGCAGCGTTTCTAAATATTTTGCCTAATTAGTCTGTTGGGAAGAATCTGAACTCCACTTGTCCTGGACGTGAATGTGAAGCGTTGAGCAAACCCCAGGCATGTTTGCTGGCCAGCAGGGTCGCTGTCCCCAGACAGCTGCAAACCCCAAGGGATGCTTTTCAGGGATCCTTCCTTCCCAACCTTTACATCTTGGGGTTTTTGGACTTTGGAACCAGGAGTGACTCGAATTCCAAGCCAAGGTCTTCCTCTCCTGGCTTAGAAACAAAACTGGAGGCATTTCCACAGCCAAAAACGCAGGGAAGGATTATGTCCCCAAAATTCAGCTGTTCCCTCTGCTGGGCCTGTCAGAGGAGCATCCCCTGTTGTGTTATTCCTCACCTCGTTCAACCCAAAATTTACTTTTTGTGGTCGAAAAAGCAGCTGCTTTCCCACGGAAGAGAAGGGCTGGAGCAAGGGGCTCTCCCTGCCATTCCACAGGAACTACTGGGAGGGCTGGAAACGGTGGAGGAAAGGGAGATCAAAGGGGTTTTTGTGGTGGTCTTTAGAGATCCCTCCAACCCAAGCCATTCCCCTTCTGCCCAGAATTGTCCTGGTCAGCTGAGACAGGGGTTCTGGACACCCAAACCTTTTCCAGGTCTCCCTTCTGGGTGACTTTGTGTCCCTGTTACACAGCACCTGCATCGTGGGCACCTGCAGGTGAATCTCTCTGAGCTCAGGCAGCTGAAGCAGGCACTGATCCCTTCCAGAGCAAGGAAAGCCCAGAATTCCCCACAATTTCCAGTCCATGGGTTAAATTCCTGGGCAAGCCGAAAGTCCCAGTGCTGAGGGGTGTGGGTGTGCAAGCCTGCAGTGATCATGGAATCATGGAGTGGTTTGGGATGGAAGGGACCTTAAAGATAATCCCATTCCAGCCCTCCACCATGGGCAGGGACACCTCCCAATGTCCAGCCTGGCCTTGGGCACTGCCAGGGATCCAGGGGCAGCCACAGCTGCTCTGGGAATTCAATTCCAGGGCCTGCCCACCCTGCCAGGGAACAATTCCTGACCAAAATTCCAGCTATCCCTGTCCTCTGGCAGTTTAAAACCATTCCCCCTGTCCTGTCCCTCCAGGCCCAAACCCACGGGCTGAGCTGCTGTCACCTGGTGAACGAATGAACCATTTCCCAATAAATTCTGTTCCCATCAGGTTCACTCCCGCCTCCCACTGCTGTCCCCTCCTCCTGTTGCTCCCAGCCAGCCTGACCCCCCCCTTTGCCCCTCTCTGTTTCAACCCTCTCCCAGGTGAGGAACAGAAAATCCCACCCTCCCACCTCCTGCTTCCCTTTTCCCCACGAGGATCCCGCTCTGCAGAGGCAGGAGCTGCTGCTGGCTGTGTCCCTGTGGAAAAGCCAGGACAGGGCAGGGTTATCTCACTGATAACGGGGGCAAGGTCACCTGGAAATCTCGGCTTTGAAGGGCAGAGGAAGCCAAAAGACCTCACTGGCTCCACAGGGAGTTTTCCAGCTCCAGGGTTATTTTCCGCTCCCATTTCCACACCTGGACGTGGATGGACCCACAGAGCGGTGATGGTTCTTCCGAAGGTGATTCCACCTTTTTATCAGTCTCTGGAAACACTTGGGGACAGAGGAAACAAACGGGCCTGCCTGGCTCCCAGCTCCTGAGCCACAAACATTTTTTCCTGAACAGCCCAGCTCTAATTCCAGCTCTAATTCCAGCCCCACAGCCC
>VXBN01009955.1:292906-315012 GCA_013397395.1 Sinosuthora webbiana | reverse complement strand
ACATGGGGACAGACAGGGACAGACATGGGGACACCCAGGGACACCCAGGAACACCCAGGGACACCCAGGGCTGATGTCCCCTCTCCCTGGGGCTCCTCTCCAAGCTGAGCAGCCCCAGCTCCCTGAGCCTCTCCTGTGCATCCCAAGAGCCCAGGCTCCTGTAATCCATGCTGGGGGTGCTCAGAATCCCGTACACTGTGACGAGGGATTGGACACACACAAATGAATAAACACCCCGGGGACGAGCGTGTGGAAAATCCAACAAAACTGAGCGCGAGGCGTCAAAATTAGCCAGGAATTAAAAACGGGTGAAAATTCCTCCTCAAGGGGGGAAAAGCAGCCAAGGAATCCTGCATTAGCGCAGCCTGTTAAATCAGCAACCTGTTGTGTCTGATCTTGTAAGGCTGGGAGCAGCTTCCCCGTTTCCCTGGGCCCCTCTGGGCTTGTTAACACAAGCTCTGCCATTCCTTTTCCCCAGGAATTTTCAATGCGTGAATTTCTTCTTCGTTTTCACTGCGGGTCAGAGTTAATAGTCTGAAAAGAGGGTGCTGCAGGTAAAGCATCTTTGAGCCCAGGTCGTTTTATCCACGAAGCATCCCCGAGTTTTATGCCTGGAGCAGGAAATAACCACGGGATCTCCGAGGTTATCACCAGGAGGTGCCGCTGAACAAATGCAGGAGGATTTCTGCCCCTCAGAACCTCTTCTCCTCATATAAAGCACTGAGCAGCCTCATTTCTGCACGGGGCTCGTGCTCGTGGTCAATTATTCTTTGGTTCTGCTCTCGTGTGCCCCAAGGCTCCGTCCCGGGAGCTGCAGTGTGCTCTTTTATTTCAGGAAGTTTCCAGAGGAGGGTTGCAGCAAATGGCCCGTGGCGACCCCTCCTAATGTTTCACACGCTCCAGAGCCTTGGGGCAAAGGGAGGACAAATCTCTTCCTCGTGTCATTGCTAAGTTCCTCCTTTCACCTCCCCGGATTTGATTCATAAAAAAAACCCAAGAATGTGGCCATTCTGCACAGATTGGTTACAACCGCTGGTGGCCTGGATGTGGTCGGTGGGCCACCGGATCTGTGAGAGTGTCCTCCCTCGTGGCAGGGCTCACCAGTTTCTGCTCCTCGTGTTCCTCAGGATTCCCCAGCCTGGGATTGTCTTTCCAAGAGTGAACTGGGCTTTGGGATGTGTCATTGCTGAGGGGTCACGCTCAGATAGAGGATGGAACGGGTGGAGGATGGAAAATGGGCAAAGTGACGGGAACAATTCATCCAGTGAATCCCAGACAGCTCCAACTCCACCACAAATCCTGCAGGGACAGGACACAGGGAATGGCTTCCCAGGGCCAGAGGGCAGGGCTGGATGGGATCTGGGGCAGGAATTGTTCCCTGGTAGGGTGGGAATGGAATTCCCAGAGCAGCTGTGGCTGCCCCTGGATCCCTGGCAGTGCCCAAGGCCAGGTTGGACGCTGGGGACAGTGGGAGGTGTCCCTGCCATGGCAGGGGTGGCACTGGGTGGGGTTTAAGGTCCCTCCCAACCCAAACCACTCCCTGGTTCTCTGGGATACCTGGGATTTAAATTTTGGGCCAAAGGAGGAGCCCTCAGAGTGTCACCCACCCAGCAGAAATCCGGGCTGAAGTGAACCCTGCCTGAAGAGTGGCTGCTGCTCCTGAAACTTCTCCCTTTTTCTTCTTGGAAATCACTGCAAATATCAATACCCCTCATGAGGGGCAAGGCACTTAGGGACAGGGCTTGGGGTGATGCTGGTGCTGCTGGGGTGGGACTGTCTGAGCCTGAAGGGCTCTTCCCCCCACCCCGATGATTCTGGGGTTGTGTCAGATCATTTGGCCGCTCGTGGCTTTAGTCTCCCTGGGATGTTTCTGTTTGACGGGCAAGGCAAGTGGCAAACTTCAGCAATTTTCAATTTTCTTGCTTCATACCGGCCTGGCTGTGAGTTCAAAGGGGCTTTTCCAACTCCTTGGATGTGCACCTGGGCTGTGGAGCACCTGCCCACGAGCAGGGAACACCAAGAGGCAGCAAGGGGAGGGAGGCATTGATTCATCTCAGTTTGTAAAACTGAGGCTTTCACGAGTCTTTGACAGCAGGGATTCCTGGGACCCTGTCCATCTGGGGTGATGAACTCAGAAATAACCTTTGGGGTCTAAATTAAGAGCTGGATTGAAGCGTTGGCTGCCCCCTGAGCAAGAGGGCAGGGCAGCACAGATGGTGGAGCTGCTGAGTGAGAAGTGGTGACCCTTCCTGCAGCCTCAGGGCCCAGCCACACTCTGCTCCTCCCTAGCAGGTCCTGCTGGGAGCAGACTGTGCTCTGAGGCAGCTCTTGGCACCTACAAAAGAGCCAGAGGGGCATTTCTGGTGTCAGATGCGTGTCCTCTGCAGGGCAGGGATTGTCCCTCTGTGCTCCAGGGCTGTGTCCAGTTGTGGCTCCTGCAGGAGAGCCCTGGAGGGGCTGGAGCGTGTCCAGGGCAGGGCAGGGAGCTGGGGAAGGGGCTGGAGCCCCAGGAGGGGCTGAGGGAGCTGGGGAAGGGGCTGAGCCTGGAGAAAAGGAGGCTCAGGGGGGACCTGGTGGCTCTGCACAAGTCCCTGCCAGGAGGGGACAGCCGGGGGGGTCGGGCTCTGCTGCCATGTCCCAAGTGACAGAACGAGAGGAAACAGCCTCAAATTGCACCAGGGGAGGCTCAGCTTGGGCACCAGGGGGGATTTCTTCATGGAAAGGGTGCCCAGGGCTTGGAAGGCTTGGAGTCCCCATTCCTGGAGGGACAGTGCAGGTGGCTGAGTGTCCTCACAGGCCTGGCAGGGCTTCCCCAAATTGGGAATGAACACGAGGGAAGGAAGACGTGACCTTCCAGCCTGGAGCTCTGGCGCCGTGTGGCTGGTGGGAGGCTCCACCGCTGAGGGCTGTGGGTGTCTTGGGGAACGCTGGGGACAGAAGCCAGAGGGCCAGACTGGCACCAAATTCCACATTAACACTTCTCCAGCAGCAGGAAAACCACGGGAAGTGAGCTCTGCGCAGAAGCTCTGTGTGGAAGGACGGGCTGGAAGTGGAGGGATCTGGGGTCACAGTGACATAACCCACACCAGGGAGGGGCAGAGCCTGCAGGGGCTGTGCTTGAGCTCGGCTTAAAACGAAACTCCAAACCCTCTCACTTGTTGTTGTGGGAGCAGGAGAATCAGAGCGAGCTCAGCAGCGCGGCCTGAGCGGACGAGGATTCCTCCCGCTCCCCTCCCGGCCATTCCTCCCCTCCTGGCAGCTCCCAGGGCTGGGAGAGGCAGAGTTTGGGATTTTGGGAATGCAGGGACAGCGTGCTCAGGGCTTGCTTTGCACCCTCCCAGCTGCACCTCAGGACAGCTCCCGGGGGTTCCAGTTCCTTGTGCTGGGGAACAGAAGGGAGCGTTTATTGACTGAAGGCCTCGATCCAAGCTTAGAATCCTGGAATCTCCTGAACTGGAAGGACACACGGGGATCATTGATCCCAGCCCTGGCCCTGCCCAGACACTCCAACAATCCCCCCCCTGTGGCATCCCTGGGAGCGTTGTCCAAACCAGACCCTTCCCCACCCTCGTGTCCCTGCTTCGGACACTCCCCAAGAGCTTTAGACCTATTTTATCTTGAGGTGTCCCCAACTCCAGGCAGTTCTGGGCACGGAATCCAGCCAGAACATCTCCGGGGGTGTGGCAGCCCCCCAGGTGTTCCAGCCCTGGAGATGGCAAATCCAGAGTGGAAAATCCGCGGGATGCTCACGCAGCCTGCCCTCCCCTCTCCCAGTGCCCCCCATTCTATTCCACGGACGAGCTGGTGGAGAGGAGGGAAAAAAAAAAAAAAAAAAAAAAAATATTTTGGGCTAACGCTGCTGAGTCATTAACCATGTGATGGAAACAATTCCTGCAGTTCTCACCCGCCGGCTCCACCTCCAGCCTCCCAGGAGCTGGGGGCTGCTGCAGTGCTGTCCCTCCTCCTCCTCCTCCCAGCCTTTTGTGTTCCAAGTGCTCTGTCCACGGGCAGGGACGGGAATGTGCTCCATGACTCATCCCCTGGGCACTGCAGTCCTCTGATAAGGCTCCCTGCTCAGCCCTTTCACATCTAGCACAGTTGGGAGAGCCTGGAATAAGGCTTTGGGCCAGGGGGAGAGAGATTGGCTTCCAGTGGCTTCGCTTTCATACGTTTAAATCTATAAAATGATAAATATAAAAGACGTATTTAAATGAGGAGCTGAGAGCTAACTTGGAAAGGGAGCCCCCGGCTTGGCCTCTACAACGGCAAATCTGTATTTTCCATCTCTCCCCGCGCTTGCACCATCCTGGATGGAGGTGTGGACATCCTGCAGAGGTGGTTTGCATAGAGAAAAGCTGTTTGTGCACTTCGGGAGGTGCAGGAAGAGCTTTTGTGCATGCAAACCGCCAGCTCCATTTGGCAAATGTGTCATTAAGTGGTGGTTTTGTCACGGGCTTTTTCGCCTTCCTCCCTTCCAAACGCCCGAGTTACACGGGATTGAAATGCTCCGCGAGCTGCCGGGTTTCAGATTCTTCAGTAATTTACATTTACCTCCATCTAACAATGAAAATTGCTTACGGTGCACCACTCCCGGCCTACCGTGGATTAAAATGCATTTTGGAAATCTCCCCGGATTCCCGGCACATTTATTACGGACAGCTCCAAAGCACAGAGCGTTTGGGATCTTTAATCTTCCCGTTCCCGTAATAAGAAAAGTTGTATAATCCATCCCTGAAGGACAAATCCTTCGGAAAATACTGCGAGTGCATCCCGAGAGCAGGATTTCTCCCTTTGAAACCTCTCATCCACGTCCAGCCAGGAAAAGCCTCTCGTTGTCTCCCATTATCACGTCGGCTTGTCTGTCGAAAAGCCCTCACGGAGCTCGGCGGCCTCTTCCAGGTTCATCTTCCCCCTTCCCCCTCGGCCCTTTTTCCTTCCTCCAGCTGCTTCGGGGTGGGCAAAGACGTGGAGCCCACTGGAATGAGGAGCTGCTGCTTCCCAGAGCAGCTGTGGCTGCCCCTGGATCCCTGGCAGTGCCCAAGGCCAGGTTGGACACTGGGGACAGTGGGAGGTGTCCCTGCCATGGCTGGGGTGACACTGGATGAGGTTTAGGGTCCTTCCAACCCCAGAGGGTCTGGGATTCAGTGATTCTATGAAAATGCCATTAAACTTCAGCACTTGAGAAGTTTGGGATGGAAATGGCCTCAGCCAGGGAAAGGTTCCTCCTTCCAGGACCACAACAAGTTCAGCAAACAAGGAAGAGGAGGAAGGTCCAATCCTTAACTCTGCCTTTCCACTTGCTTTTCCATCGCTGGGCTTTAGCTCCCTCCCCTCTTCCTGGTGGCACAGCACAGAAACATGGAATGGTTTGGGTTGGGAAGGGACCTTAAATCCCACCCAGTGCCACCCCTGCCATGGGCAGGGACACCTCCCACTGTCCCCAATGTCCAACCTGGCCTTGGGCACTGCCAGGGATCCAGGGGCAGCCACAGCTGCTCTGGGCACCCTGTGCCAGGGCCTGCCCACCCTGCCAGGGAGGAAATGTTTCCTAGTTTCTGATCTAAACTTGTCATTTCTCAGGTTGAAGCCATTCCCTGTGTCCTGTCCCTGCAGCCCTTGGGAATTGTCTCTCTCCAGGTTTCCTGGGGCTCCTTCAGGCCCTGCAAGGCCACCCTGAGCTCAGCCCAAAGCTTCTCCTGTCCAGGCTGAACAATCCCAGCTGTGCCAGCCTTTCCTCCCAGCAGAGCTGCTCCATCCCTCTGCTCATCCTGGAGCCTCCTCTGGGCTCTCTCCAGCAGCTCCACGTCCTCCCTGTGCTGGGCCCCAGGGCTGGGGCAGCTCTGCAGGTGGAATCTCCCAGGGCAAAAATCCCCTCCCTTGCCCTGATCCAGCCCAGGATTCCTTTGCCCTCCAGGGCTGTCAGATTTTATTGCCTCTTTTCCAGCTCACCTCCAAGAATTTGGCCCCTGCAGATCCAACAGATACACGGAGGAGAATTCCACAGAACAAAGGGGTTTTTGCTTTTCTCCTCGTTCCCAAACATCACTCTCAGAGCAGGTGGTGCCAAGTTACATAATTATAGATATTGATCGTCCTTCTCCCATCCCTGGGTCCTGCACAAAAGGGATTTGTGGTGTGGAAGGGCAGCTGGAGAACAAGAAACTCACGGATCATTCTGCAGGGGGGAGAACAGCTGGAGCAGGGCTGGGGACAAAGAGAAATCAGTATTTTCTGGAGAGGTTAAGTTGCTCCAGGATTGTCTGCGGAGGGATCTGTGGATGTGACACAACATAAGAAGTTTGGATCAGGTTTTTTTTGGCCAGTTTGGATCCTCCCAGGCTCCAGCCATTGTGTGCTGCCCACTACATTTGAGAAATCAGAGGCAATCTGCTGAAATTGGAACAGTTTCTCCTGAGTGAGGTGACATTATGGAAAAAAAACCCCAAAACAACCTGGGATTGAGCCTCTCAGGACTTCAAGACTTGGAGAGTGCCCTTTGCTGTGTGATATTTGTGTTTATAATTTTATCTCGAGACAGAGCCCGAGCTGTTTCTCTCCCTGCCAGAAGAAACGATAAATATAAATCACCCACCAAAAAAGTGAGGCCTGGGCCCGTTGTTTGTGTGATGTGGAACAATTTCATTATTGTCAATGATTTATTTTGGAAGGGCCACAAAGTGGTAAAAGCCTTTTTTTCTTTTTTTTTAATTAAGAAAGACAAGAAAGAAAGAAAGCAAACCTCAAGTGTTCCAGGTTCTTTGGTTCATTTTCACACCGTTCAATGTTCGGATTTCATGTGACGAGCCCAGGAATGGAAGTTAAAAAAGGCAAATTTTGCCTTACCCCTCCTGCTTAAGGGCATTTGTTGCTTCCTGTGGATTTCTCGGGGCAACTTTCCTGCTGTTTGCAGTGTGACTGTCAGAACCCATCACCAAACAGGGCAGAGCTGCTGCTCCTTACAGGAAATGAAATCCTGATTTGTTTTCTTCCTTTGCTGTCGCCTCGTGTGCTCATCCCCAGCCCACACTCACCTGCAGCATCCTGCCCACACCTTGCAGCAGGTGGAACACGGCTCCACCCCACTTAAAGCCACCAAAAAAACCAAAATCCCAGCGGTGTTGCAGTCCCACAGGTGACGCTGATGCTGCCACCAAAGCTCCTGGTCTGTCCTGCTCCTTCACCCTCTGCTCCTTCCACCCATCTCTGCTTGGCATTGATTGGTCCTGAAAATTAGAGAAGGCTCAGAATTCCTCCAGGAACAGAGAATCATGGAATTCCTGAGTGAGAATAAACCCACAGGATCATCGATCCAGCCCCTGTCCAGACCCCCAACACTCCCCCCTGGGCATCCCTGGGTGTCCAAAGGCTCCTGGAGCTCTGGCAGCCTCGGGGCCGTGCCCATTCCCTGGGGAGCCTGGGCAGTGCCAGCACCCTCTGGGGAAAGAAGAGCCTTGCCCTAAAATCCCCCCTCAATCCCTCCTGACCCAGCTGCAGGCGCTCCCTGGGTGCTGTCCCAGGAGCAGAGATGGGAGCTGGCCCTCAGCAGGAGCTGCAGCCCCTGATGGTTCTCCCTCAGCTGGACAATCCGAGGTCCCTCAGCTGCTCCTTCCAGCCCCTTCCCCATCTCTGTATCCTCCTCCAGGAGCTCTCTCTGTTCCCGAAGCTCACACGTGTGCCCCACACCTGCCTCGGGAATGACGGGCACAGATCCCCCCCCCACGAGGCTGCAGCCCCAGGTCACCCATCCACAAATCCTTGGCTTTGTCTCCTTCCCTCTTACCGGACCGAGCTCCAGACAAACAACGGCATTGCCATGGAAATGCTCGCAGCCAGCCCCCGGCGTCGTCTCCTGATGGCTCCCGAGTCCTCCTGGCAGGAGCCAGCGGTGTGGGGACGTGTCACCGCCCCACGGGTGAGCTCAGGAACCTTCGGCACAGCTCCAGGGTGAGGGGTTGGGGCGGCAAAGACAGCAAATCCCCAGAGGGGACATCGCCTGGTGCCCGGGATGGCTTTGGAGTGGCTGCTGCTGCCATCCCTAAAAGGGTGAGGAAGGAAAGGTGGGGACAGTGTGGGCTCTGTGGTAATTTTCCACCTGGGGCTGAGGTGCTGCCAGCATTGTCAGCTGCTGCCTTGCTGCTGCAGGGGCAGGCCCGGCGGTGAATTCTGGGCTTTGCTGCCCCAAGAACAGCAGGGAGGCATCGGGGACCTTCTGTTTTATCTGGGATTGCCACGAGAACTCGGGAACGGGGCCCATTAGGGAGGCAGCAGCCAAGGAAGTGATCCTGGGAATCGCTGATTGCGTGGGATCCTCCAGTTTGGGACAAGGAGGGAACTGTGAGGATTCCGCTGCTCCAAACGCAGCGAAGGAGTTGCTGTTACTCCCTGAGTTCTTCCGCTGAGAAAAGCATGAGTTGTTCTGCCTGGCAGCCTTGGAACATCTTATTACACAACACAGAGGGTTCCACATCCCGTAGAGCAACGCCACGGGTCATTGTTTCACTTTTTGTACCTCGTTTCAGCGTGGGAAGTACTAAAATAATCTCCTTTATTTTTTTGGATGCATCAGCACTCGCAACATCTCTGCAAGGGGCTCCTTGACTTCCTGCTTCCCTGCAACTGCTGCTGTATTTCCCACAGGTTGTTTTCCAGATGTGTTTGCTGCAGGAATTGCTCTGTGTTTTGCCCAATATAAAATTGGGGAGGTGAATCCCCACATTTTGCTGATAGAACGCACAAAGCTCTGTCCTGCTGCAGCTCACTTTTGGCAGCAGCCAGACCGTAACTGCCCTGCACTCACTGCAAGTGGCAGTCAGGTGCATCAGCTCCCTCTAAAAAAACAAAAACAAAACAAAACAAAAAGGCTGGATGTTTTCCAGACATTGTAGCTGCTGAACCAAGTCAGAAAAATCTGTATTTTAAGAGGATGCACCGCTGAGGATCATTGTGGGACCTCACGAAGGGAATGACAGGAGCAGGAATATCCTGGAAGGGACCCACGGGATCATCCTGCCCTGCACAGACAGCCTGTGCCTGCTGAGGGACAGTCCCCTTCCATTGTCCCTTGCTGGGCAGTGGAGTGGGGAGTGTTTGGATGCAGGGACACACAAGGACACGCCTGGCAGAGCCCGGCTTTGCTGCCAGGCTGGGCCTGCCCTGACTTGCTTCCCTTGGTAAGTCAGGCTCAGCACCCCCTGCTCCTGCCAGGCCTGCTGGGCTGCTAAATTGGCTGTTAAATGGCACAGCAGAGCCAGCAGGGCTGCAAATGGAAAGGGAATCCTGATTTTCTTGGAAATTAAGGAGTGAGAGGTTCTGGACATGGGTTGGTGTCAATAAGAAACGATGCCGGCAATTGTTTTCGTCTGTCGGAATTGTACAGTCACGGAATGGTTTGGGTTGGAAAGGACCTTTAAATCCCACTCAGTGCCACCCCTGCCATGGCAGGGACACCTCCCACTGTCCCCAGTGTCCAACCTGGCCTTGGGCACTGCCAGGGATCCAGGGGCAGCCACAGCTGCTCTGGGCACCCTGTGCCAGGGCCTGCCCACCCTGCCAGGGAACAATTCCTGCCCCAGATCCCACCCAGCCCTGCCCTCTGGCCCTGGGAAGCCATTCCCTGTGTCCTGTCCCTGCAGGCCTTGTCCCCAGTCCCTCTGCAGCTCTCCTGGAGCCCCTTCAGGCCCTGCCAGGGGCTCTGAGCTCTCCTGTGTTGGCTGTATAATTTTAGGGTTGGGTTTTTGGCTTTTTTTGAGGTTGAAATTCTGAGAGAGGTTTCTGAGTTTTTTATTTGAAATGTGGCAGAAAGAGTGGAGCCTCTGGCCCTGGCACAGGGTGCCCAGAGCAGCTGTGGCTGCCCCTGGATCCCTGGCAGTGCCCAAGGCCAGGTTGGACATTGGGGACAGTGGGAGGTGTCCCTGCCGTGGCAGGGGTGGCACTGGGTGGGCTTTAAGATCTTCCCAGCCCTCTGTGATTCTGTGATGTTGATTTTTATCCATTCAGATTTTCCTGCCTGCAGAGTTTTCCTCCAAGGCCTTTCCTTTGCTCCTTCCCAGTGAACAAAAAACTCCACACTGAGCCGGAGCTTTCTCCCTCTTCCAGATGAGCCAGAGCTGTTTCCTGCGCTGCCCTGAGGAGGCTTCCTGCAAATTCATGGGAAAGCTCAGGTGCCATCAGGGCACTCTTCCTGCTCCCAGAGACTGCTGATGCCCCTCTGGAGGAGCTGCAGCCCCTGCTGAGCTCTGACCTCAGTCCTGAACCCCCAAACCCCCGAATCTTTCACATCTGGGGGGGGGTTTCAGCAAAATCTCCAGGTTTTACTTTCAGTTTGGAAGCCTGGGGGTGTGGGGGGAGGGGGGTTTGAAGCACTCTCAAAACAACATTTTACTACCGAACTCCCATCCAGGCAGGAGCACAAATTACCAGAAATTTCAGAACACTTTGAGGAAAACTGTGATTAAATTCTTCGAGCCTCCCGAATTCCCTGGCGATTCAATCCCCCAGGTCGATGATATCGGTGACATCCAACACCTGTGAGCTCCTGATCTCTGTCAAGCAGAGTAACTTTGCACAAATGTTAATTGGAGGGATTAACACCTGCATTAATCATCAGCACAAACTGGGTTGGAGGCTTCTGGTTATATTTTATGGCACCTGCTGCAGGCTGAACGTGCAGGAATAAGTGGATTATCCGAAAGATTTAAAATTATTCCATTGTACCAAACAGTTTCCGTAATATATTGTTGCAAGGACTAAATTCCTTTGGAGTGTGGCTCCAGTGAGCTGTGTCCACTGATTTGGGGAAAAACACGGGATCCTGTCTGTCACTTGAAATTTTAAGTTGTGAATTGTCCCCGTGTAATAAAGAAACCAAGACTAAGAGCAAAGCCTTTTGTTGTCACCCCAGGATGATTTTTCTCTGCCTGGCAGCAACAAAGAAGGTGCTCGGCGAATCTGCTTCGTGTCATTCCCAAGAGAGAATTCCTGAACCTCGTGGAATCAATGGAATCGTGGGATCTGCAACTCTTCTGCAGGGGGGTGGTGCTGGGTGGACTGGATGATCCTGAAGGTCTCTTCCAGCTTTGTGTTCCCAGGATTTCTCATTTATTGATCCAACGTCTCTACAGTGACCTACGGAGGTTTTTTGGGGGTTTTTTTTTGGGGGGGGGATTTCTTGGACAAAATCATTTGAGCATGTCCTGGATCATGGAATCTTTGAATGGAATTGGTCTTCAAATGGAAATCCAAAGGTTTCCTGTTCCATCAGAAGTCCTGCACAGGGAATGGACTCTTGGAAGCACCAGGCTTGCTGTGCCTGGAGCACAGAGGGACCTGCAGGTGGGCAACAGCTCCACGAGAGTTGGAGCAAAGTCACAATTCCAGATGGATTTTCCGAGACCTGAAAATGCTGCAGAAAGGCCTGAAATCTGCATTTCCTGCCCAGACACACTTTTTGAACGGGAAAAAGGATTTTTGAAGAATGAATGTCCAGGGAAACCTGGTGCAGAAATTGTCTCTGTAAGCAAAGGGGAGACAGAGCCTGGCTGGACATTGTCCACTGTATTAAACTGAGATTTGGGAAGAGCCACCATGATCAGGGAAGCAGAGTACAGGTGGGCTCCACTAAAACAAGGGAGAAATCATTTTCCTTGATTATTTTTCTTGCTTTTCTCATGTGTTTTCCAGGTTCTGAGCATTTCTGATTGATATCAGCACTGTGAACAGCAACATGGCTCTTGCATGTGTGATTTCTGAGGGTGAAGGGATCAGACCTCCTCCCTCCTCTAAATTAATCTGGTTTAGGGATTCCTCGGAGAAAACGTGGGCTTAAACTTAATTAAATTGGATCAGTTGGTTCATGATATTCTATTTGTACAACACAGTTTATTAGCAGCAAATTCCTGCCCAGAGAAGAGGCCAAACAGCTGGAAAAGCAGGGAGAGGCTTCGTGGGGGAGGAGACCTTTTAATTGCACGGAATTCCATTATCGCCTCCTCAGCACGGCGAGGATTGCTCAGCACAACCTCAGAACCCTCTGGAAGGAGCTGGAGTGGCAACTCAGCCAATTTCCCGGAATTAGAGAATCCCCAAATCCCTGAGGCTGGAAAAGCCCTCCCAGCCCAGGCAGTCCCAGCTGTGCCCACCTTGTCCCCAGCCCAGAGCTCTGAGTGCCACCTCCAGGTGACACCTGCAGGGATGGGCACTCCAAAGCTCCCTGGGCAGCCCCTGCCAAGGCCTGAGCACCCTTTCCATGGGGAAATTCCTGCTGCTGGCCAAGCTGAGCCTCCCCTGGCCCAGCCTGAGGCCGTTCCCTCTCCTCCTGTCCCTGTTCCCTGGGAGCAGAGCCCGACCCCCCCGGCTGTCCCCTCCTGGCAGGGACTTGTGCAGAGCCACCAGGTCCCCCCTGAGCCTCCTTTTCTCCAGGCTCAGCCCCTTTCCCAGCTCCCTCAGCCCCTCCTGGGGCTCCAGCTCCTTCCCCAGCTCTTTGTACCTCTGCTGCTTCTCATTTTCTTGCCTTGGCTCTGGGACAAGGCCAGGGCCAAGGGCTGTTGCCTCCTTGATATTTGCAGAGGGATCCAAGCAAATCCATCCCTCAGGTTCCTGACAGAACCTCTCATTCCCCTGACAGAGCAGCAGTGCCTGTCCCTGGTTGTCTCCCAGGTGATGGGATTGCAGGCTGCTCTTGCCAGAAATGCTCAGGATGCAGCCTGCCTTGATTTATTAATTTATTCCTCTGTTTTATTTATTTATTTTGCCCAAGACACCAACAGAGCTTAACATCCTTTTTCTCACCTGTGGCAGGAAACCACTGAAGCAGAAATTCAGCCATTCTGGCACCTTCTGTGTCTGTTTACAATCACTGAAGTCATGAAAGGACCTCAAGAAATTATCTTGAGGGGCTCTGAGCCCTTTCAATTTTTGCATCTTCGAGCTGACTTTTCTCTTTTTTTTTTTTTTTTTCTCCCCCTGCTTTGAGGTTGCTGGAAAGAACTTCCTGGGAGCTGAGAGATGCTTCACCCATGGACAGCACCCTTGGGGATGTCTCCAGCTCCAGATGTCACCTGAGCCTTTCAAACCCATTTCTGCAGCTTTTTTAGCTCCAGTTGCCTCAAAGCTTCTTCCCTCGGGCTTCCCCAACACACCAACAATCAGTGATGCTTTTCCCAGCTGCATTTAACTCCCTCAATGCCCTCCAAGGCTTCCTTAACTCCCTAAACTAGGAAGTTTTTCCTTAAATCCAGCAGAAACTGTAATTCTGGATAATTTTTTTTTTTTTTGAGCTTTAAGCTCCCTGCTCCCCTCCAAGCACTGAGAGTTTCCTGCTGCCTTCTACCTGTTACATATTTGAAGACTCTTATCATGTTTCTTCTCTGTCCTATTTTCTCTAGATGAAAACAACCAAACCCAGTTCTTTGAGATTCCCCCTCCAGGGTCAGCGTTTTTTTTTAAAGACTTTTCAGCACCTTTTTTGTGCTCTCAGGACTTTCCCTAATTGGCCTGGTGAGGAAGCTGGAGACCACGCTGGGGTTTCTCGAGGTCAGTGACCAAAGGGAATCGTTCATTTTTGCACTTTCAGACCTCCCCAGGGCTGAGTGGGAGGGCAGGAATTACTCCACGCATCCCAACCAGCCTGTTTAGACATTTCAGGACAATCCTTGCTTTCCCACCCCCTTTTTTTTCTATTCCCAGGGAACTTAAGCTCTTCGAAAATCCCCACGGGATTTTGTCCAGTTTTTTTTTTTTGCCTTGTTGGCTCCTTCCACGGTGGGGGGTTTATTCTTACCTAAAACTGAGTTTACACCTGCACTGAACCCTGCTGTTTCCACACCATTTCTTCAAGGATCAAGATGTTAATCCTGGCAGAACTTTCCCACTCAACCCTTCATCCTTCCAAAACACAAGGAAAAAAAAAAACGGGGAATGGCCCGAACCCCGGGGCAGGGCATCTGTAAAACAAAACGCTTCCCATCGTTTTTTCCACCCCACCAACAAACCCTCTCGGAGAGTTTTTGATGTTTCAAACAGCTGAGTCCACCTCACAATGGTTTCATTTTAGTTCCCTGAGCGGAGGCTGTGCTGAAAGCCTCGCTCCAGTCAAGATATGCAGTATCTATTGTCCATAAGAGCTGCTACTTGTCAGGGGAGGAAATGAGCCTGCCCGGGCAGGATTTGTTCCTGGCAAATCGTTCTTGGCCTCCACTTATCATTTCATTATTTCCCATGCACAAAAGAAAACTTTGTTTCGTGATGGGTTTCCAGAAATTTCCAGGAATTCAAGTTGGGCTGTTTTCTACTCTTCTCACATTCCCCAAGCTGGTTTTTTTTTTTGTTTTTTTGTTTTTTTGTTTTTTTTCACTCAGGTGACTGCAGCACCTGGCCCTGCTCTTCCCTTTTCCAGGTGTGGGAAGGGATTCCTCGTGGATTCCTCTAGGATTCAGCCAGGCCTCCACGTCCTCTCGGTTGGTTTCTGCCAGGTCTGGCTGACTGGAAAAAAAAAGCCCCAAATTGCCGAAATGTTCTGCTCTGGTCTCTCTGTTCTCCGTGGTCACTCAATGGCCCATTGTTCACTCTCCTTGCTGAGGCGTGAGGAGAAAAAGCCATCGATCATTTTGGCCTCCCCTGTGTCACCTCTTCCCGTGCTGCCATCCCGGAGCAGGAGCACGTCAGTTTTTCACCGTTTTCTTGCTCTAACTCCTAAAGGACAGCCACACCTGCCTGGATTTTTCCTCTCTCCTTTGCTAATTACATTGATTTTATTTGTTTTCACTCTTACAGGCTTCTGCTTTTATTGCTGTTCCCGCTTTGCTGGAGTGTCTGCTCGCACTGGAGGGTTGATGAGCCACTGATTGGGATTTAATTGAGTTGTGGCCCGAAGATGGGACACAGGGACCAAAGGTGTGCCCGTGGTGGCTCTGCAGCTTTCTCCCAGAGCCTCCCTCTGCCTGCTCGTGCATTCAGAGCTGTTCCCTCACCAGGGAACAATGGAATGCTTTGGATGGGGAGGGATCTTAAAGCTCAACCCCTGCCATGGACGGGGAACCTTCCACGAGGTTCCACACCCAACCTGAGCTGGGCCATTTCCAGGGATCCAGGGGCAGCCACAGCTGCTCTGGGCACCCTGTGCCAGGGCCTGCCCACCCTCCCAGGGATCAATTCCTTCCCAATGTCTCATCTAATCTCATTTTGTATCTCTCTAATCTTATCTTGTATTCCACATAAGCTACAAGTGGTTACAATTACTTTTGGACTCTATCACTGGCCTGCCTCTCTCCCAGTGTAAAGCTTTTCTTACTTCAGCCAATTGTCCCTCTTTTTTCCCCCGGCTCTGCTGGCACTCAGCAGTTTGGGATAACCCAGCTGAGCCCCCCATGTCACTGCACCTCCCAAAACACACCTTAATTCCCAGGGTTCCCGAGCCCCAGATCCCTCCACAGTCATTCCCACCAGCACCCAGCTGTATTTCTCAGAATTCCTGGAATCCCCAAGGCTGGAAAAGCCCTCCCAGCCCAGGCAGTCCCAGCTGTCCCCAGTCCCCACCTTGTCCCCAGCGCAGAGCTCTGAGTGCCACCTCCAGGTGACACCTGCAGGGATGGGCACTCCAAAGCTCCCTGGGCTGTTCCAAGGCCTGAGCACCCTTTCCATGGGGAAATTCCTGCTGCTGGCCAAGCTGAGCCTCCCCTGGCCCAGCCTGAGGCCGTTCCCTCTCCTCCTGTCCCTGTTCCCTGGGAGCAGAGCCCAACCCCTCCTGTCAGGAATTTTGGAGACTCCTGGTCCCACCTGGCAGAGCCACTAACACTCAGGAGAAGGGTGAGAGGCGCCATCCCGGGTTTAGTTTTTTTTGGGGCAGGACACTTCTGGGATATCAGGATAAACAGCAGGAAGATGCCCCTTCCTCCCCTTCCCATGGAAAAGAATAATCAGCCATAAACATGTTTTGTTTCCTCCTGGGTGGGATGGGTTTGGGATGGGCTGGAATTACCTGCACTCGAAGGTTCTTTAGATTCTGGCATCTCAGTTTGAGACAGTGAAGAGCTCAAGTGAATATTTCGAGAAGTTGCAGCGCTCCTCACTCAGAGCACTTCACACGTGTAGCACCAATTGAATTCATTCCATCTGGGATCATTCAGCACTTCTGCAAAATGAGACCACAAAATGTCAATTCAGACACTCAGAAACGGGGAGGGTGAAATTCACGGCCACCTGCGAGAAGTGTGGTTTAACCGACTCGTGCAGCCTGACCCAAGTGAGGAAGGAGGGATTCAGTCCCTTCCTAAGGCACATCCCAGCTGGTTTAAACCCGAGCTCATCCCTTTCCCACGTGATCCCCCTGCAAATCCCCTGCTCATCTTCCGTCTGCTGAAACAAACGTGGAAAAACTTCGGGAGACAGCAGCCTCCTCCACTATGTCATCCTGACACAGCTCCAGAGTGGCTCCACCCTGAAAAATAAATGTGGCACGGAGCCCGTGGAAAAGAAAAGTCGGCAATTATCTACTTTGCATATGCAGATGCGAAGGAGAGGAAGGAGAAATAACGCTCCTCATTATGTGGCATTGATTTTGCAACCTAGTCCTCATTTAAAGCAGATTGGATGGGTGCAATTATGCAGCTTTTTAAAAGTAAACAGCGAAAAGAATCCAAACTCCTTCCATGGTGTGCAAGCATCACATTGTGGCAGATGGACACGGAGCTGCTGGAGAGAGCCCAGAGGAGGCTCCAGGATGAGCAGAGGGATGGAGCAGCTCTGCTGGGAGGAAAGGCTGGCACAGCTGGGATTGTTCAGCCTGGACAGGAGAAGCTTTGGGCTGAGCTGAAGGAAGTGTCTTGAAGGGAGCTGACAAGAAAGATCCCAGATCCATGGAATGGTTTGGGTTTGGAGGGACCTTGAAGCTCCTCCAGATCCGTGGGCAGGGACACCTCCCACTGTCCCCAGTGTCCAACCTGGCCTTGGGCACTGCCAGGGATCCAGGGGCAGCCACAGCAAATCTGGGAATTCCATTCCAGCCTCTCCCCACCCTGCCAGGGAACAATTCCTGCCCCAGATCCCATCCAGCCCTGCCCTCTGGCCCTGGGAAGCCATTCCCTGTGTCCTGTCCCTGCAGCCCTTGGGAATTGTCTCTCTCCAGGTTTTCTGGGGCTCCTTCAGGCCCTGCAAGGCCACCCTGAGCTCAGCCCAAAGCTTCTCCTGTCCAGGCTGAACAATCCCAGCTGTGCCAGCCTTTCCTCCCAGCAGAGCTGCTCCATCCCTCTGCTCATCCTGGAGCCTCCTCTGGACACACAAATTCATGATTCTTCCTGTTCTCTTTTAGCTCATTCATCTTCCTACTCTCCCATCTTTCCCTCTCCATCTTCCTCAAACCTAGCCTTTCTTCATCCCAGTCTCTTCCCATCTGTTCTCCTCTCTTTTATTTTTCCCTCTTTTACATCCTCTCATTAGATCCTTGTCCTAAATCCTAAACCCACCTGAAATGTGTGGTGTTTATGGACAAACCTCCTGGAGAAGTGAGGAAACAGCAGGAAGAACAGGCCTGCACCTGTCCTACACCCCTGCCCATACCCAGGCAAACAAAACCTCACCTGGCAGGGCAATTCCTCTTTCCACAGGCAATCCCTGCGCTCTTCCAACACCTCCAACTCTCCTCATCTGGGGCTGGAGGTAAGCAACACCCCAGTCCTAAACCTGGGATAAATTTTGATTTTATTTTGATATGGAGCGGGGTTACATAGGTGGAAATTAAAGTTTTTAATAAGGGGAGAGAAGTGGCTTTCTGTGGTGCACAGAGGACCTCGTGCAAAACGAGGTTTAGTCCAGTTTAATCAAGTGACTGCAAAAACCCAAAATAGCTGTGGTTAGCCAGGCCCTGAATGGTGATTTTGAGCTCTGGAAAGTGCCATTTTTTCTTTCTTTTCCCCCCTTCACCCTGCCATGCTGGGCCAGCTTCTTTGTCAGGAGCCTCTGAGATATTGCAGGACATTTTTTCATGGAATCCCAGAATTACTGAGGTTGGAAAAGGCCTCCCAGATCACTGAGTCCAAGCTGTGACCCCCTTCCAAGGCCTGACCACCCTTTCCATGGAGAAATTCCTCCTGGGGTCCAACCTGAGCTTCCCCTGGCACGGCCCGAGGACATTTCCCCTTGTCCTGTCCCTGTTCCCTGGGAGCAGGGCCCTACTTTGCTACAACCCTCAAACATTCCCAACACCTTTCCCAAAAAAACCCTCCACTGGCATATGTATATGGAATGCACAAAACCATATTTTTATCTTGTGCTTTATTACAAAGAGTGATGTATTAGGGGTGGAATTATCCATCCATGTGATGTTCTTTGGGATAGGGGCACATGGGATAGACACCAGGATGCAGAGAGGGTGGTTTGCCCCAATTCCAGCATGAAAAACTCAGGACATTTTGCATGACACTTATTACTTAAATCAAGTAAATAAAATCTCTCTCAGGGGAGTTTTATTTCCTTATTGAGTATTCAGGGCATGGCCACCACTCGTCATTCAGACCACCCTCTCTAACCCTGGGCTTTTAAATAATATTAAATTTCCTACAGTCTTTGGATGCTTTTGGAGGAAAACCCAAGCTTGTGAGATTCAAGGGAGCTGGTGGTGAAAGATCGGGGGATCATCCTGAGCTTCCATAAAGCGATGGACAGAGCAGGAAAGGGCAGGGCTGGAGCGTGTCCAGGGCAGGGCAGGGAGCTGGGGAAGGGGCTGGAGCCCCAGGAGGGGCTGAGGGAGCTGGGAAAGGGGCTGAGCCTGGAGAAAAGGAGGCTCAGGGGGGACCTGGTGGCTCTGCACAAGTCCCTGCCAGGAGGGGACAGCCAGGGGGGTCGGGCTCTGCTGCTGTGTCCCAAGGGAAAGGAGAAGAGGAAATGGCCTCAAATTGCACCAGGAAAGGGTCAGGCTGGAGACTGAAAGGTATTTTGTGGAATGAGCTGCCCAGGGAGGTTTGGAGTCACTGTCTCTGGAAGCGTTCAGGAGGAGTCTGGAGGTGACCCTTGGGGACAGGCTTTGGGGTGATGCTGGTGGTGCCTGACTGGGACTGGATGATCCTGAAGGGCTCTTCCCACATCGCTGATGACTCTGGGATGCTCCACGAGACGCCCACATACGCGTGACAGACAGGTGCAGTCACTACCTGCATTGCTGAAGACCCTCAGGGACCCAGATCTCATTCCAGGGATGTCAAAAATCCACCTGGGAATGGCTTTATGAGGTCTCAGGATCAAGTGTTTCTGCTGGGAGCAAATCCCATCACGGACAAAAATGGACTCAGGCTCAGGCTGATGTTTGGGGAGACTTGAGACAGCTTTAAATACAGCTGGGGTGGTGGGGGATTCGCAAAAAGGGGGGAATTGGCCACATGCAGATGTGTATTTAGGGAGATTCCATGGGGAATGGAGTCAGAAGTGAGAATGAACAGTGACAGTAAATTTATATCCTACTGGGAATCCGATACTGGCGTTTGAAAGCAGCACTGGGAAGACAACGGGGACAGGGATTGAACGTTTCCTTTTCTTCCAGAGGAGTGTTTGAAGGAGGTAGAGCATTGGAAGAACTGGGAATTAGAGCTCTCCCCATTCCTTTTTGCCCCTGGCTAAAATGTGACAGCTCCAAATGTGCCAGAGAGAACATCATGGATCACCTGTGGCTGTGCAGGGAGCACCTGGAGGGTGGGAATGGCTGTGGTGGGAATGGCAGGGATACCTGAGCATTCCCACCTCACCTGGATTTCCTCCTGAACTTGCCAGGTCCAGAATAAGGGAGAAGCTCAGGCCAGACAACACTGTATAAGAAAACAAACAGGGAAGGGAAGCAAAGGGAAGCAAGCCCAGGGAGAGTTTGTGTTGAGAGCACCGACAGGCAGTAAATTCTCCCTGTCAGCTGCCTGGCAATTACCGCCTGAGCACGGAGGGGTGGGAGCCTGGGAATACCTGTAAACACTCCTGCACAGGCAGTTTGTCTTGTAGCAGTACCCAAAACAGCTCCCAGGACACCCACAGCCCTCCTGCCTGGAGGGCACAGGATGTGCTGGGAACCACGGGGAGCTCACACCTGCCTGAGGTGAGGAAGGTACAGCAGTACCGGGGCTGCCTGAGCTGCAGGTCCCGCGGAAAAGCGCTGGGAGAAGTTTTCCATTTCCATTCCTGCCCTCAGGACTTGCCCTGCACTGACCGTGGCAGCCTCCCAGCGCAGGCAGAGCAGAAGCAAACGACCCTGGCTACGGAAAGGGCATGGCTGGGGCTCCCTGGGAAGGTGTTGAGGCCTCTCTGGGGGGGGCTGGGGTTGGGATTCCAGCGATATTTCATTGAAGTTTTTTAAAATCTCCAGATCTGCCGCTTTCTCTGCTTGCCCTTGGGCCTTGGGCATGGTGGGGCTGCTCTCTCACCCCTCTTTCCTGGGGACAGGACTGAGCAACGAGGCCTTCAACAGTTCGGGCAAAAACTTGCCTCTCCCCAAAGCCAGACTGTTGGGCATCGGTGTGAGGGAAGGGAGGGACAATTCTCTGTTGGGGACAAGACAAAGAGCGTTCAAACAAACGCCCCAGGCCCCTCAAACACCTTCTCTAGTGGCAGCAAGTGGTTCAGCTCCCAGCACAGCCTGCCTGGACGCTGGTGTCGGACGTGCCGAAGCCGGAGGGGTCCGAGTGTCACTGACCTTGGTGGCCGCACGTGAGCACCAGGCCAGGGGCATGTGGCAGGCTGGGAAACGCGTGTCCAGAACCTCCCTCGCTGGGAGGGCTGGGGCACCAAGGCCAGACACACGCAGCTTTAACTCCATCCTGCTGCTCCTCAGGCCTCCACACCCGGCCACGTCCCCCCGAGAGCCGCTCACCCCACGGCTGTGACTGCGGGTGCCCTGAGCATGGAGAAGTTCTGGGGGTGCCCTGAGGAGAGGGAAGATACCGGGCCTGCATGGGGGAGTTTCCGAGGATGGAGAAGTTCTGGGGGTGCACCGAAGGATCCTGCAGAAGGAGAAGGTCCTGGCTGTGCACTGAGGAGCTCTGAGGACAAGTGGCCTCGCCCCGGCAAGTCCTGGGGGCGCACTGAGGTGTCCTGAGGATGAGGAAGGTTCTGGAAGGTGCCAAAGTTGGCCGGGGCTCGAAGCAACCTGGCCCCGTGGAAGGTGCCCGTGCCCATGGCAGTGGGTTGAGCGGGACGATTCCCCATGTCCCGTCCCCCTGAGCCTTTTGGTGCCTGGGTGACACGAGCAGGGTGACGCAAGCAGGGTGTCCCACACATGCAGGGTGCCCACATGAGTGGGGTGACACCAGGAGGGTGCCCCACGAGTGAGGTGTCCCACAGGAGCGGGGGTGATACAAGCAGGGTGTCCCACACGAATGGGGTGACAGGAGCAGGGTGTCCCACACGAATGCGGTGACAGGAGCAGGGTGTCCCACCCAAGGAGAGTGACACCAGCAGGGTGTCCCACACATGCGGAAAGTCCCACATGAGCAGTGTGTCCCACACGAGGAGGGTGACAGGAGCACGGTGTCCCACACAAGGAGAGTGACATGAGCATGGTGTCCCACACTAGCAGGGTGACATGAGCAGACTGTCCCACACGTGCAGGGTGACATAAGCAGGGTGATACACACGAGTAGTGTGTCCCACATGCGTGGGGTGACACGAGCACGATGACACGAGCACAGTGTCCCACACGAGCAGGGTGACACCAGCCCGGCGCCCCACACGCGCGGAGTGTCCCACACGCACGAGGCGACACGAGCAGGGTGACACCAGCCGAGCGCCCCACACGCGTGGAGTGTCCCACACGCGCGGGGTGACACGAGCACGGTGTCCCACACGAGCAGGGTGACAGCAGCCCGGTGCCCCACACGAGCCCGGTGTCCCACACGCGCGGGGTGACACCAGCAGACTGTCCCACACGCGCGGGGTGACACGAGCACGGTGTCCCACACGAGCGGGGTGACAGCAGCCCAGTGTCCCACATGCACGGGGTGACACGAGCACGGTGTCCCACACGAACAGGGTGACAGCAGCCCGGTGTCCCACACGAGCAGGGTGACACCAGCAGACTGTCCCACACGCGCGGGGTGACACGAGCCCGGTGCCCCACACGCGCGGGGTGACACAAGCACGGT
>VXBN01009955.1:272022-290599 GCA_013397395.1 Sinosuthora webbiana | reverse complement strand
CACCCCCGTTTGGGGGCTTGGTTTTTTTTTTCTTTTCTTTTTTTTTTTTTTTTTAAATATATTTTTCCCCGTGGTTTAGCTGCAGAAGCCGTAGTAGAGACACGTCTCACCTGGGTCCTCTAGTGGAGAAACACAGCAGCGGGGAGAGAAAAGCCGGGTGACATTGCTGCGCCGGCTCACCCGGGCAGAAACACGCTGCTTTTCCACTCTCCTGTCCACACAGAATTCTTGTCCGATTTTTTTTTTTTTNNNNTTTTTGCACCTTTCCACACCTCTCCCCGCGGGTGGATGAGGCAGAGGGGCTTTCTGTAGCCGTGCTGTTGATGTGGGAGATGCCTAAACCCCGGAATGCAGGGCAGGACAAGCAGGCGTAGCAAATCCGCCACAACACTGAGGCAGGGATAAACCCACTTCTCTGAAAGGGATGCCACGGAGTGCTCTCCGCTGGAAAGGCTCGCTGGTTTCTAGGATCTGACCACGGAGATGCAGGGATAAGCTTTTTAGCTGCGAGATGCTCCTGATGAGCATCAGTGCACTCGGGATTTAACATCTGCAACCTTTGCCTCTTTTGAAGTTGGACTCTCCGGCATGTTCTTTCCACATGGATGTACCTTCAGGGGGTTTGTTTTTTGGTTTGTTTTGTTTTTTTTAGCTCTGTGATTATGTCCGAACATCTCAGTTTGTGCTGGTGTTTTTAACCCACCCTTGTTGCCAGTCTAAAATTTAGAGTCTGTCTGTAGGTGCTGCTGTTTTCGTGCTGTTTTCAGCACGCCAGGTCTGCCTGCTTTTTCTTTTCCCAATATTTTGCTGCTCCTGCCTTTCTTGTGCCACGAGAACGCTTGGGAATGTTTCCTCCAGTGGTTTTATGCTGCGTTGTGCTGCTGGATCTCGGCTGGGGTGGGGGGTTGCTCTAATGACCCCCCTGTAAGCTGTGCGTAATCCTGGCTGTAATACTGAATTAAACGAGGCAAAATACGGGGATAATAAACCGGTCTGGAGCAGTGGAATGATTCCACAACTCCTTCCCGGCGAAGAATAAACGACATTGCTTTTCCACACGGGCGACAGCGCCTGGGCAGGTGTTCCCTGTCCTGCCCTCGGTGGTGGCTGCGTGTCCTGGTGCTGCCTGAGCCAAGTGCTGGCTCTTCTTTTGGTGTCTGTGATGTCTCTGGCAGCTCCCTTGTCCTCCAAAAAAAAAAAAAAAAAAACCCCAAACCCTTGTCACTTGGCTTTCCTGTGCTTTAGGGCTCGTCCTGAACTTCTGGGAGCTCTCTGGCAGCTTGGTGCAAAACCTCAGCCTGGAGACTTTGCTGCCTCTCTCTTCAGTGGCAAACCTTGGTGCTTCTGTGGGGTTTTCCCCACCCACAACTTTCTTTTAATAATCCCCTTGGCATTCTCAGGGATCCAGAAGAAGTCCCTCCAGTTCATTTTTGTTACTTTAAACCCTGCTGCTGCCTGGCCCTGCTCGTGTCCAAGTCAGGGATCCTTTCCCCTTTTTTTCCCTGCGTGTGGCTTCTGTTTGGAGTCTGTTGGGAGTGTCCCAGGGCAGCACATCCCATCCATCCTGCCTTGATGCTCTCCTCAGGCTTGGCAGGCTCCAGAGCCTCTTCAGCTCTCCTTTTGTGCCTTAAAAACGCAACACCCCAGAGCTTTGGGAACGGTGGGGGCACGGGGGAGAACTTTCACTTTGCTCTGGTTTCAGTTTCCAGCCTTTGTCACTGGTTGTCTGCATGTACTTTGTACAAAAAGTCAGGATTTTATTCTGAAGTCAAGAGCTGGGCAGCTCTTCTCTGTCCCGATTTGTGACAGGTAATGGACTTGGACTAAAACCACTGTGTTTTTATATACTAAAACACAGGATTTTTTTTTTTTTTTTTTTAATACTCTGCATATATAGAGAGTTTTTCACCAGCAGAGCCCTCACTTAGTGACTCTTAAGAAAACAATAATAAAAGCCCTCAAAGTACCCCCAAAATCAATTATCCCCCCTGTTCTTTGGTGTGTTTTGAGGGCGAGGGGGTTTATGTGCTGACGGAGGAGAACGCTTTGGGCAGAGAAAGGGGTGAGCACACTGAGGTGAAATGCTTCATTTTGCCCATTGTGTTGCCTTCCACACCACAGAAAGAACAAATGCCCAGGGGAGCCTGGTGGCAGATTTGTTATCAGCAGTGTCCAGGTGTTTGCAAACCAAACGTTGTTACCTGCCCACAGCAGCCCCAGCCAAGCTGGGGGAAAGGTACAAAGGGAACACAGAGCTGGCCACGGCCTGAATTCCCTGTTTTTTTTGTGACAAAAGCTGAGTTTCTGAGGGTTCCTGATTTTTCTCCCATCTTTGGCTCTGGGTGGGAGGATTGTGGCAGGGCAGGACTTTGAGCAGGGAAGGGCAGTGAATCCCCAGGAATTTTCTCTGGCTTGGGGAGAGCAGGACTCTGCAGGGAGTTTCTGAAACTCCCTGGGAAGGGAGTGAGGGGGAAAGGGAAGGAAGGAAAGGCTGGAAGTGGTTTCCTCCTGCTCCTCTGAGGCTGTTCGTGCAGAGTGACTGTGGGGTGGCAATGCCAGACCTCCGAGGGGACTGGGACACAGAGTGGGAATCCCCCAGTCCTCGAGCTTGGAAAAGACCTCCAGGATGGAGTGCAGCCTTTAATTGATGCCCACCTTGTCACCCAGAGCAGAGCACGGGGACACCCGTCCAGCAGCACCCCTTTGTAACTGGAACTGAACGAGCACTTTGTAAATAACTCAGAGTGTTTCACTAAAAACGAGGAAAATCATCAATCTTTTATCAGCAGCGTGCTCATCTTCACCTCCAACAAAGTTCAAACACACGGTGCCATAATCTCAAACCCAGCCACCTTTTTTTTTTTTTTTCTGCAAATAACCTGGACCAGGAGACCCATCCACCCATTTCTGGAATCCCAGAGTGGTTTGGCTTGGAAGGGGGTCTTAAAAATCACCCTGTTCCACATGGCAGGGACACTTCCCACTATCCCAGGTTGCTCCAA
Source organism: Sinosuthora webbiana (assembly GCA_013397395.1). Lineage (NCBI taxonomy): Eukaryota > Metazoa > Chordata > Aves > Passeriformes > Sylviidae > Sinosuthora > Sinosuthora webbiana. The sequence goes on along the minus strand of VXBN01009955.1, from coordinate 287,597 downwards.
GCCCCGTCCAACCTGGCCTTGACCACCTCCAAATAATAATAATANTAATAATAATAATAATCTTGCAGTAAACGTGGGCTCTCATTCCTCCAGCCATGTTCTCACAACACAACTTGTCTTCAGCAGCTGTTTGTTGCTTTTGGAGTGGGTTGCCCGTGTTTCTAAAATTCTCCACCTGCCATGTGGAGATTGTTGGCTATTTTGGGAATGCCAAAGTAAATGGGCAGTAGTGTTGCTTGACATCTTGACTATTCCACTTAATTGCTGTGTAGGCAGCTGCAGCAATTGGGCTTTTGATGTCTCAGTTGCCAGGAAGGAGGGGGAGAGAACGAAGCAGGAAGATACCGGGTTTCTTTTCTTTTATTTAATTTCCTTTCCTTTCCGGTGAACCACCTGCTGCTCTTCCAGTGGAATTGTGCATCTTTCCCTGCCCCTTCTTCCCAGCTGAGCAGGTTAAAATGACACAGAAGTTTGTCCCTCTGTTCCCACTGGCATTTTTCAGTCAGCTGGAGCGGGCTCTTCAGCCCGGCAGGGAGGGCTCCTGGAGTCGGGGGTGGTGCTGGAAAGGAGACCAAAGCCTTGGAACTAAAAGACAGGATCAGAAAACAGCACGATCCAACCCTGCCTCTGCTGGAGGAGTCACCTTTTTGTTTTCTGCCTCGAGCATTCCACAAGAAGAGCTGGGTTTTGGAGAGTCTGGTGCAGGCAGCGTTTGGGAACGAGTCCCTCTTGCCTGATGTTTGACATTTTCAGCCTTGGAAGAGCAGGAGTTTTTTGCCAAGTGTGGGATACGTGCCTGGGTCTGAGGGGACACAGAGGATTGTTCTCTTCTGCAGAATAGCTTAAGTCTCATTTCAGTTTCTTGCAGGCCCTTGGTGGGATTTCGGTGGGATTTGGCCAGTCCCTCTTCAGGGGACAACAGTGGGGGTCAACCTTAGAGCTCAGACTTCTCTGGGCTGCCCCTGGTTCCTCCTCAGCAACGAGCACTTTGCTCCTGGTTGGGTTTAGTTCCTGATGTGTTCTGGCTGTGAACAGGGTGTTGGTAACTTCAGTGTGGAGCAGATTCTGTCCCTAAACCCTTGGGAGAGAAGGCAGGAGAACCCTTTGTGCTAAACACCATTAATCTCTGCATTGTTGGAAAGCCCTGGAACGTGACTGACTCCTGTGACACTGAGGAGAAGCTGCTCCCTCAGCTCACGTGTGTTTGTGTTTTCTGTCTCCTAATCTTCGTCAGTTCCACACTTTGGAATGATGGAAGCTGTGGTTTTCTCTGTGTGCTCCTTTCAGGAGCTGATTTCTCCAGTTCCCTTATCCCAGCACCGTAACTGCCACGCAGAGATTGCTTTGGGAGTTGTTAAGTTGTTGATCAAGTAATTTATCTTCCCTTTTTTTGTTTTTCCTTTGCCCAGAGAAGCTGTGGCTGCCCCTGGATCCCTGGAAGTGTCCAAGGCCAGGTTGGAGCACCCTGTGACAGTGGGAGGTGTCCCTGCCCGTGGCAGAGGTGGCACAGGATGAGCTTTAAGGTCTTTCCAACCCAAACCATTCCATGATCCTGTGATTTTTCAGGCTCCATCTATGGCAGGCTGATAATTCCTGGAGCCACAGGCACCCACACCTGCCTGGCTGCAAGTGTGGGGTGAAGGAAGAGCTGCTTATGTGCTTATGCTTGGTAGAGCTTCGTGTCCCACCTTTACCTGAGGACAGCAGGAACCTCTGGGCACCAGGTTATCCCCCTGGAAAAATTCCTGCCCTGTGGAGCAGCAGGAATATCTCCAGCATGCACTGAGGAGCTGAGAAAAAGGTGAAAGCAGGGAAAAATAAAAATATAGAGAGATGCAAAATAGAACTAATCACGGAGAGGTGGAACAGGAAAAAAATTTGAAGTAAATAGTAAGTAAGGCAAGATGGGAAGGACCTGGCCTGTGGAGCACTGGGGCAAATATTGGTGCCAAAAATGAGATTTCTGTGAAAAATTCATCACCCCTGGTGAGAAGAGCAGGAAGGAAGTGGATGGTGTAAAAGGGAGGGTCATGAACCCAAGAAATAGGATTGAGGAACTGTTCTGTTCTGTTATTTTTTCATCCTGGTTTGTCCACTTGCAAGCCAATCCTTGTGTTCAGTCCTGCAAATATCTAAGGAATAATAAAAATAAAGAGCCAGCTCCATGCAGAGGATGGATGCAGGGAGGGAAGGTGTTCAGTGGAGTTGGTGTTCTAGAAATTTAAATCTATGTTTGGTAGCTTTTCATACAGACACTCTGCATCAGGCTTTGTAATTAGCATGAATTGTTTTGCAACCAACAGAATGTTATTGAACTCTGGTTTTGGTGTCTTGAAATCTCTGAGAAGGATGAGAAGTCTTGAGACAGCACCCAGCTGACTGGGGAGCTTGGAGAGCCTCAAAGTCTTGAATTATGATCCTGAACTTCTGTCTTCACCTGTCAATAATCCTGGGGATGCTTTATATTCTTCCAAAGATTGTGGGCAGCCAGCGATGTGATGGGAATTTGGGGAAGTCCTAAAGAAGCTTCGTGAGTCTGGTTTTATTTTTTTTTTTTTTTTTCCTTTTTATGTTCTTCCTAGAAATTCGAAGAAGAATTTCCTCCTGGTGTCTCGCCCGGTTTCATGGGGAGTGCCACCCCTTTCTCCTTCCCCAAGTAACTTCTGCACTCTCCCAGCCAAAATCCTCCTCAAATGGGATGAAGCAGCACATTTTTTTAGGCTGGGATTATCCAGTTCCTGCTGAGTGGTGATCACCACCAGCTGCATCACGTCTCTGAGCCTCCAGCTGGAGGAAAGGGCATCCTCAGCAGCAGCAGGGATTTTGCAGCATTTTTTTTGATATTTCCTTCTACAAAGGCGATAACCTTGTCCAGAGAACTGAAGTGGTCCCAAAATCCACTCCAGAAATTCAAATTCTTGGCTGTTGAGGCTCGTTTAACCCATTCTCTTGCCGCTGCTCTGGTGACTTCACGTCCCTCATTGCTGCCACGGCAGTGAAATGTTCGTGCTGCTGGACTTTGGGGTTGCCAAAAGGAGGGACCTGAGGGGACTCAGTGTCCTTCTGCACCTCCCAGTGCAGTGTGCCCTGGGCAGGGAGATCCTGCCTGGTGCTGTGTGATGCCAGAACCTTCCAGTTTTCGCCAGCCCCTTCCCACTTCCTTGAACCCGTCTGGCTTTTTGCCCCGTGCTGCCCTTCACTTTTGCCGTTGACCACGTGGCTTCTGGCTTGTCTCTGCCCCTTTTGCTTTCAGTTCCTGTGGAAAAGAACCGTGTCCCGTGGAGGGCTGGATGTCACCTCGCTGCGGTTTCCTTGCCGAGGGCTGGGGTTTGTGGTGACACGCTGAGCTCAGGGGGGGCCCTGCTGGAGCTGCAGCCGAGGCTGAAAAGGTTCTGCTGATTTCCCAGGGAAGAGAGGCCCGATTCCTCGGCAGTTTCTGCTCCCTTCACAGAATTCCAGAGATTGGAAAAGCCCTCCCAGCCCAGGGAGTCCCAGCTGTGGCTAATGCTCACCGGGTCACCCAGCCCAGAGCACTGAGTGCCACCTCCAGGCCTTCCTTGGGCACTCCAAACCTCCCTTCCACTTCCTTCCCATGAAGAAATTCCTCCAGATAACATTTGTCACTCGTGGAAACACAAGCCAATTCTTCAGGCTGACAAGGGGAAAAGGGAGGTATTAGCTCCTTATTTTCTTTAAGTTGATAATTGATGGATTAATCTCCTGGGTGTGATGCTACATCATGTCTAGGTAGGCCTGGAGAAGACAGAAATTTCTTTCTGTATTTTAACAGATGAAAAGGGTGTTTCTGTCTCCTTCCCTCTTGTCCCCAGCTTACCCCCCTTGCCCTGTAGGTGTTTGGAGTTTTGGGAGGAACAGTGGAAGCAAATCAGTTCCTTATTCCTGCTGGACTGCTGGGGACTGGCTCTTGGCAAAGGGAACCAGCCAAGTGTGAATGTCACAGGCAGTGGCACGAAGTGGCTCGGGGAGGGTGATGCAGATTCTGAAAAATTCCATCTTTTCTTGCTTTGCAAGGCTGGAGCTTCTCACGTGTCCACCACTGCTGGAGTGTCCCTCTCCCCTCCTTCATTTGTGACTCGGTGGGACGCTGGAATAGGTGCATTTGCTTGGGATGAGGCGGGGAAATGGTAAAAAAAAACCCCAAAATGACAACTGGATGATGTCCTGCTCTAACAGAGTCAGTCCCAGTGCCCTTGAGCTGCAGCTGGCCTCGCATCACTCCAGTTCCTGCTCTGGAATTGTCCACTGTACATTCCATTTCTGCCTGGCAAACGCGGCGAGGTCTCCGTGTCCCTTGCTCTGGGGTTACTTACTTCTCTCATGTCTCCCTCAGCAGTTGTGTAGAAAAGAATCCAGAAGAATTTATGCTGGAACAAGCCTTTTTTTGTGCTGCTGCTGCTGCTGCAGTGAAACGAAGAGCAGAGCTGGAGTGATTCCTGACCAAAACAAAAAGTTCCTTGCGTGTTCGTGACAGCTCCTCGGAGTGAGTGGCTGGATCCTGGCACCTCAAATTGGATTTTTTTTTTTTTGGTAGTGCTGGTTGATAGAATTGGCTCCTGAGCTCTCCAGACCAGCAGGAGGTTGATGTGGTGATGAGGCAGAGTGTGACCAACGGGTTCGGTCAGGTTGGCTCAGGTAACGTGGCCCTTTCCTGCTGCAGCCTCTTGAGCTCTGGCCTGGCATCCCCAGCAGCTCCAGTTATTTATTGGATGTTCCAGCTCAACTTCTGCCTCCCCCTGGCTGTCCCAGGGGGGGGGTTCCTGGCACATCCCTCTGCCCCAGCTCCTGGTTTTCAGGGAAAAGCCTGGAACTGCTGCCCTGGATGCTGAGGGCTCTGTTGAGCAGCTGCCAAGGATAGCCCCTGCTTCCTCAAGGGCATGTGCTACATAATTTATGTATCACTTACTCCATGAAGAGCTTCAGTGCTCCTTTTTTTTTTTTTTTTTTTATGTTCTGGAGTGCTGCAGTAAATGGAACGAAGCTTTTCCTCTTTCTTTTTTTTTTTTCTCCCTAAAAGAGATTTTTTTTCCTTGTGTTTATTGAGGAGCAGTGGACAGGTAGGAACTCACTGGTGCGTTCACAGCCAGGAGTGTGAGGAGAAAACACACTCGGGGGGTTGGTCATGGCACAGACCCCCACTCAAGGCATCAGACTCCTGTTATTTATTAATTTTTCTGTGGCAGAGTTAATATTTTCCACGATCCTGGCGATCTGGATGGATTTCTTCCACACAACAGAGCTGTTCAGTAGGTGAAGTGCTGCAGGTCCGAGTTCAAACGCTCCTGCCTGGAGGTGGAGAGGGGAAAATGTTGTTTCCAAGAAATAATCTGAGAACTACTTGGAAATCCGTGAGCAAAGCACTGAATTTGCTGACGGTGGACGCTCCTGTGGGATAGGTGGGCGTCCACATCCCCAAATTAACCCTTAAAACATCGGGATTGGCGAGGAGAAAAGAAAAGTCAGCTCAGAAACTTCCCATCTGCAGAAAAGCCAACAGAGCTGAGAACAAATAGTGGCTCCAGAGCTGCAGCAGTTGGACTCTGGCATGTTTTAATCACCCATTTTATTAGAAAAGCACTGTGGAGAAAGTTTTCCTTTAGAACAATGGTACAAATTTCTCCTCAAAATCCCACCCTGGGTCTGCTTCACATTATGAAATCTCTCTTCAGGGACTCGCTTGGGATTTTTTTATTCCCTTAAGGAACAGGCTGGGTGTTGGATAGACATATGCATTGTTTCACCAGAGCTGCAGCCTCTATTTCCAGACAAGAGGGAAGCACATTGTTTTGTGTCTTTGATATGATCCAGCCAGAAAACAGCCTCAGGGAAGAGAATTCCCAGTCCTTGGCAGCAGCACTGTCTTTCTGCCTTTTTTTTTCTTTGCTCCCTCCGTCAGTGCCACAATGTTCACTGTTCTAATAACTCAGGATTAAACTCACATGGGGCATCTCAAAAGTCCTTTGTAAGACTTGAGGTCAGAACTTGCTGAAAGTTCAGAGGGACGAGTCTCATTTTCCTAATGAAGAAAAGTTCCAGGGTTATTTTGGAATTAGGTCTAAGAAACTGGTACAAGAAGCTGCTTCGGTGCTGTCATTTAGTGACAGTGCAGCAAATCGGTGGTGGCTGCTGAAAACTTTTCCACCTTCCAGCTCAGGCAAACTGAGCCCTGCAAAAAAAAAACCCCAAAAACCCTCAGGTGTTGGTGACAAAAGGCAAGGTTCAGCTCTCTGAAATTGGATTATTTCAGGTGCGTGGCCTGGCTGTGTCTTCCTATGGAAAGCGCTCCAGGAACTTCACATGTTGTTTATTTTGGTTGGAATGAGCCCCTTGGAGCTGAAGTGACTTAATTGTGGAATGTCACAATTTATTTGAGGGCAGCTGCATCTAATGCCGACACACTTGTCAGAGAGTCTGGATCCTGGAATTACAGAAGGTTTGGGGTTCCCAGAGACCTTAAAGCTCAGCCAGTCCTACCCCCAGGGCAGGGACACCTTCAGTTATCCCAGGTGGCTCCAAGCCCCATCCAGCCTGGCCTTGGACATTCCCAGGGAATCCAGAGGCAGCCACACCTTCCCTGTTAATATCCTGTTTATAGAAACACTTCTGGTGAATTGAATTCATTTTAACACATATTTTTGTGATTTTTCCATAGTGCACTCTAGGATATTTGTGACAGGTCACTGATGAACCTACAGGGAAGATGGTGGGGGATGAACTCAAGTGAAAATCAAACATTTTTTAGTAATGAGAAGGACAGCAGAACAATAAAAACCTTAATTATTACCACTTCCTTACCTGGCTGCTCCTCTGGTTTGCTGTATAGCAGATTTTCCTTTTGTCATATCTCAGTAAAATCTCTCCTTCCCTTTCTCTTCAAATATTTATAGTTTTGGTATAAACATCATGTAGTTGAAAAATTAGCTGAATATGGCAAAAGACACAACACTACTCAAGTGTTGCACCAGAGTGCTTAAAACTAAGAATAGTCCATTAAACTTGGCTCTGACTGCGTCATCTGATGTGAAGTGTTTGTAATTTTGGGTTGGATTAAGCTATTAGACCATTTAACTACTCCTGTATTTGCGGGTGGGGAGAAATGTGAATTCTTCTGTGGAAGAATTGAAAATACATCTGTGGTTTGAGGCTTCTGAGGAATGATAAATTTAGCCCAGTGCTGTAATCAGTCCGTTTTGTGCCATGTCTCCTCAGCCTCTCATTATTGCCTGTAATTCCAGCAGTAGGAATATCTCTATTCTCAAGTGGGTTTGTGGTGCTGGGGGGGGGGGGGGGGAACCCTTATTATTTTTATTTTTTTAAATTTTTCTCCTGAAAAACAGCTGGACCGTACAAATGACACAATGGTGGGTTTCTCCTTAAGGTTGAAGCTGTGGCTTGCTGGGAGCTATTTTTAAAAGGGATGAGGAGTTGCACGTTTTTACCTCGGCCCCATTGCTGCCTTCAACACAACGTGTGCACTTTCAGCCTTAACTCTCTTGGAATCCGAAATGGTTTTATTGACCCTTTAAACAAACCCAATATGTGGCAGGGATGCTAAACGAGAAACCAACCAAATATTAGAAGATGCTATCAGGCTGTTGGTATTAATCATTAATTAATGGGGAAATGGGAGCTTCAGCCTCGTGCCAGAGAATGAACTGGAAGGGGATGCCTGGAGCTGATGCTTGGAGGATTTGTGAGACTTTATGGCCAGAAGAAAGACCCAGTGTTGGTTTTCTCGTGCCTTTACCAGTGAGTGGGAGAGAGGAGTGGAGTCAGACCCTGTTCCTCACCTTCTGTAATAATCTCATTATTGCTGCTGAAGGTTTTGTGTTCTGATCTTTAGACTAAACCTGTCCTTTGCTTTGGTCTTCCCTTCCCATGGCCACTGGGTGCAGGGGATGGGAGAATCCCGTGTCCAGCTCTCTCTAAACCCTTTAGAAGCCTTTGGGTTGGTAGAGAATGGGCAGGCCCTGGGCACAGGGTGCCCAGAGCAGCTGTGGCTGCCCCTGGATCCCTGGCAGTGCCCAAGGCCAGGTTGGACACTTGGAGCAGCCTGGGACAGTGGGAGGTGTCCCTGCCGTGGCAGGATGGGCTTTAAGGTCCCTCCATCCCAAACCATTCCACGATTCTGTGGTACCTCCCAAGGCATAAACAGGAGACGGGAGCACGTCCCAAATCCATGAGGAAGCCACCGTGCAGCTCCTCAGTGCCCCTTCCCCCTGCCACCAAATCTTAATTGTCCCCTTCCCTTCCAAGCGCTTCAGTCCTGCTTGGCAAAACGAGTTTTGTTTCCTGACACGTTTGGGAGCTGTCAGGTGGGACTGGGAATTCGGGAAGAGCCCGACAGGGAAAGCTTTGCCTTGGGAATGGACACTGGGAAGGGCATTTCCTGGCATCCTTGCAGCTGTGACTGCTGCCTGAATCCACCCAGTGTTCCCTCCTGTGCCTCTGGTGCTCCCACAAAACCCCAGCTGTGGGTATCCAAAGGCACTGGCCCTAAAATGGGATGTCAGGCGGAGTTTTGCCTCTGCCACTTGGTGGAATGGGATGTTTTCTCCCCTAAGGTCACACGGATGCGCATGGAGAGCTTTCCCAGTGAAAAATAACCCTGTGATTATCTGTACCCCAGACAGGAGCAAACTCGCCTCAAAACCTGCGGAATAACCTTGATTCTCCAGCTGATCTGAAATGGATGTTGGTTTTTGACAGCGCCGTGACCTCACTTTGATTTTTCCAGCAGCCAGCTGGTGTCTCAAGTGCCTCATTCCTGTGGTGTCTCATTTCTGTGGTGCCAGGATCTCCCAGGGTTTAGGGGGTGCAGTGCAGCAAACGCTGAGCCAGCGCTCCATAGCCATTGGTATTTGTTGGATTATTTTCATTTTATTTTCCTAAGATTACTTGAAAGATTTGGTTAGTGGCTTGAGGAGACTCGTGAGACACCAGAGTAAAGAGGAAAAAAAAAAAAAAAAAAATCTGTTGCTTGCCGTGTTGTGGGGAATTTGGGTCACTCAGTCCTCCCGAATCGCTGCGTCTCTGAAGGTACCTGTAACCATTGACGTTGACCTGTAAAAGGCTTTTACCACTCAGCCCTACAAATACTGAATGATGTCTGTTATGGATTGCAGGAACTATAAAGGGGGAAAAATCTGTGGTGTTCAGTGATTTGTTTTACTACACTTCAAATTTTTTCTCATTACTTCGTGAAATTCCTCTCTAATTCAATCTTTGTCTTTTGTCTTTGCTGCCTTGCAGGGTTGGTACAGTAGGCCTCACTAAACTTAGCTGCAACTAAGAATTTCTCCTACATCAACTGAGTTAAGGCTGATGCTCTTGTGGAATGTGGATTAAAAGTGCGTGCTAAGTTCCCAAATTTGAGAAGCGGAGAAAAGTAAATGTACCACTGCCACCAGCATCAGGACAGCAAACCAAGGGACAAAGAATTTGACCCGCTGTGTTGATTTTGGTTAAAACTGGTTCACGCGGTGCTTAAGAGACGTTGGCTGGGGGGCGAGAAGTGGACGTCAGCGAAGGCTTTTTTTTTTGGTTACAAAAATGAGGGCTGCTTTGGAGCCAGCAGACATTGCCATTGTGGCCCTGTACTTCGTGCTTGTAATGTGCATAGGTTTCTTTGCCATGTGGAAAAACAATCGGAGCACCGTGAGTGGCTACTTTTTGGCAGGGCGTTCTATGACCTGGGTAGCTATCGGGGCCTCGTTGTTTGTGAGCAATATTGGAAGTGAACATTTCATTGGGCTCGCAGGATCTGGAGCGGCGAGCGGATTCGCCGTAGGCGCGTGGGAGTTCAACGCCTTAATGCTTTTGCAGCTTTTGGGATGGGTCTTCGTGCCAGTCTACATCCGGTCGGGAGTGTACACCATGCCCGAATACTTGTCCAAGCGGTTCGGAGGGCATAGGATTCAAATCTATTTTGCAGCGTTGTCTCTAATTCTTTATATCTTCACCAAGCTCTCGGTTGACTTGTATTCAGGGGCGCTTTTTATCCAAGAGTCCCTAGGGTGGAACCTCTACCTGTCGGTGATCCTGCTGATCGGAATGACGGCGCTGCTGACTGTGACCGGAGGGCTGGTGGCCGTCATCTACACGGACACCCTCCAGGCGCTGCTTATGATCATCGGGGCCCTCACGCTCATGATCATAAGCCTCACGGAGGTCGGTGGGTTCGAAGAAGTGAAAAAGAGGTACATGTTGGCCACGCCCAACATCACCTCCATCCTCCTCACCTACAACATCTCCAACACCAACTCCTGCAACGTCAGCCCGAAGCCCGACTCTCTGAAGATGCTGCGCGAGCCGACGGACGAGGACATTCCCTGGCCCGGCTTTCTGCTGGGACAGACCCCGGCCTCGGTGTGGTACTGGTGCGCCGACCAGGTCATAGTGCAGAGAGTCCTGGCCGCCAAAAACATCGCTCACGCCAAAGGCTCCACCCTCATGGCCGGCTTCTTGAAGCTGCTGCCCATGTTCATCATCGTGGTGCCGGGGATGATCTCCCGCATCCTGTTTGTGGATGACATCGCCTGCATCAACCCCGAGCACTGCTTCCAGGTGTGCGGGAGCAGGGCCGGCTGCTCCAACATCGCCTACCCGCGCCTGGTGATGAACCTGGTGCCCGTGGGGCTGCGCGGGCTCATGATGGCCGTGATGATCGCCGCCCTCATGAGCGACCTGGACTCCATCTTCAACAGCGCCAGCACCATCTTCACGCTCGACGTCTACAAGCTCATCCGGAAGAGCGCGACCTCCCGCGAGCTGATGATCGTGGGCAGGGTCTTCGTGGCCTTCATGGTGGTGATCAGCATCGCCTGGGTGCCCATCATCGTGGAGATGCAGGGCGGGCAGATGTACCTGTACATCCAGGAGGTGGCGGATTACCTGACGCCGCCGGTGGCCGCCCTGTTCCTCATGGCCATCTTCTGGAAGCGCTGCAACGAGCAGGGCGCTTTCTACGGCGGCATGGCCGGCTTCGTCCTGGGCGCCACCCGGCTGATCCTGGCCTTCTTCTACCGCGCTCCCGAGTGCGACCAGCCGGACACCAGGCCCGCCTTCATCAAGAACATCCATTACATGTACGTGGCCACGGGGCTGTTCTGGATCACCGGGGCGGTGACGGTGGTGGTGAGCCTGCTCACGCCGCCGCCCACCAAGGAGCAGGTGCGGACCACCACGTTCTGGGCACTGCGGAAGCGCGGCGCGCCCGAGAGCGCCGGCAAGGGGGAGCTGTACCAGGCGCGGGAGAAGAGCGTCCTCAAGTGCAACGAGAATGCCAACCACATCATTCCCAACGGGAAGTCGGAGGAGAACATTAAGAACGTGAAGCCGGAGGACATCAACCTCCTGGTGACGTGCAGGGATGACAGCAACCCGGTGATCTCGGTGAGCCACTCCGAGGTGGAGACGCCCGTGGATTGTTATTCCAACGGACAGGCCGCCCTGATGGGGGAGAAAAAGCTCGAGGAGGAGGAGGGGACTGGCAACAAGGCGAGACAGTTGAAATTCATAGATTGGTTCTGTGGCTTTAAAAGTAAAAACGTAAACAAGAGAGTGGTTCGGGAGGTCGAGGAAGAGACTGTTTGTTTACAAATGCTGGAAGAGACTCCAAAAGTTAAACTATTACTAAATACTGGACTGGTCTGTGTCTGTTCGCTTGGAATCTTCATGTTTGTCTACTTCTCTTTGTGAGTGAATAGTGAACTTTTAAGGGTATGGCTTAAACATACAGAAGTTGACACAGGTCTCTGGAGATTTTTTGGTTTTTCTTTTCTTTTTCAAACAACATAACCACAACCCAGGCATTGTTTACGCTATAATTGTAAGATCAACTCAGCTTTAGCCTATTTCGAGACCATTTGAGATGTGTTGTCCTCCCTCTGCCGAGAGCAGAACCTGTCCTGTGGTGGCTTTTTCTTTTTTCCCCTTTTGTGTTGGTTTTATTTTTTTTTATTTTTTTTTTTTTTCCATTTGCAGCACTAACCTTTTGTTTTTCTGTGTATAAATATACCAAAGGCAGGCAGGTGGCCGTGTTTGAAGTCAGGCAGTTACAGCTCAGTCAGCATTAAGTGAAGATAACAGGTAATCAGTTACCAGCGTGTAAAAGCTGAGTGATTAAAGCTGTGTCAAAAGATTTTTAAATGCAGAGCTGCGATGCACATTTATAAAATAACTGTATTACCTTGGCCAACTTAGCACTTTTTAATTGCACTCACTGCTTTTTTTTTTGCTTTTTTTTTTTTTTTTTTTTTTCAGTTTCTCATTTTTCTTCTGGCAACAACAGGAAGCTGTTTTGTCTCATTTTGTAGCACTTAAAGCACGATAGCTCTTAGCAGCTTTCTGCCTTTTTTTTTTTATTATTCTTTGTAAGGAAATTTTCGTCTTTTGATTATTATCCACTGTAAATTCCATTACTGAAAAGTTTCTGTATTTAAAAAAAAAAAAAAAGGAGAAAAAAATTAAAACAAAAATAAGCCTGGAGATGACAAACTGTCAATGGAGGAGGAGGAGGAAAAAAGATACATTCTTGCTGTGGGGTTTGTAGTATATTGAAATTGAAGAATCCCAGAATTTTTAGGGTGGGTTTGGGATGTCCTTGGGCAGCTGTTCCAGGGCTCTGCCACTTCCATGGAAGGAATTTTTTCCTCGGGTTTAGGTGGAATTGCTTGAGTTTCATTAAATGACCAAAAAGATTCATTCAGCCTCTCCAGCCTCTGAACCTTTAGGACACTGTTGGGATTAGCTTCTTTTTAGGGAAAAAAATCTATTTGTAGGTCCTACCACTTGGGAAAAAGAGAAACACGAGGCTTTGCACGTCTTGAAAAACTGTTTTGTCACCCTGCAGAAGGGTTTTTTTCTCTGCTGTGTCTGGGAGGAGTCCCTGCGGCCCCGATGCTGCAGGGCGAGAACAACTGGGAGGGCAAGGAAGGGGAGATGGGGGAGAGAGGTGAAAGTGCTCCTTGTTTTCCAGAGCCCTTTTGCCCCACGTCCTCTCCCACTTCCCCTTTCACCCTGTCAAACTTTTCCCTTTTTTTTTTTTGAGGGATCCCAGATTCCCTGAGCTTGGAAAAACCCTCCTTGGTAGTTGAGTTCCAGCTGTGCCCAGTCCCCACCTCATTTGCCAGCCCAGAGCTCCACATTCCTTGGAGTTGGGCACTCCACACCTCCCTGGGCAGCCCCTTCCCGTGAGTGACCTTTGTGTGAAGAAATTCCTTCCCTCCCTCCCTCCCTCCTCAGAAGGATCCTGAGGGATTTGGTGTCAGGAGATGGGGAAGCACGTGCGGCCACGATCTGTGCCGCCGATTGAGGTCTGTCCTGCCCTCAGGATTTTTTCCAAAAAAACCTGAATTCCTCCCAAGCAGTCAGAGCTCTTTGTAGGTCTCCAGATCCAGAGGGTGTTTTCCTCCTGCAGGATGGATGCCCAGGCAGGGGTGAGCAGTTCCCAGGCTGCGTGGAGGACGTGTGTGCAGCAGGTTGGCGCTCTCGTCCTTCCCCCAGCCAAGCTGGTTTTGGGAGCAGAGGCCGCCAGTGTTAAACTCCTTCCCTCTCCAGGACAGAGCGGTCATATCCAGGCTTTCCACGGAAATAATTCCTCCAGTTTTCTTTGCTCCTGAGCTCGTTCAGGAGAGCACGAACTAGCTGGGCCAAAATTGAGCTGAGGGACCATTGTGAGCCTTCACCAAAACCAGTTCAGGGGTCCAGCAACGTTTCCTTGGCACACAGACAAGAACCAATTCCCGTGGGGGAAAACCATTCTGCAGAGATGAAATTGGGGTCCATCCTGCCTTTGCTGGAGAAATTTTGCTTTTCCAGCGGTGCCATCCCCATGGCTTTTAGTAGATAATTTACAGCACTTCTCAGATAAAAGGATTCACTGCTGTTTTTGGGGTGATTTGGGGTTTTTTTTTTTGGTGGCGCGTTAATGTCAGTTGAATCTCATTCATTCCAAAACTTTGACCAGAAGGCTGAGCTGCCCCACTTTGCTCCACCTGGTTTAGTTGTTGCTGCTGGGAAGTAGAACTACTCCAAATTGGAAACCTTGGAGCGTTGTTGTAATATTTGTAGAGAGGAGTCACCAATAACCTGGTGTTGATGTTGCTGCCAATGGGACGAGACGCGTTTTCTCACGATTCGTGTGGCCACAGCTTGGTTTGGGAGAACGTTTTAAATCCTGGCTTGTGAAATCAATGGCATCACAAGTGGTTTCATCAGTGGGCTGAGCTGTGAAGGATGGTCTGATGTAAAACGCAGGGAATTGTTTCCGTACAGGATAAAAATAATTCAGGGCAGCGTTTGATCGTAGCGGGATGAAAAATAACAACTTGGTAACGGGTAAAGATAATTCTCAGCCCAACAATATCCTCTTGAGAAGGCTGGGATGTGGCTCAGGCACCCAGTTTGGCCCAGAGAGGGAGACTGGTGTCCCTTGGGAGCTCGACACGACTTGGGAGCAGCGGCTGGCGCTGGGATTTTCCCGGCTGCTCCTCCTCAACGCCCACAACGTCCAGCGCTTTTGCCACCACCTGGGAAAGCCAGGTCAGCTCAGGGACCCTTTGTGCTGTTCCCCAGGGTGCCTTACGTGGTCCCTGCTCCTTCCCATCCCTCCCCGAGTCATTTGCTCCTCAAAGAGGACACATGGAAGAGTTAACGGAGGGGCGGAATTCCAGTGTCCTCTGCCCGGTCAGATCCGTGGGGGGGAAAAAAACCATCCTGGGTTGTGGAAGGGAGTCAAGTCCTTCAGGAATTCCCTGAGGTGCTCCATCTCACCCTTCTGCCACACTTAACGAGCCGCCACGTTAATCACGCCGCTAATTGGCAGGCAGGATCATCACAAATTACTCAATCTGCCTCCCCCCCACCCCATCTTGGGACCTGGTGTAGGTAGTGAAGCTTTTGAGCAGATCCTTTCCTCCAGCGCTTTTTTTGGTTTTTGTTCTCTCCAGGCGTTCGCCAGGTGTGCTCCTCTCCAGCCTCACAGAGGTCCTGGAAGTTGCTGATATTCTTTGCTGCATAAAAAAACCACTTACTAAAAAAAAGCCTTTATTATTCAATAAAGATATTTCTAAGGTTCCAGGCGAGCTTGCCTGCTGGCGAGAAGGACCTCGTGTAGGAGAAGAGATTTTTTTTTTTTTTTTTANAAAAAAATAAAATAAAATAAAGAAGAAGGCTTCTTGAAAGTTTAATAGTACATTTTGGGAGACTGTTCTTATTTAAGTTTTTTTTGCTTTTTTTAAATTGCTGATTTGATGCTATTCTCTGCCAAAGTTTAGAGGTGTTTTTTTGTTGTTTCATTCTGGTTGGTTTTTTTTTTTTTTTGGGTCCAGCAGAACCACGGAGCGTTTCCCACACGATGGACAGTCACGGGTTTTTGTTGCCTGGCCTCCCTCGCCCTGCGTGGGGCTGGTTGTGCTTCTGTCTTGCAGCAATGGGTTTGTTTATTTATTAATTGCCTTGAGCTTAGGATGGCAAGTCTTGGAAAACTGAGTTTGGGATGACGGCTTTTTTTTCTTTTTTTTCTTTTTTTTCTTTCTTGTTATTTCCCTTAACTT
>VXBN01009955.1:206144-220342 GCA_013397395.1 Sinosuthora webbiana | reverse complement strand
CCCCCCCCCCCCCCCCCCGCTTTTGAGGCCGCTTTGTGAGTTTTGAAAAGATGTTAATTTTCCTTTTGTTGTTTTCCGTTTACCACTTAATCCTCTCCCGTTCCAATTGTTTCTCTTATTGCTCCCCTCCAACTTCCCCGTTGTTTGAAATGTCTGTCATCCCAAACTCGCCTTTGTTCTCCCAACAATGATTTTGGGAGCCTCCCCGCTGAGGAACATTCCAAATGTGTGTGTGGCTGCGGATGGGGGGATTTTGGCCATCCCTGCTCTTTGACGCCTTCTCTTTCCTTGGTCCGGGCCATCAGCAGATCCAAGCAGCTCCAGCCCTTCCCTTGGAATCTTGATTTGCCAGGCAGAACCACCAGGAGCTGGATGTCCCTCGGAATCCACCGGGGTGGGTTTATTTTATCAGTTTTTGGGCTGACCACGGCTCCACCTTAGCTCAGAAGATGAACTGAAGTCTCCCAAACCCGCCAGCAGCTCTGCAAAACATCCAGGAGCTGCGTCCTTATCCTCCCTACAAAGTGGAAGCAATCCAAAAATCGTGACTCATTCCCTCAAAAAGAATGGAGAACAGGCTGAAAATCCCCGGGGGTAACTTCTGATCAGAGGGAAACTCCAGATATTTATCAGGTACTAACATATTTTCATTTCAGTTCAAAGAGTTTCACCTCGAAAGACCTCGGTCCCTCACAGCCATCTCCCCCAGTGTGGGAATCACGGCCGAGGGGGAATTCTGAGAATTTTGGGGATGGCAAGGGCTGGATCTTAAAGATATTTGGGTGCCCAGGGTTAGATCGCAGCAATATCATCTCCCTGAGCTTAAAGTGGAGATCCTCAACTCAACTCCAATGCAGGCCCTGCAGGAATTCGGGAACTAAAGAGCCGCTGGATGAAAATGGGACGGGGATGCTCCATCGTTGTGTCCAGGTGGATGAGTGGAAGTGCCACACAGGAGGAGAGGATTTAGGGCTGTGGCCTCTGCAGGCAGAGAGAAGCCTCTGTCAGGAGGTTTTTTGGGGACGGGTGGGATTTGAGGAAGCTGCTTGGAAGGCCTTGGAACCTTCTGAGAAACTTCTGGCTGCTGGATTCATTTCCGTGGATGTTGAAGCAGCAGGATTTGAAAGTCTTGGCACCCAGAGCAAAACGACAGCTTCTGTTCACTGCTGTAACAGCTCAGCATTTCCAGGTGTGTTTTCTCCTGGGTGGATGTGGCTTAGGAATGGGAATCACTGAGCTGCTCCGAAAAACGGGCTCCTTTAGGAGAATTCATCACCCACATTTGCCATTCCCGCCCAAAATGGTTTCATTCCCTTAAAAGCAAATTTGGGATTGGCCATGAGGCTTCTAAATGTGTGACCTTCCACCAAAACCATCCTGGACAAGAATTCCTGAGGGGAACGCTGCAGAACACCAACCAGTCCTTCCAGGGTCTGACTCTGAGGGTTGGAACTGGATTACAGAGGGCAGATTCTCACCCTCCCCACGGAAAACTGGCAATCCTGGGAGAAATACAGTTTTTTTTCCCGGGGCATTTAGATCAGCAGTTGGGCTTGGAGCAGCTGAAGTTGGGTAGATGTAGTGACATCTCCCCGCTGGCCCAGCGCGAGGCTGCAGGGTCACAGAATCATGGAATGGTTTGGAAGGGCCTTAGGGATCATCCCATTCCACCCCTGCCATGGGCAGGGACACCTCCCACTGTCCCAGGCTGCTCCAAGGTGGGCTTGGGCACCTCCAGCTCCTCCTGCCCCACCACACCCTCTATGACACTGGAGAAATCTCATCTGCCAGGGAGACGTCTCCTTCCCTGAAACTCTGTCCATTCCCAAAGGATCCTCCCAGCCCTGATTTGGACAGCTCTGAATCCCAGGTGAGGAGAAACAGCTTTTTGCCTGGAGGAAACTTTACACCTTTGGGGGCGTCTCTGAGGTGGTGACAAACTCAGTTCACCTCCCCTGAGCAGCGATTTCTCTGGGATTCTGGCTCCATGGGAGGTGCTTTGCCCAGGACAGTGTCACAGGATCATGGAATGGTTTGGGTTGGAGGGACCTTAAAGCCCACCCAGTGTAACCCCTGCCATGGCAGGGACACCTCCCACTGTCCCAGGCTGCTCCAAGCCCCAGTGTCCAACCTGGCCCTGGACACCTCCAGCTTCTCCTACTTCACCCCCCAACCCTCTACACAACCGGAGACCTCCCACCTGCAGGGAAAGGTTTTTCTCCTTCCCTGAAATTGTGCCAGTTCCTTAAGGAACATCCCAGCCCTGCCTGGGACAACTCGGAGTCCCAGGCGAGGAACAACAACTTTGCCTGGAGGGAACTTTTAACTTCGGGGGGGTGTCCGGGAGCTGGTGACAAACTGAGCTTCCAGGAGAACCAGGCAGCAGTTTCTCCGGGATTCTGTCTCCGTGGGAGGGGATTTTTCCAGGACACACGGTTGGGAATCACACCCTGCTGCAGCTCAGGAAGCTGTCCCGTGGCAGACACGATCTGCCCTCGGTAAATTCATTAAGTGCACAAACACAAAGGCTCCCTTTGGACAATTAGGACCACGAGGGAGGGGTTGGGAAGATGATTGCTCCCTCCTGGGAAGAGATGAAAGCCTCCAGTGGGAAAGAGAAGAGATTTTTTTTTTCCCTGATAGATCTTCAGATTAAACCCGAGGGGCTGCTTGAGCTGGAAGTGTGCCTTCTGTTTTGTATCAATAACTGGATTTCAAATGCTTGGCCCCCGCTCCTGCTTGTAGGTAATGGTTCTCTGTTGAGCTCCCTCTGCTTTCTTGGAGGTGGATTAGGGCGTAATTAAATATGAGGGACTCTTAACGAAAACCACGGGTCTATCAAAGCAAATTAATTGCCGGGTCTGGTCTGGAACTTGGGGGAGAATCGCTGCAAACAATGGATTTGTTTCCATCTTCCCTGAGCACTTCGCTCCTGCCCCGTCCATTTACAGCAGAATCCTTGGGATTTGCTGCAAGCAAACAGAGAAATCGTAATTTTCCTGTGCAAACACAAAGGAGAGCGAGCTCCTCATGTTTATTCATGCCTCTGTGGCCACCGCTTGGTGTAAAGTCTACTTAAGCCCCTATTTCACAACTAGGGGTGGACAAAGGAGCCTTCTGGGAAATGAAAACCGGGGAATTTCTCTCCTGTTGCAGCTGCACTCAGAGTTTGTTAAACGGCAAAGAATTCGTGCCTGGCTAATGGGGCAGCACTAAAGATTCACCGGGTTCAGTGCAGAGACAGAAATTCAGGAGGAGTCGGGTGGGTTTGGTCCACGGCTCCAGCTGCTGGAACCTGGCAATCCCCAGGGCTGCCCATGGAATGGCAGAGCCGCTCTGTGGGACGGGGCAGGGAGAGGTTTCTGCCAAAGACAAACGTTTAAATGTAAGAAAAACTGAAAATTTTGGTGATGCTGGGAAAGGTCTTCGAGTTTTGAGATGAATTTGAAGGTGAATGAGTCTCCATCTGTCCCATCTTTCCCTGTCCTCAGCCTCAGCCCGTCCTTTTGTGATTCCTACATCTGGAGAGGCTGAAGAGCAGCTGGAACAGAGACAAAGGAGGGTTTGGCTGCCCAAAATCCAATCCTCTCAGTTCCTGAGGCTGCTGGAATTCGGGATGTGCTCTTGGCTGAGGTTGCACTCGGAGGTGTGTGTGTGTGTGTCAACGAAGGGCTTTGGAGCTGCTTTCATCCCCTTTTTGGCTGTTTTATTGTCTGAAAGGAGAGGGGAATGCTTGCTTGGGCAGGACAAGAGCCTGGCCAGGGCTACAGCCAAGGTGGACCCAAAATGGTCACAAAATGGACACAAAATGGTCACAAAATGGTCACAAAATGGACACAAAATGGACAAACGGTCACGAGGTCTCACACTTTTATAAGTTTTGGTCCATTTGCACGTTGGGGTTTAATTGTCCAATCCCAGCTGCAGGTGATGCAGTCCCATCCTTGTTGTTTTCTCTCCTCAGCCCACCCTTGTTTGTGCTTTGGGGCCTGAACACTTGTCCCAGCTGTCCTTGGTGTGCAGCAGGAAAAGGATTTGTTTTGTGTCCCTGCTGTGTGCAGAGCTGAGTGACACTGACTGTGAGCTCAGAGCTGCACCCCTGGGCAGCACAGAGCCTGAAACACAGCAAAGATAAAACTTCAGGCATCACATCCACCTGGATTTCAGCTGCTCTTGGACAGCTCTTGGCACACCTGGATTTCCCAGGGGAGCAGCAGCCCAAACATCCACACTGGGGTTGGGTCTCCAGAGATTTGAGGAAATCTCCCATCCTTGGGCTGCTGGCAGGGATGGGACAGTGGGACAACCAGCACTGGAGCTTTTCACCAGGCAGCTGGAAATCCTCTGGGAATTCTCTGGCCTTTCCAGGTGAAAGTGAGGGCAAGCAAAAATCCCCTCCAATCCTAAATGTGGTTTTTCTTCCTTCAGTTTGTTTGCAGAGTCCACTTCCCTGGCTCGGTGCACACCGAACACAATATTATGAACAGAATTATGAGCAGAACCCCCCCCTGAATTCTCCAGGTTTCCTCTCAATTTCTGCAAACAGGGAGAGATTTGCCACGGAATTTTGTGGGAGGGGAATCAGCCTTCACCACTGAATGATCAGCTGTTCATGGAGACCAGTTCCAGTGACTATTTCCCCTTTGGCATGGTCGTGGTTTGTGCAAAAAGCACTCCCAGTTTAACCCCATTTCCAGAGATGGGATGTGACCTCCAGCACGGAAAGCCTGGTTAATGGTGAATTATCAAATATTCTGAGAGAATATTCCTCCCTGGCAGGGTGGGCAGGCCCTGGCACAGGGTGCCCAGAGCAGCTGTGGCTGCCCCTGGATCCCTGGCAGTGCCCAAGGCCAGGTTGGACACTTGGAGCAGCCTGGGACAGTGGGAGGTGACACTGGATGATCCCTTAAATCTCTCCCAACCCATCCATATTTCCACATTTCTCTAATTCAGCTGCAAAGAGATTTTTTTTTTTCCCCAGTTTGGTTGGTTCTCAGATGATCCATCAGGCAGAGCTGCAGCAGCAGAGCCACGGATTCCATGAGCATTCCAGGGGAAAGGAGAGGTCAGGGGAATGTGTGACCTTTGCAGCATCATCCTCTGCTCATCTGCAGGCTCAGACTTCAGAGAATCCCAGAATCCCAGACTGGTTTGGGTTTGGAGGGGCCTCAAAGCCCATCCAGTGCCACCCCTGCCATGGCAGGGACACCTCCCACTGTCCCCAGTGTCCAACCTGGCCTTGGGCACTGCCAGGGATCCAGGGGCAGCCACAACAAATCTGGGAATTCCATCCCAAGGCCTGCCCACACTCCCAGGGAACAATTCCTGCCCCAAGATCCCATCCAATCCTACTTTGAAGCCATTCCCTGTGTCCTGTCCCTCCATCCCTTGTCCCCAGTCCCTCTGCAGCTCTCCTGGAGCCCCTTTGGGCCCTGCCAGGGGCTCTGAGCTCTCCCTGGAATCTTCTCTCCAGGCTGAGCAGAATAAGAATAATCTAAAACTATAAAAAGTTCAGTTTTTATGGAAGGCTCCTCATTCCTGGAATTTGTAAGTCCAAGTGGCTTTTTCAATGAAGTCTTTGGATTCCCTTAGTGAAAACTTCAGGTAAAAATACCATTTTCTTGTCTCCCAGGGGGAAAACAGCCCTAGAAAGTCTTGACTGTGCCCGGCAGCCCAAACTTACACGAACTTGTTTGTTGTGAAGCTCGTTGTCATCTGCCTGCCTGAATTTTTGTATTTTATTTTCATTGTGGAAAACTGGGAAAGAATTCATGGAGAGGATTGAAAAAAAAAATCCAGCGGAAGGCTGAAAATTAATTAAATTCCAGTGAATCAAAATATGTCGGTTTAGCACATACGACACGGCTTTTCCTAACGGAAAACTGACTTTGGAATTCCGAATGTGTCCTGAAAATAATCCCTGGCTTAGTTTCCACTGGCACACATTAGTTCAGACTAATTTTAGGCTGCTCAGCACGATCCTGGATGCGGGAATCGGGCTCCTGCTCCCAACTTCCTTTTTGGAAGAACCTCTCCCTGCCCCTTTCCCATCTGCTGTGCCCAGGGAGAAAAACTGGGATGCTTTGAGACATCCTGCCGTTGGTTTCAGCGCCTGAGGAAAATGGGATTAGGTGAGGAATAGGATGAGGATGTTTTCCCGGCATCTGGGATTTGCTGCTGGGGTTTGTTGATTGAGGGAGGTTGGATAAAATTGTTCCCTGTGTTTTTCCTCTGCGTGGGAGAGAAATGAAAACTGGTGTGAAAAGCTAAAATTCCCCCCAGAATATTCCTGCCCTGGGTCTGCTTGGTGCCTTTCCCTGGAATTCTCCCTCATTTCTGGCGTTTTTGTGCCTCACGAGGCATCGTTCTCTCACAGCATCATCATTCCTCCCTTCCACTGAATGTTGGGAAGGAATTCCTCCCTGGGAAGGTGCTGAGGGGCTGCAATGGAATTCCCAAAAAGCTGTGGCTGCCCCTGGATCCCTGGAGGTGTCCACGGCCAGGTTGGACACTGGGGCTTGGAGCAGCCTGGGACAGTGGGAGGTGTCCCTGCCCATGGAAACGGGATGATCCTTAAAATCCCTTCCACCCCAAACTATTCCAGGATTCCACGACCAAAGAACACCTTTGTGCCATAATCTCCCTGGATCCACCACATCCGTCCCCGTTTTTAAGGCTGGGATTTCAATGATTTGTTCTTGCCAAGCCCAGAGAAACTTCTCAGGCCCATCTTCTAGGAAGTGGAAAAACTGGAGTTTTTATTTCATAGGAATTTCTGCTTCCCAGGGCTTCCTGTCTCGCTGACAGCTCTGAAATTCCCCGTAATTTTTTTCCAGGGAATTGTTGTGCTTTCTATTTCCCAGCCACTCAAGGCTCTCAGATTCCTGGTGCTGGCTCCTTCTCATGCCAGGGATTTTCCTCAGATCCTGATGGTTCAGAAATCCTTAATTTGCCGGAAACCCTTCATTTGCTAGAGATCAATAATCTCTTAGAAATCCATAATTTGTTCAGAAATCCACAATTTGTATCAGAAACCCGTAAGCTGTCAGAAATCTTCTTAACCTGTGTTTTCCTTGGCTTAACCTTGGCTTTTCCTTGGGAATATTAACTCCGAGTCAACTCCCTGTCTCGGTGAACACCCAAAATTCATTCCCACGGATCTGACAGCTCCGTGGGATTTCCTACATTCCTGCTTGGAAAAGCACCGCTTTTACTCCTCTTGTTTATTTTTGTCGCCTTTACCCCTCGTCACTCGACATTCCCTTGGATTCCCGGGCTTTCCCTGCTCCAATCCACCCGGCCTGAATTCTGTTTTTTCTCCCACGATGTGCACGAGCCCCCTTTGAGTTTCTGGGTGCTGAGGGCTCCATTTTGCATCCAGAGGTTGAATCCAGACCTTTCTTTGGAATCTTGTGGCTTTCCAGGGCACTTTCAATGGAGTCTCCATCACTACTCCCAATTATCTTCCCAGAAAACTCTCCCCAGCCACCTCCAGCTGCTGGGCTCTGATCTCGTGAGATCCATCATTTCTTCGCTGCTGTTCTCACAGTTCATTTTTCCTTGGAATACTGAACTCCTCATCCCAGTTATCTCCCGGTTTGTCCCTTGTCCCTCGCTTGGAACTGGGCAAAAGCCACCCCCAACCTTCTCCAAATCCCATCCAAAGCTGCACTCCAGGCATTTTTCCCACTGAACTCCTTGTCCAAGGGTTTTCTGTGCCCCATCAGATATTCTTGGGAAAACTCCTTTGTCCCTCTCTCCCTTTTTAAAGTGGTTTTTAGGAGCTTTTTGAAGTGAGATTGGTGCCGATTTTTTTCCGGCTCTGTTTTTAACCTGATGTTCAACAATCTCTTCCCTTTTTTTATTTTTTTTTATTTTTTTTTGCGGGTTTGTTTGTTTGTTTGTTGTGGGTTTTTCTGGTTTTTGGGGTTTTTTTTTGTGGTTTTTTTTCTGTTTGTTTGTTTTTTGTTTTTGTTTTTTTGTTTTTTTGTTTTGTTTTGTTTTGTGTTGTTTGGGGTTTGGGGGGGTTTTTTTGGGTTTTTTGGGGGTTTTTTTGGTTTTTTTTGGAATCATGGATCTCTCTCCTGGATGAACCTCCACGATTATTCCTGCCTCTCCTTCCTGCAGTGCTGCTCTAAATTTGTCCTCCCAATGATTTTTTTTTTGACCATGTTGGGTCTTTAAGGAATGATCTCCCTGCTGGATAATCCAAATCCTGCTCCCCATCACGTCTCCAAAGCTACAGAAACCCGGCAGAAAAATGACGTTTGGAGAAATGAATCCCTCAAACTTCTCTTACTTTTCTATTTTTGGGGGTTTGTTTTGGGTTTTGGTGTTGTTTGCTTTGTAACCACCAACAACACAAAAAAGAGCCCTGGATCATCCCACCAGAATTCCTGCAGCTCTCCAGTCTCAGCCCTTTGCTCCTTCTTTAATTAGCAGATTCCTAATTTAGGGGGAAACAGCTCCTTTTCCTTTCTGCTTAAATTCCTGGATGCTGGAAAAGGAATTCTGATCCCAAGGGCAGGGGAACAGCCCTGGAATCCTTCATTTGAGGAGAATCATCCTGCAGATGAGGATCCCAGGCCTCAGGAAAGGCAAAGGGAGCTCAGCTTCACCAGGAGGTTCCTCTTGCTCGAGGTTCTGGTTTCGGCCAAGTCAAATTTCTATTTCCAGATTAAGAAATCCGGTGATTTTTTTTTCCTGGATTTTTCTCTGTTGAACAGAAGTAGGACAAAAAAAATGTCCCCTCAGAGCATGTCTGGGTGTCCCTTTGTCACCTCTCCCTTCCTCTGGGATTATGTTTGATCTCTTTTCCATTCTTACGCTGCTCACAATATTTTTAAAATATTTTACTACATGTTTATTGTGGATCCCTTCACTTCTTTTTTTCACCCTCTTTATTTGTTTCCCACTCCCATATCCTTGGGATCAGGCTGAGAGAACAAGGAATCACAGAACGGTTTGGGATGGAAGGGACATTAAAGATCATCCCGTTCCAACCCCAAATACGATCACCTCCTTGGAATTGGGGCTGAATTTAATCCCTGCCCTTCACAGTCACCTCCAAAACACTTCAAGCAACCCATTCCTCGCTTTGGGATTGCGCTTGGACCTCAATCCTATGGAAATGTGGAATATCTCAAGGAATTTTAAGGACAGGCTTCTCAACGGGGGCTGTAGGGACACAGGGTGAGGGGGTTAAATTAAAAGCTAGATCAGATCAGATGTAAGGAAGAAATTTTTTTTTACAGTGAGGGTGGGAAAACACTGGAAAAGATTGTCCAGGCAGGTGATGGATGCCTCACCCACATGGATGCAGTTTTAGGATCTTGGAGGTGTTCCTGTTTATTACAGAGGGGAGGGTGGACTGGAAAAATCCTTTCCAAACCATTCCAGGATTTCATGAAACTTCGGAGCCTCCGTGCCTTTCTCTCGGTGAGGGATGGGAAGAGAGGCCTCCACAGGTGTGTGAAATCAGGGATGTGGGTGGATCCACCTGGGAAAAGGAGAGGGATGTGGGGAAGTGGCAGCAATTCCCGAGGCCCCGTCCAGCTGCCTGAGGGATGGGGAAGTGCAGGTGTG
The DNA here is from genome assembly GCA_013397395.1 of Sinosuthora webbiana. Lineage (NCBI taxonomy): Eukaryota > Metazoa > Chordata > Aves > Passeriformes > Sylviidae > Sinosuthora > Sinosuthora webbiana. Next base: position 210,757 of record VXBN01009955.1, on the reverse strand, counting down.
GAAAGGGAACCCTGTGTCCATGTGGGAATTCGGAGGGAAGGAAAAATTGGGAATGAGAAGGGCAGAGCGAGGGTGAGAGCTCAGACCCAGCTCAGTGTCCTGCTCGGGAACTTCCAACTTCCTCCTAATCCTCTTCCTCCCAGGGTGTGCCTGATGTGTCCTCAGTGGGAATTTCCAGTCTCAACATTGGAAACACAGAGGAATCACCCAGCTGGGCCTCCCGGATGCAGCTCTGGGAATGGGATGATCCTTTTGGGTGTGTGTGTGGTGTGCAGGGATCCCAGCGAGCCAGGAGTCGGACAAACCCTTTGGGAACACGTCCCTGGATGAAGGAGCAGAGGGTGAGTGCTGCTGGGGACGTGGAGGGCTGGGGGATGTCGGGATTGTCCCAGCTCAGGTTGGTGGCTGTGGTGGGCGCAGGGATGTCCTCTGTGTCCCAGGAATTGGGAGTAGCACCGGGAGAAAACCCCCAAATGGGAATTTCAGCTTCCCCATTGTCCTGCACGCTCAGCTTGGAGCTGGTTCAGAGAATCCTGGAATATCCTGAGTGGGATTAAATCCACAGGGACCATCCAGCCCCACCGTGTCCCTGCCCAGAGCCCCAACAATCCCCCCTGGGCATCCCTGGGTGTCCAAAGGCTCCTGGAGCTCTGGCAGCCTCGGGGCCGTGCCCATTCCCTGGGGAGCCTGGGCAGTGCCAGCACCCTCTGGGGGAAGAGCCTTGCCCTAAATTCCACCCTCAATCCCTCCTGGAACAGCTCCAGCCCCTCCCTGGGTCCCCTCAGGTCACAGGAGCAGTTCCATGTTTGATCAGCCTGTTTGACACTCGGGGAATTCACCTTCCCAAGGAGGTGGGAGCAGCAAACACTGCAGGGAATTCCCTGCTGGACACTTTATCCCGTGCTCCCCCTGTGTGCTCACACATCCCAAACCCTGGGAATGTTCTTTGGCTTTGACAATCACCAGAAGTCTGATGCTGGATGCTAACATGTCATTTTGCCACCCACTTTGCTGACAGCCAGGAGGTTCCTTTCCTTGGAGCAGAGGGGATCTCAGGAAGGATTCTGCTGTGGGCTACAAAACATCAAAGTCAATCTTTTTTTCCTACTTCTCTCCCAGAAACCAACGGCTCTGAAAAGGAGTCCCTGGATGCAGAGCTGCCTTCAGGGCAGCACAAGCTCCTTATAACAGGGCTGGAACAAAATAAATATTATTGGATTGGAAAATCCATTTACTTTTCTCAGCTTAATGTAAAAATGGAACAAATTAAGGGGCAACCTCCAGTGTTTCTAAGAACCACTTGATTCAAAGAACAAACCCCTCGAGCTTGTTCAGCTCTAATCCTCTTTGGATCAGTCCCTGTCTGCTCTGGAGTTGAGACTCCAAATTCAGCAATTTCCCTTTTCTTTCACAGGACTGGGAGCTGGGATATTCTTTGACCTGCTGGAACCAGCCCAGAGGAGGCTCCAGGATGAGCAGAGGGATGGAGCAGCTCTGCTGGGAGGAAAGGCTGGCACAGCTGGGATTGTTCAGCCTGGACAGGAGAAGCTTTGGGCTGAGCTCAGGGTGGCCTTGCAGGGCCTGAAGGAGCCCCAGGAAACCTGGAGAGAGACAATTCCCAAGGGCTGCAGGGACAGGACACAGGGAATGGCCTCAAACTGTAAAATGACAGGTTTAGAGCAGATATTAGGAAAAATTTCCTTCCTGGCAGGGTGGGCAGGCCCTGGCACAGGGTGCCCAGAGCAGCTGTGGCTGCCCCTGGATCCCTGGCAGTGCCCAAGGCCAGGTTGGACATTGGGGACAGTGGGAGGTGTCCCTGCCCATGGAAGGGCTGGGTTGATCCATAAAATCCCTTCCAACACCAACCATTCCATAATTCCCTGATCTAGGAAGGCAAACCCCGCCCTGAGCCAGGGTTAGAGAGTGCCCTGAAGTACAATTAACCCTCACTCCTCAGCTGCTTCCAGTCTCCAAATTCCCAAGGACAAATCAGGGTTTCTGTCATCCCATGGGAATGACCTTGACACAACAACCTTCCCTGAGCAGAGGCCACCAGAGAAGATGGGACATTTCTGTCTGGAAGGTGCTTCTGGAAGGAGGATGGAGCGTTCTTTGGACTGACATGAGCAATCCTGATCTGCTCTGCCACCCCTAAATACAGTCCTAATTCAGGTCTGAGTGTGTCTTAACAAAGCTGGGCTCAGGGTGGGCTCGAGTCCTGTGTGAGGCACCACTGGTTGAGTTTTTTGCACCCCAGCACCACATTCTGAGGTTTTTTTTCTGATTCTTACACGAATTATTGAAAAGGAAACACAAAAACCTCCCAGAAACACCCGGAAAGAGGCTTCTCCATGAGAAGAGAGCCCCATCCCCACCAACGCTGGATTTTCCTGGTGCTCACAGCCCTGAACGATGAGCCAGGAGTATTTCCCAAAGGGCTCCATTGACCCGGAGCTCTCCCTGGGGCTTGCCAAGCTGTCCCCAAGGTGCAGGATTGGCGGCCACCTCCTGCAGGGATTGTCCCCACGTTTTTGGGCTCTCACTGCCAGTGCAGTGCCAGAGCCCCACTGCTGCCACTCCCCAGGCTCCCCTGAAGGATCAGCAGCCGCAGGAAATGGTGAGGTTTTTTTTTTTTTTTCCAGAGGCAGATTTGGGCTGGAATCGCACCTTTTCCGTGCTCACACGGGGCTGCTGTCCTGGCAAACACCCGGAGCAGGGATGGCTCCGCGGAGCTCCTCCCTCTGTGTGCCTGTGGACATCTCCCAGATGTTGGAGCACTGGACAAATTTAGCTCCAGCACAGGAGCTGTGGCATCCCAGCACGTCCACAGGGTTCTCCTGGCGGGAACGGGGAGCCTGGGATTGTCCTGGCCAGAGGAGGACACGCTCGGTGTCGTGCTGTGAGAACCGTTTCTCGTGTGACCTCTGGAGCGGCCAGGCAGGAGCAAACGGCAGCTAAATTTGGCAGAGGCCTCGAAAACGTTTCTCCCTTTGTTTGACAAGATGTCCACGAGATAGGAATGAGTTTTTCCCCTGCCTGCTGGGACACTTCAGCCCGTGGAAATCCTCCTCCAGCCCTGGAGCCGAGTGGTTCTTCCAGACATCTCTCCCAAGGCAGCTCGTCCGCATCTTCACCGTTCCCTGTCGTATTTTCAATTTGTGAATCCTCAGGATCTCGCCTGGAGATCCCATCTCAACAGCCAGCCCTGGTGGTTGCTTTGAAGCTGCACCTGGCCCTTCTGAGTCATCCCAGGAGGCAAGGCTGGAGCTGGGAAAGGGCTGGGATTAATGAGTGCAGCTCATTAGGTTAACCCCGATGGTTCTGGGTTGGTGGAGCCAGCAGGGAAAGGCCTCAAGTGCAGCAGGTGCCTGACATGGGGGCAGATTTTGCTTTTTCCATCTCGCTGGAGGCGTCCAGAAGTGTCCTTTTCCCGCTCCTTTGGCTTCCCGTGGAGGCAGGATTTGCCTGGTAAAACCTGGGAGGGGTTTGAGCCTTTTGCAGCTCAGTCCAGCCCAGAACCTGCCCTGTGTCCTGGGGCTGTACCCAAAGCCTGCCAGGGTCCTGCCCCTCTGATCTGCTGAGATCCCACCTGGAATGGTGGGAACAGTCCTGGTGCCTCCAGCATGAGAAGGATGTGGAAGCTGGAGCAAATCCAGAGGAGGCCACAAAGTTCCCAAGGGGACTGGAGGACTTCCCCAGTGGATCCAGGCTGGGAGAGCTGGGGATGTTCAGGCTGGAGAAGAGGAAGTTGTGTGGAGACCTCACAGCAAATTCCAGGGTCTGAAGGAGCTACAGGGAACATGGAAATGGACTTTTCATCAGAAATTGGAGGGACAGGACCCAGGGAATGGCTTCCCAGTGCCAGAGGGCAGGGCTGGGTGGGATCTTGGGCAGGAATTGTTCCCTGGGAGGGTGGGGAGGGGGTGGGATGGAATTCCCAGATTTGCTGTGGCTGCCCCTGGATCCCTGGCAGTGCCCAAGGCCAGGTTGGACACTGGGGACAGTGGGAGGTGTCCCTGCCATGGCAGGGGTGGCACTGGGTGGGATTTGAGGTCCATCCCAACCCAAACCATTCCATGATTCCGTGAGCCTGGCTTTGTGTGCATCCACATCTTTGGGGTTTGGCCAACCCAGCAGCAGAGGGGACCCTGCAGGAACGGCCAGGGCTCGTTTCTGTCAGTGAGATGGTGACAGTGACCCTGTGAGTCCTGAGGGTTTTCCAAGCCCATTCCATGACTGTCTCCTCCACCACAACAGGGATATCTCCCACTCCTTTCCACTCACCTGCTCTTCAGGCAGCACCGAATACCAAGGAGTCGCTCCTGCAGAAAATCTTCTGCTCCAGCAGAGCAGGAATGTGAAAATTCTGCTAAAAAACCCCTTCTTTTCCCACTAATACCTGTGGAGATTCCCGCAGGATACCTGCAGGGATCCAGGGATTCTGTGCGATGCTCCTGCTCTCCCTGAAATCTGCAGACTCCAGGGCCGGCCCCGGAGCATTCCCTGAGCTCCTGCAGGATGAAAGGCCCTCCACGTGGGTGAGTTATCATTATTTGTTATTATCCTCTCCCTGATCCACTTGGGAAGACAGATGTGCATTCCTTCCCCCCCCC
>VXBN01009955.1:132799-181281 GCA_013397395.1 Sinosuthora webbiana | reverse complement strand
AAAGGGGCTCCAGGAGAGCTGCAGAGGGACTGGGGACAAGGCCTGCAGGGACAGGACACAGGGAATGGCTTCCCAGGGCCAGAGGGCAGGGCTGGGTGGGATCTGGGGCAGGAATTGTTCCCTGGCAGGGTGGGCAGGCCCTGGAATAGAATTCCCAGATTTGCTGTGGCTGCCCCTGGATCCCTGGCAGTGCCCAAGGCCAGGTTGGACACTGGGGACAGTGGGAGGTGTCCCTGCCCATGGCACTGGATGGGCTTTAAGGTCCCTTCCACCCAAAAGCAGTCCATGAGTCCATGAAAATCTGATTTGCATAATCTCTTCCCGAGCCTCTTCCAGAGTAATCCATTGAAAGAGAACAAAGGGTGTTTTAAGTACCTGGAGGAAAAAAAACCAGGAGGAATTAAACCAGGATCCTTCATTTTTCTACAGAATAACAGACTCACTTCACCCCTCCCTGACGAGCACAGCTGTAGTTGTGTCTTGAACAGGCAGCGCGAACAAAAACTCGTTAACGCCTGGACTAATGAATCCCAGGAAGGCTCCGAAGTATTCCAGGTGCACTTGGACAGACACGGATCCTGCTCCTCAGTGATTTGTGTCACACAGCTGTTGATGCTCCAGGACAAACCCTCTGCCAGGGGGGGCACGAGGATCACACAGCGACTCCCTGGAGATCCATGTTCAGGCATTTCTGGGATTTTTTTTTTTTTTTTTTTTTTTGCCCAGCTTTTCAGGCTGTACTTTTTTTAATCCCACAAATTTTATCCCATAAACACTTCTGGCAAAGGAGCAAATAGCCCCAGCACCTGGAGCTGAGAGGTCTTCGAAAGATTGATTATTAATTAATTTGTCAAGTGTTTCATCGCCTCTGAGGGAGCTGAGGCCTCATGGAAGGAAAGGCCTAAAAAATTGGTGGAAAGCAAAGGTGGATCTGTTTAAAGCGGGTTTTAGGAGAACAACCAGGATTCCCAGATTTGCTGTGGCTGCCCCTGGATCCCTGGCAGTGCCCATGGCCAGGTTGGATGGGGCTTGGAGCAGCCTGGGACAGTGGAAGGTGTCCCTGCCCATGGCAGGGATGGAATGGGATGATCCTTAACCTCCCTCCCACCTCATTCAGTGATTCCATTATTCCAGTGATGATTAAATCCCAAATTATGGTGGGTGGGTGTGTGCGTGTGCGTGTGTTTGGGTGGATTTTAACTGCAGAGAATAAAATACCTCCCAGCCTGAGGAAAATCCTCAAAAGGAACAAAGATTTTCCATGCTCTGGAGTAACTGGGATGAGGAATTGCTTCACAAAGACACAAACGGGGCAGAAGTCAAAGTGAAAATAAAGAAGTTCCTTTGTGTGTCAAGATGTTTCTCCAGCTGCAGAGTCCCGGGAGATGTTCCTTGTCCTGCTAAAGAGGACGAGGAATTCAGGACAATAAACCTGGATCCAGGGAGGAGCTGGTTCTGTGCCTGCTGCCCACATTTCATTGTTAATGAGGAGTGGAGCTGGTTTGGAATTCTCCCAGAGGCCTCCCACAGCAGAGGGAAAATCTCCATGGACCAGCCCTGATGGAGTGGGGACCTGGAACAGAGACTGGGCAGAGCTAGAGAATAAAGTAGATATTTATTAAAAGGCCTTTAAGGACACACCTTGGGCAGGACAAGAGCCTGGCCAGGGCTGCCCCCAAGGTGGACACAAAATGGTCACAAAGTGGACACAAAATGGTCACAAAATGGCTGACCAGTCACGAGGTCTCACACTTTTATCAGTTTTGGTCCATTTGCACGTTGGGGTTGAATTGTCCAATCCCAGCTGCAGGTGATGCAGTCCCATCCTTGTTGTTTTCTCCCCTCAGCCCACCCTTGTTTGTGCTTTGGGGCCTGAACACTTGTCCCAGCTGTCCTTGGTGTGCAGCAGGAAAAGGATTTGTTTTGTGTCCCTGCTGTGTGCAGAGCTGAGTGACACTGACTGTGAGCTCAGAGCTGCACCCCTGGGCACCACAGAGCCTGAAATACAGCAAAGATAAAACTTCAGGCATTAACACCACTACAGGAGGTGCTGGAGTGGGATGAACAACAGGAGAACCTCCTGGACACGAGTTTTGTTCACAGGAGGTCGCAGCTTCCAACAAAATTCCTGAGTGGTTCTGGAAAGCAAAGTCTGGTTCACAGACCTGCTACAAACAAATCCTGAGGAGATAAAGACAGCGCTCTTGTGATTTTTGGCTTCTCTCCCTTCCTTTCTCTGCCTCTTTTCCCAGTTCTCCGATGTGTCTGGGCATTGTCCAGCAATTCATTCCTCACATCTGTTCATGGGTCAGTCCATATCCCTTCCTTTTCCTCTTGCACTCCTTTTCTTTTTTATATTTTGCTCTGTTTTCCCCCTCACTTCCTGATTCTTCTTCCAACTGATTCCCTTTTTCCCTCTATGTTGGTTATTTTTTTTCCCTAGGCTCGGTCTCTCCAAGATCTCCTCGCGTCATAACTGAAGGCAAAGGTTTGATATCAGTTCCCATGGAGTTCCTTCCTCTTACGGAATTCTTTACTCCCTCTTCCCCAGAAGTCAGCTTTTCAAATTCCTTAGAAACACCAAGGAATTCTCTTTCCCTGAGATGTGTCCAGCCACCGGAGGAAAGTGTTATCTGCTGCTTTCCACCCTGGATTTCAAGGAAAGAAAATCCAGCAGGGAACAGTTTGCTCTTGTATTTTATTCCACGTGGGATCAGCAGGACGAACCCTGATTAATTCAGGGTTCTCCTTGCACATTTTGCTTTGGGAGCTCCCAGGGATGATGAGGTTGGGCCAGTTTTTTTCCAAGATCACAGAATGATTTGGGCTCATGGATCATCCATTCCCACCTCCTTCCGTGGGCAGGGACACTCCACAAAATCCCTCCCTCCAGTCCCAGTTCCCTCCTCACTCACACCCCCTCCTCCTTCCACCACGAGGATGCATCCCTGTGGTTTTCCCAAATGTTCTCCAAGCTCTTCCTCCATGGGGTTCCTCTTTAAAGAAGAGAGGTTGGAGAGCTGGGATTTACAGAGCTGGGATTTAGCGTGGGGATATACAGAGCTGGGATTTACACAGTTGGGATTTATAGAGTTGGGATTTACAGAGCTGGGATTTAGTGTGGGGATTTACAGAGCTGGGATTTACACAGTTGGGATTCACAGAGTTGGGATTTGTAGAGTTGGGATTTACAGAGCTGGGATTTGCAGTGTGAGGATTTACAGAGCTGGGATTTACAGAGTTGGGATTTAGTGTGGGGTTTTACAGAGCTGGGATTTACAGAGCTGGGATTTACAGGGCTGGGATTTGCAGAGTTGGGATTTAGAGTTGGGATTTGCAGAGTTGGGGTTTGCAGAGCTGGGATTCACAGAGCTGGGATTTACAAAACTGGGATTTACAGAGTTGGGATTTATAGAATTGGGATTCACAGAGTTGAGATTCACAGAGTTGGGATTTATAGAGTTGGGATTTATAGAGTTAGGATTTGCAGTGTGGGGATTTACAAAGTTGGGATTTACAGAGTTGGGATTTAGTGTGGGGATTCACAGAGTTGGCATTTGCAGAGCTGGGATTTACAGAGTTGGGATTTAGAGCTGGGATTTACAGAGTTGGGATTTGCAGTGTGGGGATTTACAGAGCTGGGATTTACAGAGCTGAGAACCTCCATCCTCTCCCTGCTCCCTCCCACACCTTATCCAGGATCCACAGCCTCTGCTCCAGGCTCAGCTGCCTCCCGAGCCCAGCCCAGTTCTGGTGATCATCCCTGGACTCATCCCAGACTCAGGTCCAGGAGTTGGACTGGATAGTTCTTGTGGAATGCCAGGTGATTCTGGGATTCTGTGGAATACCTGGCACTCGAGGAGGTGGGGCTGTGCTGCCATGTGCAAACTCCTAAAGCCTTTTAATTGCCTGGGGGGGAAAAAAAAATCTCAAATTACTGGGGGAAATCCAGTGGTCAAAATCCTTGGAAAATAAAATATTATTAATGTTATTTCCCACCCCTCCCCCTCCCCCCTTTTTTTTTTTTAATTTTATTTTGTTTTGCTTTGTTCTTTGGGTTTTTTTGGTGGGTTTTTTTTTGTTTTTGGGGGTTTTTGTGGGTTTTTGGTGTGGGGGGGACATGTTCATTTGTGCTTGTTTGTTTCTTCGGTTTGGGTTTTTTTTGTGTTTGGTTGGTTTTTAATTCTGACGGTGCCAGTTAAAACTGTTTCTGCCTTTCCAATCAAAAGCTTCCATCTATTTCCCATCCAGAACATCCAGACCCTGAGCAAGCGCGTATAAAATCAATTCCGAGATGTTTTCAAATGCTTTTGGAGGTGATCCAGGGTGAGATCCTTCTCCTTCTTGTGCCTTCATGGGGTCACTCTTGCCTAGCTCCGAGCAGAATTCGGCCTCAGAGCTGGACAGAAATGATCCGAGAAACAACCGAGACAAATGGTTTATTGGGAGACCAGAGCAGCCTTTGGTGCCAAACTTGGAGTAATTCCCCATCTGGACGGTCACCTCAGGCTTCTCTGCAGCAAAAAAAAGAAATGGAAAACAGAATCTGTGCATTTGATGTTAATGTTGGACTGGGGAGGGGTTTGCACAGGAATTAAATGTTTGGAGTTGGGCCTGGCTTTTAGGGACATCGAGGCCACATTTTATCCATCTTTATTCCATGATGGATTAGGGGAAAGAAGAGCTTCCCAGCTCTAAAGTTTGTTTGAAACTCTTTTCCCTACCTGCTGGCCACTCTTTCTCCTGGGAGAGGGAAGGTGCCATGGAAATATCCCTGCCCGTGTTGGATTAAATGGTCTTTAAGTCCTTTCCAACCCACACATTCCACGATTCCTTTAGTGCAGGACAGACTTGGAAAGGTGAGGTTTGGTTCACATAAACTCCCGTTTCTGGTGTTCACACTCTGGGCTGGAGGATCTTCCTGGGAAGCCCGAAGCGCCAGTGCCAAATAAAGCTTTTTTATCCACGGATAAACTCGGTTATTCCATCCATTATACCAATGACTCCTGTGGGAGACAGAAATCCCCCTTTTCCTGTCGCTGATTTGTTCTTTGTGGTCGCTCAAATGGCCAGAACAGTCCCTTGGGTGGACGGGGAAAAGAAATTTAGGAAAACTTTAAACTGGATTTGCAGTTCCTGGAAAGCAGAGGACTTTTGAGGGAAGGAATACATGGAATCGTTCTGGCAGAGAAGCCAAACAGAAGCCAACCCCAAATTGAATGACAAGTTTACCCCGTTCATCCCTTTCATCCCTTGATTCCAGGGCTCTGGGAGAAGGAAAGTGAATTTATTCCATCACTAAGGGAAGGAGATGATTTAGGATCCTGTTCACCCAGTCAGGGATGAGATTTTGGGAATGATTGTGCGCTAGAAACTGGGAGATGCTTAAAAATATTCCCAAAGCTGGGAAGTCTGGGTTATTTCCTATCGCCTCTCAATCTTCCCTGTCATTCCAAGAGTTATTTGCCAAACCCTGGATCATTCTCAGGCCCTCTTTTCCCTTCTGTTTTCCTTCCCCAGCACTGCAGGTGGCCTGGCTGCAGCTCCACCAGCATTCCCAGCGATGCCCTGGAAATCCACCCCAGAGCTGAGGCCAGAGCCAGGGTGATCTATTCTTCATCAATCACCCACTAATTTCTTACCCCTCGTCTCAAGGGCACTTCCAAAGGGAGGAAGGATCGTTTTCTGTGGAAGTTCTGCACCTTCTTCCTCGTGGGAAATGAGGGTGCAGCAGCTTCAGCCAAGGCTGGGACAGGGCTGGAGTGTGGGAATCAGGAATCGAGTTTTGGGGTGATTCTCCTCTGGGGAATCCAGGGGAAATTTGGGGGAATTTAGGAGGAATTCCTGAGGACATCCAGCAGGGCAGTGTGTGGCTGTGACAGGAAATTCCCCCGAGGTGACAAGGAGAAGTTTGTGCACGAAATTCCCGCAGCGCCCAAGCTGTGAGGCACCACAACCTCAAGGCCCTGCTCTGCTCCTGACACCCCCTGATCCTTGTTAAGTGACCCTGAAATCCAAAAAAAAAAACCACCTTGGGATTTTTTCCAAACGCTTTCCTTTCAGAATTTCCTTAAAAACACCTTGGAAAAGGGATTTGGCTCCACTGAGAGCTCCAGGTTCCACTGGAGGGACACTTGACAAAATGGCGTCCGGCTGTGAGGGGACGAAGGAACCTCGAGGAGCTCCTGCAAATCCCACATTCATTTTTTTTTGGGAAGCGCCACTTTCCACCACTGGAACATTGAATTCTCCAGGGAGAGGGGAATGAAAAACTCCTGGCTAAAGCAGGGTTGAGGTGTGAGGGAGAAAATCCTTCCCTGCTGGCAGAAATTTTGTGGACGTGGTTTTCAGGTGACAGCTTCTGCCTCTTGTCGCCTCATCTTTTCTGTCACCTCCTGATTTTTTCTGGGGCCTCTTCTCGTTCAATTTTCCTCATGGTTTATTTTTTTTATAATTAATAGAGTTTCATCACCTATTTTAAAATATAAAATTTTATATCATTTTAATATAATTTTAGATATTCCCTCCCCAACTGGCTTTCCGTTCCTCCCCACTTTTTTTTTTTTTTTTTCCCAGCAAAAAACCCCAAATTCAATGACAAGTTCATCCCTTTCATCCCTTGATTGCAGGGCTCTGGGAGAAGGAAAGTGAATTTATTCCATCACTAAGGGAAGGAGGTGATTTAGGATCCTGTTCACCCAGTCAGGGATGAGATTTTGGGAATGATTGTGCGCTGGAAACTGGGAGATGCTTAAAAATATTCCCAAAGCTGGGAAGTCTGGGTTATTTCCCATCACCTATCAATCTTCCCTGTCATTCCAAGAGTGGTTTGCCAAACCCTGGATCATTCTCAGGCCCTCTTTTTCTTTCTATTTTCCTTCCCACAGCCTTCATGAAGTGTCATGTCAAACTCACCCAATTCCTTCAGGCAAAAACACAAACAAGCCCCAGCTAGGATTTTAAAAAGGGGAAAAAAAACAGAAATATTTTGACTGCCCTAAAGTGAAACATTCCCATTTTTGCAATTCCCAGTAACAAACGGCTCTGAGTGAGCCTGGATTTAATTTCAAATAAAATGGAGTTGTTTCCCTTGGGATCAAATCCTTTGCCCTCCGGGGTTTTCCAGCCTCGGTGTTTGGGTTTGCTGCAAATAAATAGAGGGAAAAGTTCCTATTTCAGCTGGATTGGAAGTGATAAGAGGATTTGATAGGACCTGCTGGATAACTGGAGTGTCAGGAATTTGCTGCCATTCCTGCTGGTTGTCCCAGGGGATGAGGCACTGCAGGGTCCTGAAGAACTAAAGAAAAATTAAGGAAAAATCCCCATTATTCCAGCCTAATACTCCCAGCCATCCCAACATTCTGTCTTTAAACGCACAGGGAATATATTTTATTTTCCATGTCATTATCAAATGATGGTTTTCCATCCTTTTAGCCATCTCAATTTGGTGAAAAGTAAAGAACCGTCCTGGCTGAGAACTACTTAGTAACAATTAGTAATATTTCCTAATAATTTAGCAATAATTCCACAGGAATTCAACACCCTAAAAACGAATTAAAGTTCCACATGATTGCCTTCAAATTTCCACATGATTTTAAAAAGCCACTCACACGTTTGGGTACTTCCTTTATTTTTAGAAACAGCCATAAATCAAATTATTAATACATAGAGGGAAGACAGACACAGCTTCTTTATTTCATTATTATTATTATTATTATTTTGTCCCAGCTGGAATCAGATCCCACATTTTCCCCCCAGGAATAGATGACACAGAAAGTTTTCCTCCTGAAATCCATATTTTAAGAGATGCTCTGCCCTGCTCCCGATCTTCGAGGATGCCCATTCCAGGTTGTCCTTTATTTCCTTGCAATTCCCAAGGGGTTGTTTTCCCCATTTTTAAGCACTTTTCCAGTGAGAATAATATTATTAAACATTAAAAGTATTATTAAATCTGATTTTTTTCTTGCTCTTTCAGGTGTTTTTCAGGACCGTCTTTAACATCCTTGGGATGAGGAAAAAGTTCCCTAAAACCAGGACAAGGAGCCACTGGGAATTCCTGGAATAACCCATTTTGTGCCAGAAAATTCCAGGCAGTTCACGAACCTTTCAGCCACGAGGAGTGTTCACAACCTTAGGAGGGCACCAGAGATAACTCTGGCCTGGGGTGATCCCATGGGAATCGTGGCCAGCCTCCAGGATGCCCCATCCCGATTTCCCAAACTGTCCCAATGGACCCCAGAGGGAGGAAGAGCCGAAATAAAAGAAAATCAGGTTATCCTGGCAAAAGTGTAACTCCCTCCCCAGAAAAGCCTGAAGCTCCGAGGCCTTCACCTCCAAGGAGATCTTGGTGGATATCCTGCATTCCCAAGGCTGTGGGTGGGAGTGGGATCCAGCTGGATGTTCTGGAAACGAGCAGGAAATAACTGAGCAGTGACAAAACCTCCCGAAAAGCAGCAGGAATTTGTCCCTCTCTCCCACTCTGCCATAGCACGGAGGGTGACAAACACTGGGATACCTCTCCCGAAGTTCATCCCTAGGGAATCATCCTGCTAAAAAAAAAAAAACCCTCTCCCGGGAAGGAAAGGTTCTGCTCTCGTCTTTGTTATGGAACAGGGATAAGCTGAGCTCTTTATTCCCCTGCTGAAATTCCTGTGCTTATTTTAGACCTTTGTTAATGAGATCCATCCTGAGAATTGCAGGGGTGTTAAAACGCTCAGCTGCCACCGGCCCAAATTTGGGCCTCTCCTCCTTTCAGAGTTCATCAAAGGCATGAAGGAAAAAAAAAAAAAAAAAAGGGGATAAATGGGGAAAAAAATAAAGGAAAACTGGCTGCAGTTCTGCTCTCAGTGTTGGACTCTCCAAAATAATTTGGACTTGGGAATTTGGTGCAGAGATGAGCTGGGTGACTTTCCTAATCCCTCCATTTGCAAGATGGGATGCACTGGACCATCCAGTGATAAATTGGAGTTGGAGGTGATAAATTTGTGAGTCGCCCTGAGGGCCAGAAGGACAAAGGGACTTGGGATGGAGCCTTTTAAACCATGGATCGCCCCTCACAGGGTGGATTTTCTGTTCCTTCTGTGCAGGACCTGCTGGAAAACTCAGGCATGGAAACCATCCATCGACCTCTGGAAGAAGGAATTTCTGCCCGTTCCAAGGGCTGTGCTTTTCCAGCACCAGGTGTTCCAATATTACTGGAATTATCCCAGTGTTTATTCAACATTTTCAATCTACTGAAGTGGCTTTTATATTGCTGGGATTCCAAGAGTTGGGCACTTAAAAAACAAAGGAAAAAGCTTTGGTTCCAACTGAAGAGTCCAAATTATGCTGATGGAAATGGAACACGTTGTAAGACAAGAAAATTCCATAATACTTCCCCATCAGTCAGGATGGGACAGGGAAAAGCACCTGAGTGACCCAGGCCTCCAAGTGATGAAGAGACAACTCTTAAAAAAAAAAAATCAGGATTTTTAGAATCAGGGATTCTGATATGAAATATCATATCAGTTTGATTACTGTGTGCAGGGATTAGATCCAGAAAGTGAAGATCCAAGCTGGGAAGAGCTCCTGATCCCTGAGATCATCCAGAGCCCAGGAAAACGTTCAGGAGGAGAAGCACCATCAGCTGCAGGACTTTAGACAGCCATTTACAGGACAAGGAGAAATGGTTTTAACTGGAAGAAAAGAGGGTTTGGTGGGATATTGGGAAGGAATTCCTCCCTGGGAGGGTGAGGAGGGGCTGGGATGGAATTCCCAGATTTGCTGTGGCTGCCCCTGGATCCCTGGCAGTGCCCAAGGCCAGGTTGGACATTGGGGACAGTGGGAGGTGTCCCTGCCCATGGAATGGGATGAGCTTTAAAGTCTCTCCCAACTCAAACCATTCTGGGATTCCATGACTCCATGGATGTGCTTGAAACAAAGCTAATTAGTGGTGGAATTCAATAATATGAGCTGTTGGTCCTAAGGAGAAAATGTGCCCGGGCAGATCCTGAAATCCTCTCTGTCCGTTTCTGTCCTGGCAAATCCACTTGAATCCAAGCAAATTTTCCTCCCTCATGGAAAATGGCAGCGATGGCAGGACCTGGGGAAAAAAATGAGAATTCCCTGCATTTTCCCAGCTCTTTTTACATGAGGAGCTCAATGTATTTAACAGATGATTATCAACCTGTCGATTAACTCCTGCCAGCTGAGCTCTGCATCCATGGCCGTATCCTCACAACATTCCAGTCATTTTTCCAAAGGTTGTTCTATTGACTCTCCCCAATATTGAGGAACCAAAGAAGAAAAGAGGAGGAGGAGGAGTTTATATCTCTTATAAAGATATTTGTAATTTATATTATAATCTACATTTATCAATATATCATCATTCCAAATATGAATAGTATAATTAAAATATCTGAATTATCATTGAGATTTTATAGATATATTAAAAATTTATATTGTAATCGATATTAATTAATATCTTATCATTCAAAATAAATCCGTTATAAATATTCGTTTATAAGTCAAGTGGTGGCTCAGCACCAAGTGCAGGATTTGGGGTAAAAATTCAACGATTCAAAGGCCGATTTTAACTTGGTTAAAGGCAGGAAAATGATGCCCAAGGTTTGTGGTTTTCAAAAAAAAAAAACCCAGAAGAACAACAAGTGGATTTTTTTCCTGTTTTTTTTTTTGTTCATTGCTTTCCAAGAGGCTTTGCAGGTAAAGGGGGAGTTGGTTCTGCTGTTTGGGGAATGCTGCTTGCCCTCAAACCCAGGGAATTTGGGTTGGCTCCATCCCCAAACCTTTCCCGGGCTGCAGAGTTCCAGCCCCAGCTGAAAATCTGTGGAATTCGGCGTTGCCCCGTTTTTGAAATCCCAAAGGAATTACGAAAGGAATTGGCAGCTCCTTGGGAACTGAAACTGCCCCGGGGCTCTGGCTTTTCCCAGCCTGGAATTTAGAAAATCACCCCGGAGTGAAGCAGCACTGGGAAAACGCAGAAATGGCCACGGAATCCATGGAGAACAGATCCTGGATTTGCTGATCCCAACAAACTCGTTGTCCTCATGGGACAGGGAGACTCTTCCACAAAAAAAAAAAAAAAAAAAAACCAAAAAAAAAAGGTTTCCAATGAAAGGCGCTCCAACCCAATTGGAGGAGCCAAGGATAACACAAAGGATGACTTTTGCCTCTTTACGGCATCCAGAGGCAGCAAAAACCCACTTGGAAAATGGTTGGAGAGGCCCCATTTCCCAATTCACATCCAGGCAGAATAAAGGAATCTCCAGAGGGCTGGGAAGTGCTGGTGGGATCTCTATTTATTCCTAAAATCCTGTGGGATAAAATACCTTCCCTATTAAAAAAAAAAAAAAAAAAAAAAAAAAAAAAAAAAATCATCTGAAGTGAATGAGTGAATGTCTTCATGTGAATATTTTTCCGAAGGGTTTTCCCACCCTAAAAATCAAATGTATTTAAAATGAAAGTTGGGAATCGTTGGTTCCTCCTCCAGGTTTTTTGCTGGGGCCATTAAAAAAAAAATAATAATAATAAAAGAAAAGAACTTCAAACAAAATTTCAAATATTATTTTCCTGATATAAAAATCCACGTGAACAGGAGATACAGCAGGCAAAAGATGCTGGATATAGAATTATGGAATACCCTGAGAGGGAAGGACCACAAGGATCATCCAGCCCAACTCCACCCCAAAATCTCTGTGCCTGAAGGTTTTATCCATTTTTTTTTTTTCCTTTTCAGCACAAACAAGTGTTTGGGAGAACATTCGTGCAGGAATTTGATGGATAAATGTGTTGGACACGGAGGATTTGCTCACCTGGAGTTTCCTGCTGAAGAAATATCTGGATAGAATTCTCCATTAATTCATTAGTTGGTCCTTGCAATCCCAAAGGTTCATTCAGAGTGTTTTGGGTCCAAAAAAAAAATTAAGGAACCCATTGGATTTTGTAAGGCAAACTCTTTTTTTTTTTCCATGGCTTTCCCAGAAATTCCACTCATCCAGCCCTGGGTGGCTCTTTTGGTCAGTTGTGTCTTCACATCCACCAGCTCAGCTGATTTATGGCCACGCAAAACCTTTTTTTTTTTCTAATTTCTGGCTCAGCTCCATTAAGTTCTAAATCAATCCCTGAGGTTTTGATTCCTTCTCCTCCAGGGAAGGGAATCTTCCATGAATGTGGATAATCTGGGAAAGCCTCTGGTTTCAATTCCTCTCCCAAGGGGGTGGAGATGCATCCCAAAAAAAAGGACTGAGGAAAAAAAAGCAAAGGATACCTCAGGAAAGATGATCCAGCTCAGGAGCCTCGGTGCCCATTTTCCCTCTCCCAAGTTTTGCCAAGGAGATAGGAAGCTGGGAATATCTGGAATGTTTTCACCTGGACACTTTTTTTTTTTCTTTCCCTTTCACAGGGAATTTTCTTGCAAGTGAATTAAGAAAACCCAGTGAAATCCTTCTGGTGCCCTCACACCAAAGGGGTGGAAGAGGTGGGTGAAAATCCAATGAATTATTTGGAAGCTGTTCTGGATGCTCCTTGCTTTCCTGAGGGGTGGACCTAGAATCATTTGGTCCTTTTTTTTTTTTTTTTCCTCTTTGATTGTCTTTAATAAGGTTTATCAGCTCTTTCTGTCCAAGAATTGTCCTATTCCCAGCCAGTTCTCTTGGGAGGACAAGCTGGGAATTGTCAGCAGGTGGGATTCAAAAATATTCGGGAACTCGCAGTTTTGGGCTGTTTTTCCACTCCTGGTTTTCCCAACAAAACCCTCATGTGCATATCACATGTCAGGGATATCAGCACACACCTGGATTCTTGTTCTCACCAGTTTCTCCCTCAAAAGCCTGATACCAGCTCCTGGATTCCTCATCTGACATGGCTGAAGCTCACCAGAAATCCCAGCTTTGACCCTGACGGTTCTCGTGGGATCATTGCTCCCAGTGCTTTGAAACAGGACACAAAATGTCAGGGAATTCCAGACTGGACTGAGTTGGGAACGACCTAAAAGCTCATCCAGTGCCACCCCCTGCCATGGGCAGGGACACCTCCCACTGTCCCCAATGTCCAACCTGGCCTTGGGCACTGCCAGGGATCCAGGGGCAGCCACAGCAAATCTGGGAATTCTATTCCAGGGCCTGCCCACCCTGCCAGGGAACAATTCCTGCCCCAGATCCCATCCAGCCCTGCCCTCTGGCCCTGGGAAGCCATTCCCTGTGTCCTGTCCCTGCAGCCCTTGGGAATTGTCTCTCTCCAGGTTTCCTGGGGCTCCTTCAGGCCCTGCAAGGCCACCCTGAGCTCAGCCCAAAGCTTCTCCTGTCCAGGCTGAACAATCCCAGCTGTGCCAGTCTTTCCTCCCAGCAGAGCTGCTCCATCCCTCTGCTCATCCTGGAGCCTCCTCTGGGCTCTCTCCAGCAGCTCCACGTCCTCCCTGTGCTGGGCCCCAGGGCTGGGGCAGCTCTGCAGGTGGGGCCTCACCTGAGGGGGCCCAGGGACACAATCCCAATCCCTTTCCTGATCCCAGTCCCTTTTATGATCCCCACACTTGGGCTCAGCCCAGAATAATCCCAATCCTCTGTTCCATTCCAAGAACCCGAGGCTCTGACCCTCTCCAATCCACGACTCCTGTGTCCCCAGGAAGGCGAAGCTCCGAGGATGAACGAGTTGCCTCATTGTCCCCAGCCCCCGAAGCCTCTGCAGGCAGCTCAGCTGAAGCCCTTGGAGCCATTCCCAACACCTGATCCTAATCAGGGCTCTGCACCTGGCCCGGCTTTCTGCCCCGGGACAAAGTGTGACCAAATTTATCGCGGCAGTTCTGTTTTCTCTCTTCCCATTCACCTCTTCCTCCCCTCGGAGTTCAACGGATCCTTTCTAGGATGAGACCCAAGCGACACCAACGGAAGGGATTGTGCAGGAGAGCCCCAGGCGGGAGGGAGGATCCAGCTGTGTCCTGCTGTGCTGCTTTGATGTCCTTGGCTGGAGGACACATGACTCAGACCACCCACAGGGCCAGGCCTGGCTCCTTCCTGGGAGAAGGGATCGTGGATCCAGCACGGAACACCTGTTAGTGGGAATTATGTGTCCTGCACTGCCTGCACAGGGACAGCACCCAGGGAGCTGGAAAATTCAACCCCAGGCTGACCTTGGCAGGTCCTGGACCTCCGGGCAGGAGCAGGGAAACACTGGGGAAAAAATGCCAGAGGATTCAGCTTTCAAAGGGAAGAAATTAATCACAGAATTATGGAATGGTTTGGGTTGGGAGGGACCTTAAAGCCCACCCAGGGCCACCCCTGCCATGGCAGGGACACCTCCCACTGTCCCCAGTGTCCAACCTGGCCTTGGGCACTGCCAGGGATCCAGGGGCAGCCACAGCAAATCTGGGAATTCCATCCCAGCACCTCCTCACCCTGCCAGGGAACAATTCCCAAGATCCCATCCAGCCCTGCCCTGGGAGCTTGGGACAGTCCATGGAGGACGTTGCCATCCTCTCTCTGTCTCATGTGGCATCTGGAGCTGCATCCACGAAGTTTGGGGGTTGTGCAGGAATGGGGGTTTTCCCAACAGGGACAGGGCAAATCCTCAAGGAGTGGGAGCAGAGCAGGCTGAGCTCAGAGTTCCCGGGGGATTCAGTGCCCAGGGAGGGGCTGGAGCTGTTCCAGGAGGGATTGAGGGTGGATTTTAGGGCAAGGCTCTTCCCCCAGAGGGTGCTGGGCACTGCCCAGGCTCCCCAGGGAATGGGCACGGCCCCGAGGCTGCCAGAGCTCCAGGAGCCTTTGGACACCCAGGGATGCCCAGGGGGGCGTGTTGGGGCTCTGGGCAGGGACAGGGTGGGGCTGGATGGTCCCTGTGGGTTTATTCCCACTCAGGATATTCCATGACTCCATTATTTGGCAGCCCTGGAGGGACATCTCTGGAGGTGAATCCAGGCAGGATTTCCACTCTCTGCTCCCTCTGTTGGGGTTTCCCACATTTTGCTTTAAACTCCCCTCGGTTTGGGGATTTTATTTTTCACTCTTGCTTTTCTTTCCGAGTGGCAAAGGCATCAGGAGTCGCAAGGATGCTCGGAGAGCACTTTGAGGGTCGTGCTCATCCTTCACTCTTCACCCTTTCAGTAACATGGACCTAGATTTCCACATTTAACATCCCTTTTAACACCAAGAGAGCTGAGTGACAGGGAAAAAAAAAATGCTCCAAAAAAAACTGTGGGCATGAAGAAAACCCTGAGTTAAAGGCAGCTTATCAGGCCCAGCTGCTGCTTATCACCAATGCTCCATCTGCTCCATCTGCTTAGCATAAATAATTCCTTGATTTTTTTTTATTGGTGTCCTATGGTCCATCCAAACAACGAGCAACAAGAGAAACTGTAAATAAATTTTACAGTGTCACCAAGAGCATTCACATGAAGGGGAAACTATTTGGAGGCGATGCCAGTTCTTAATAAATTGCTTTTATTCGGGTGTTTTTACAAGGAGAAGAGAAGAAAAAAGCAGGAACAATGGAAGAATGGAAACTGCTCCATCACTCCTTTTAATAATAAATATTCCCAGGCTGTTCTCCTCACAAAGGAGGAGCCAAGGTTTTTATTTTTGCTTTTTTTTTTTTTTTTTTTTTTTTTTTTTTTTTTTTTTTTTTTTTTCTCTGTGTGTGTGTGTGTGTGCCCATCTGAAAGGCAGGGGCATAAAAAAGCCCCCGAGCCAGCTGGCTGAGCTCCCTTCCTGCAGTTTTCCTTGGATTGCTGGGCCAAGGTGCCAACCCTGGGGCTGAACAGGCACCTGGGGCTCACCTGGGTGGCCCAGGGGGATTCCAGATCCAAAGCTGAGCCTTTGGAAGGAGGAAAGCCTTGCCCAGCTGGTGAATTCCCCTGAGGACCAGCAGCACTCCTTAGGACAGCAGGTTTTCCCCCACGAGGATTCCCAATGCTCTAATTCCCACTTATGGCACTGGTTTGCTTCAATTTTTATTTCTTTTTTGGAATATTTTTGGATCCCGCAGTCCATTTCAGCAAGAATTCCACCCAACCATCCCAGTGTTCCCCTGGAGTTCAGGCTCACCCTTCCTGAAGCAGCATCTCCTGGGTTGCTCCTGATTAAACACTCCAGGACAATGTGGATTTTCCAAGGAAATCTCTGAATAGCAACGAGATTTCACGGAAAACCCTGATTTTGGGCAGCGTGCAGCGCAGAATTCCTGTCACTGAGTGTGGGAATAGGGGTTCACATTCCAAGGGGCCCAGCAAAGTTCTTTTCTTTTTCCTCTTTTTCCAATTATTCATTTATTTATTAGGGATGAGATACTTGATCTGTGTCTGTGAATTTTTGTCTGTGAATTCCTGCCCGCAGGGATTCTGGGAAGCTTTGCCTGGCATCTCCAAAACTCAAGGAGTCCTGGTTTCACAGGAGTTGGGGATGGAATGTGTGGCTGTCCTGGAAATGTGACATTGGAATCGTGGAAACCCCATCAGGGCTGGAAAATCCAACCCCAGGCTGACCTTGGACCTCCGGGCAGGAGCAGGGAAACACTGGGGAAAAAATGCCAGAGGATTCAGCTTTCAAAGGGAAGAAAAGAATCACAGAATCATGGAATGGTTTGGGTTGGGAGGGACCTTACATCCCACCCAGTGCCACCCCTGCCATGGCAGGGACACCTCCCACTGTCCCCAGTGTCCAACCTGGCCTTGGGCACTGCCAGGGATCCAGGGGCAGCCACAGCAAATCTGGGAATTCCATCCCAGCACCTCCCCACCCTGCCAGGGAACAATTCCTAATTCCCAAGATCCCATCCAGCCCTGCCCTGGGAGCTTGGGACAGTCCATGGAGGACGTTGCCATCCTCTCTCTGTCCCATGTGGCATCTGGAGCTGCATCCACGAAGTTTGGGGGTTGTGCAGGAATGGGGGTTTTCCCAACAGGGACAGGGCAAATCCTCAAGGAGTGGGAGCAGAGCAGGCTGAGCTCAGAGTTCCCAGGGGATTCAGCGCCCAGGGAGGGGCTGGAGCTGTTCCAGGAGGGATTGAGGGTGGATTTTAGGGCAAGGCTCTTCTTTCCCCAGAGGGTGCTGGCACTGCCCAGGCTCCCCAGGGAATGGGCACGGCCCCGAGGCTGCCAGAGCTCCAGGAGCCTTTGGACACCCAGGGATGCCCAGGGAGGATTGTTGGGGCTCTGGGCAGGGACAGGGTGGGACTGGATGGTCCCTGTGGGTTTATTCCCACTCAGGACATTCCATGACTCCATTATTTGGCAGCCCTGGAGGGGCATCTCTGGAGGTGAATCCAGGCAGGATTTCCACTCTCTGCTCCCTCTGTTGGGGTTTCCCACATTTTGCTTTAAACTCCCCTCGGTTTGGGGATTTTATTTTTCCGTTTTGCTTTTCCTTGCATTCCCACTCAGGAATTCCCTGAGATCCCACTGACTGACCCCCACAGTCCCTGGGCCTGAACAAGCTCTTTGCCTCTTGCAAACAGCCCAAAAGGGCTTTTGAAATGAAATAAAGACCCGGTGATCCAATGGGAATCAGAGCCCTTGGCTGTGCTCCCCGTTTGCTTGGTGGGGCAACTCTAATGAGTAATTGATTACTAATTACATGTGCTGAAACATCCTGGTCCTTCCCTATCCACCAGGAGCTGAGAGTTTCTCCTGGGCTTGGTTTTCATCCAAACCTTGGGCCTGTGATCTGGATGGGGCCTTTTTGTGCCTGATTAATTGACTCCATTGTCTCGGGTGAGTGTTGATTAATTGCTGGATTCCAGCTCAACTTTAATGAAGCTCCCAGTGCTGCTTTAGGGCCACAGGGGACCCTGTTATTCCTTTGGGGTCAGTGTTTTGTTGGGGCTCAATAGGAAAACTCCTGGCACGGCTTCCCACTTCCCTACGAGTGAGGAGACAACAGCAGAGCTTGAGCAGACAACGAACTTTATTAAACTCACTTGGACATCCATAAAAAAAAGAGAAATGTTGGAGCAAGCTGCTCACACTCCTGGGCCAAGAGCAACAAAAATCCCGTTCCTTAGGAACTCCCAATCCAGGTGCACTTAGAGAAAAAGGGAACTGCAGCTGGTGGTGCCAGGCAGTAAAATCAAATAACATAAAAGGGAAAGTAAACAGCAGGTCTTGAGGAGAAGAGGCCCAAAAACCAACCCTGGGCTGCAGCAGGGCCAGCGAGGCTGCTCTGCCCCCCCTGCTCAGGTGAGGCCCCACCTGCAGAGCTGCCCCAGCCCTGGGACCCAGCACAGGGAGGACGTGGAGCTGCTGGAGAGAGCCCAGAGGAGGCTCCAGGATGAGCAGAGGGATGGAGCAGCTCTGCTGGGAGGAAAGGCTGGCACAGCTGGGATTGTTCAGCCTGGACAGGAGAAGCTTTGGGCTGAGCTCAGGGTGGCCTTGCAGGGCCTGAAGGAGCCCCAGGAAACCTGGGGAGAGACAATTCCCAAGGGCTGCAGGGACAGGACACAGGGAATGGCCTCAAACTGAGAAATGACAAGTTTAGGTGGGATGTTGGGAAAAAATCCTTCCCTGGGAGAGTGGGGAGAGGCTGGGATGGAATTCCCAGATTTGCTGTGGCTGCCCCTGGATCCCTGGCAGTGCCCAAGGCCAGGTTGGACACTGGGGACAGTGGGAGGTGTCCCTGCCCATGGCAGGGGTGGCACTGGGTGATCATTCAGATCCTTTCCACCCCAACCCATGGCTCTGGATCTGCTCTGCTCTTTGCTGTTACTCTCCACCCTTTCCCTTTTCCCACAGCTGGGGCAGGACAATCCCATCACCAAATTCTTCCACAGGGTCAAAAGGGGGCTCAGAGTGCTGGGAAACACCTCCTGGAGCTTCACATCACCAGGCCACAGACCTGGGATGCTGCTGGAATTCCAGTGTGCTGCCAGTGGCTCCTCCAGGTGCTGGGGTCTCCCTGAGGTGGGAAGAGGCAGCTCTGGAGGTGCTCAAACCCAGAGGTTTCCAGTGAAACTCCAACCAGGACTTCCTGGATCCACACAGCTGCAATTCCAGTGGGTTTTTGTTTTTTGTTTTTTTTTTCCTCCTCTTCTGCAGGATCTGGCTGTGCCCCCGGATCATGTTTGGAAGAACATCCAGCAGAAGTTGCCCAGCGCTCCTGGAGCTGCTGGTGGCTGTGCTGGGAGCACACCAAGGGCAAGGTTTGCTCCCCAATTCCAAACAGGAATTGCTCCAGGCAGCTCCAGCTCGCAGGGACCGTGGGATGTGGGAACAGGGAGATGGTGCTGCAGGACTTTTCCACCCTCCAGGGTTGGCTGGCCTGAGCAGGGAGGAGCTGCTGTGACTGGAGAGCTCCAGAGAGCTGCTCCCACCTGGGGAAAAGGGATTTGGCTTTTCCAGGGCAGGGAGGTGGGCGGTGCTGGCAGGAACGGGAGCAGCAGCCCTCAGCCCAACGTCCATGCCTGTTTTAATTGGATTCTGTGATCCAAACAGTCCCAACTGTTCCATGCCCTGTGGACAAGGAGGAGACAACGCTTATGGTGATATTTGAGAGGAGAGGGGGGGGAAAAAGACGTTTTGCTTTCCTTCTATATCCAAGCCCCACCTGGCACTTCCAGGGTTGGAATTTTCTGAAGGATCAGCTTCCAGAGGGTGAGACCAAGGGATGCCCAGCAGGGCTGGAAGGTCCTTCCTCTCCTGAGCAGCCACCAAGCCAAGGGTGGCACCAGGGGACCACAGCCAGCCCCTGGCGCAGGGGAACTTCCCAAACAAAGCTCCTCATTCCATGACTTAAAACCCATCCAGAAAATGGGGATCCAGGCAGCATTCACAACTCCCAACTGCCATTTTGATGATACTCTTGAGATGAGCTTTTTTTTTTTTTTTTCAAATTATAATTTTTAAAAATTACAACCTTGAGGGATGTGAAAGGAATTAGGGGCACGGAGGGGACATTCCAGTCATTCCCGGAGCAGCAGCTTTGGCTCCTTTTAAATGTGGAGTTTTCTTGACCGAATTTGCAGGATCAGGAGGGAAGTTCCATCTCCCCAAAGGCCGGTCTGTGCTGCCACCAGTGTCACACAAAGCCAGCTGCCACCCAGGCAATGCTGCAGATGCTGCAGTGATGAAATAATCTGGTTATTCCATGGACTCAGGTCATGCCGAATAAACAGGATAGAAATCTATCAAAAAAAAAAAAACAAAAATACGGGATAACTTGCCTATTGGTTATTTACAAACCATAGGATAAATCCATAGGATATTTTTTAAAGTGTATTTTAAGTGTTTAGTGATAACGTGCTGCTTCTGGGGCACCCTGTGCCAGGGCCTGCCCACCCTGCCAGGGAACAATTCCTGCCCCAGATCCCATCCAGCCCTGCCCTCTGGCACTGGGAAGCCGTTTCCCTGTGTCCTGGCACTCCACCCCTTGTCCAAATTCCCTCTCCAGCTCTGCTGCAGCTGAAGTTCCTCCCCAGCAGCGTGTTTGCCTGCTCTGTGAAGGGCTGCCACACATCTGTTCTTTTGGTTATTTATCTGCCACTCCTTTTTCCCCCCGGGAATGGCCCCCTTTCCCACCTGGAAATGGTCACTTGGCAGCTTCCAAGTTTTCCTGAGAGCTTCCAGCTGCCTGGATGTCAGCCTGGGCAGCCAGAAGGTGCTGCTTCGTTTCGGTCAGGGGAACAGAGCAGCACAAAAGGGCCCTTGTGGAGGTCCTGGGTGTGTTTTGCTTTTCCATGGAAGCTGTGCCCTGGATCTGCCTCGTGTCCGGGTGCAAAGGATGGATTTGGTGCTCGTGTGTTGGGTACAGGGGATAAGTTCAGCATTCCCGGCTCTCAGGAAGGATCAGGAGGCATCTCCAGAGGGATTTTGGGGAGTTCCAGGGCTGCTCAGGGGCTCTGGGAACGGTTCCAAGCCCAAAGGAGGGCAAACATCCCAGGTGGGGGCACATCCATGGGCTCCTCTGAGTCCCAGTCCCAGTTGTTTCCAGGGACAAATCCCAAAGATCCCAGTGTCCCTCTGCAGGTGAGGTGGTCCCAGCAGGAGGGACCCTACAACTGCCAGGGCCCCTCTGGGCTGGGTGTGACCAGAGTTTTGCCCTGTGAGCCACAGAGTCCCCAGGGATGGAGCAGGGACATCATTTCCCTATTTTGGATTCCCCCTTTCCCCACAATCCCCAGGGATGGAGCAGGGACATTTCCCCATTTTAGTTTCTCCAACAATCCCCAGGGATGGAGCAGGGGCATTTCCCCATTTTGGATTCCCCCTTTCCCCACAATCCACAGGTATGAACAGGGGCATTTCCCATTTTGGATTCCCCCTTTCCCCACAATCCCCATGGATGGAGCAGGGACATTTCCCCATTTTGGATTCCCACTTTCCCCACAATCCCCATGGATGGAGCACGGACATCATTTCCCTATTTTGGATTCCCCCTTTCCCCACAATCCCCATGGATGGAGCAAGGACAATTTCCCATTTTGGATTCTCCCTTTCCCCACAATCCCCAGGGATGGAGCACGGAAAATTTCCCATTTTGGACTCTCCCTTTCCCCCACCCTGCAGTGCCCATTTCCCTTGGAAGCTGCATCTCCAGAGGGTTCCCACCAGTGAGTTAAGTGGTCAAAACCCTTCCAAGAGTCCCCTTGGCCGGTTCTGCTGGAATTCTGAGGCTATTCCTCTTCCCTCTTGCTGGGCAGGATGTCCCACAGATAAACCCAGAGGACAGAAAGGATCTGCTCTAAAAGCAGCCCACGATGGGACTTGTTGCCTCTTCCTCTTTCAGTCTCCCCTTGCCCACAGGGTCCTCCTTGCCCTTCCCTTCCACGAGCTCGAATTTTCCATTTGATCCCACTCCAGGAAGCACAAAAAGCCTGTGACCAGTGCCCCAGCACTGCAGGAACCTCACTGAGCCCGTCCAGGACCTGAAGGAGCCGACAAGAAAGATGGAGAGAAAAAAAATAAAAGGCACGGAGCAGGCAGAGTGGGTTTGTGCTGCATGGGATCTCCCTGTTATGTTATTTCCTTGTTATGGAAAACCCATCAGAAAGAGGGGGGAAAACCAGAGGAATTGGGGGCCCCAGCAGTGCAAATAAAAAGCATTGTTAGCTGGGATGGGTGTTTGGGTTTCTCCCTTCCTTTGGGAGCTGCTGGGGAGGAAGCAGATTAGGGATTGCCAGCTCTGGCAAAACCGACTGGTGGCATCATAATGACCTCATCAGGGGCTGTAAATGAGCTCACGGCCGAATTATGTGTTCAGGGAAAAAAAAAACACCTCAGGACCTGCCCACAGGTGTGGGGTTAACCCCTCCTTTGCTGGGATCCAGCTCCAGCCGAACCTCGGAGCTCTGGGAGAGGGGAAAGGCTTGGATCCAACAGCTGTGGAGGCTGAGGGCAGCCAGGTTTCCTTCTGTCCTGCAATGAATCTGCAATGCAAGCAAAAATCCTTCCTTCTTTGTTTGCCTGGCTGCTGGTGACTGGGAATCACAGAATCCCAGAATCCCTGAGGGCAGAAAACAGATCCAAGGCCAGGGAATCCCAGCTGTGCCCACCCTGTCCCCAGCCCAGAGCCCTGAGTGCCACCTCCAGGTGACACCTGCAGGGATGGGCACTCCAAAGCTCCCTGGGCAGCCCCTGCCAAGGCCTGAGCACCCTTTCCATGGGGAAATTCCTGCTGCTGGCNTGGCAGGGACTTGTGCAGAGCCACCAGGTCCCCCCTGAGCCTCCTTTTCTCCAGGCTCAGCCCCTTTCCCAGCTCCCTCAGCCCCTCCTGGGGCTCCAGCCCCTTCCCCAGCTCCCACTGATACCTGAAGTTTTATCTTTGCTGTGTTTCAGGCTCTGTGGTGCCCAGGGGTGCAGCTCTGAGCTCACAGTCAGTGTCACTCAGCTCTGCACACAGCAGGGACACAAAACAAATCCTTTTCCTGCTGCACACCAAGGACAGCTGGGACAAGTGTTCAGGCCCCAAAGCACAAACAAGGGTGGGCTGAGGGGAGAAAACAACAAGGATGGGACTGCATCACCTGCAGCTGGGATTGGACAATTCAACCCCAACGTGCAAATGGACCAAAACTGATAAAAGTGTGAGACCTCGTGACCGTTTGTCCATTTTGTGACCATTTTGTGACCATTTTGGGTCCACCTTGGGTGTAGCCCTGGCCAGGCTCTTGTCCTGCCCAAGGTGTGTCCTTAAATCAATTCTTTTAATAAACACCTACTTTATTCTCTTAGCTCTGTCCAGTCTCTGTTCCAGCTCAGCCTTCCCAAGGCATCACCTCAGCCTCTCCTGGGGCTCCAGCCCCTTCCCTGCTGCTCCTCTCCCAACCACACAACTCCAGCTGTGCTGGTGTTGAACAAAGATGGAGAAAATCCTGGGAGCCATGAACGCACTTCTTATTTACCTCGTGGAAATCTCAGCTGCCCTGGAGCCAAAATTCACGATTTTCCCTCTCCTTTCTCACCATTTTTTTTTTTTTTTACACTTCCACCGCCAGCCCGATAATGATTTAAAAATAATCTGATTTCCAAGACATAGAAAGAAATGGAAGTGGAAGTTCATCGCTGCATTTGGGATCATCTCAATTCACCCCGACGCGATTTAAAATTCTTTTTTGTGCTCTATAAATGGCTTTCCATTAAATCTCCCATAATATTCCTTTAACCCCCGGTCACCGTTTGGCTTCCAGGGTCTATATTTAAATATGATTAGAGGAGCTCTGCCTCCTGATGAAGCAATTCCATATAAAGCCGACTCATTGTAATTTAATTTCGCTTTTGAACTGGAGGCAGAGCCTTGAATCCACATTTATTTCGTGGAACTGAGGGGGTGGGAATGGGATTTGATTACGAGAACAAATATAAGGTCACGTGATTGAAAAATTAATAGCTTCCCTGATCCGGCTTTAATCTGTTCAAATAACTTCAGGAAAGGCTCAAGGCCGGGAATATTTGACTATTCCACGGTAAAGCAGCCAAGCAACTCAGCAGAGTTCCCCCTAGAAAATCCTTGATTGACTTCCTCCATGAAAACTGAATATTTAGGGTTTCAAACAATACCTTGATGCAGCTTTTTTGTTTTTTTTTCACATGTTTTGACCAGCTGAGAATTTATTGGGATTTTTTTTTTTTTTTTCCTGTTGAAAAAAAACTCTTTTGGTGGATATTTCAGTGGAATGTTTGTTGTTAGCTGAGGTCAGGCTCCAGGGTTAACTGGTGTTTGATATCCTGGATAAATCCACGCTGGGAACTGGGCAATGGCGTGACCAAATCCCAGCAAATGGATCACAACAGGTCAACTCCATTCAGTAAGGACAGGTTTTTCCAGGGAAGTTTAAAGGATGCAGCTCCGTGACATCCAGTGAAAAATTTAAAGCACGTTTCCCCTAAAAAAGAGCAATTTGTGCAAAGCCTTTGTGTTCCCTGGAAAAGCCTCTGTTTGAAGGAACTCCCTGACATTATCAGTCAAACCATGGAACTGGTGACTTCCACGAAGGTTTGGGTTGGAAGGAGATTAAGGATCATCCCATTCCCACCCTTTCCATGGGCAGGGCCACCTCCCACTGTCCCCAATGTCCAACCTGGCCTCGGGCACTGCCAGGGATCCACGGGCAGCCACAGCTGCTCTGGGAATTCCATCCCAGCTCCTCCTCACCCTCCCAGGGAATAACTCCTAATTCCCAAGGTCTCATCCAGCCCTGCCCTCTGGCAGTTTAAAACCATTCCCCTTCTTCCTGTCACTATTTGCAGGGATAAAAAAAATCTCCCTCTCCCTCCTTTTCGTATCCCACTCAAGGCACTGGAAAGCCTCAAGGAGTTCTCCTGGAGCCTCCTCTTCTCCAGAACATGGAAAACCAAATCCACAACCTGAGGACAAGCTTGGGAAAGAATCCCTGCTCAAGGAGCTGGAGATGTGGGTTGTGACTGGCAGCTCCTTTTCGGGATGCCCACATTATTCCGTTCCTTCCCAGAGAGAGGCACAGGGCAGGAATTCCACCAGGAGCAGGGGAGATTCCAACAACTGCAGCTCCTGGAACTGCCAGGAATTTCCTGCTTCGGTTTGTACCAATCTTTAATTTATGGAGCAAGTCCAACAGGTCTGTGAGAGCTGGGGAAGGAAAACCACCTTTGAAATCTCTGCTTACAGGGAGTTGAATTCCAACAGAATGGATTTTTTTTTCATGGAATGTGGCATCCAGTGGTTCATCCGTGGGAAGAGCGGAAGGACACAGGACACAGCTCTGCCCTCCTGCAATCCTGGCACTCTGGGATTTCCCAGAGTTTATCAGCTCCAAACAAACCTGTCCTACCTGGATTTGTCCAAACTGCCTCCCAACGGATGGAAACCTTTGACCTCCTCCCTACGTTGAGATGAAGGATTTCACAACTTAATTACAAGTGGAATTAAAGAGATCTTCCTTTGGGCTGTGTTAAAACCCTGGCCTGACTCTTTGATTAGAGCTTCTTGTTCTTTTATTATCAGTTTTATTACCCTGTTCCTCATTCCCCAGCGCTTTATGGATTTATATTCCCATTCACATCTTTTCCGATCTATTAATCCCTTCCACGTCCCCCACCAGCTTTATTTCCCTCCCTTCTCTTTTCTTCTGGTTGCACATAAAGGGTTTGAACAGAGGCAAAATCCATTTTTGTTTTGTTTAGTTCTGCCCTAATCATTGCTCCCTGGCTTTTTCCACCACCACTGAACACTGAGCTGCCTTTTCAGGGAATTACACAGCAACTCCCAGATCAATTTCCTAAACAGCAGCAGCTCAGTCAGAATCCCAGAATCCTGGAATGGTTTGGGGTTGGAGGGACCTTCAAGCTCATCCAGTGCCACCCCTACCATGGGCAGGGACACCTCCCACTATCCCAGGCTGCTCCAAGCCCCATCCAAGCCGGCCTTGATCATTCCCAAGGCCAGGTTGGACACTGGGGACAATGGAAGGTGTCCCTGCCCATGGCAGAGGCTTGGAATGGGATGAGCTTTAAGATCCCTTCCAACCCAACCCATTCCAGGATTCTGGGATTCAGCTCCTCAGCTTGTCACTGAGATCCTTCTCCATGGGAACTTGCGTTGGATCCAAATGGAAAACCCTGACACGGTCAAGGTCAGGGCTGCAGTTGTTACAAAGCCCCTCTGCCCCTTTTTTTCAGCTATTTATTTGTACTCAGGTCCCTCCCCTTGCCTCTGGAGTTGTGACTGTGGCAGTGAAAGGATTCCTGTCCCTGCAGCCACATTCCCAAGTCCCACAGGCTCTGTCCCTGCTCTTACAGACAATTGATGTGCAATCCCTGTCTCCTTCCCTGGCTTTTCCTCAAATGAACAGCCAGAAATTCATTCAAGCCCTGCACTTCTGTTATTATCTGGATGCAAGGAGCTCCTTTTTTTTTTTTTTTTTGTGGGAATCATGGAAAAGCTTTCCAACCTTTTGCCATGAAGAAATAGTTCCCCCCCCCCACCCCGCTACCTGTCGGCCAAACAGCTGCTGCAGTTGTTTTCCTGCTCTTTTCCTTTTGCTCCCCATTCTCCTGGAGGATTGCTGGCTGCTGCTGACATTTGTATTGTGCCTGGGTTTATTAATTCATCAAATGCCAAGGATCTGGTTCCTCATTCTGCCGGAGCAGCTGGTTCCCATCAGCTGTTGCTACAATTGGCTCGGAAAACCCTCCCAGGAGGGGCCCAATAACTCGGATTTGTCAGATCTTGCAGTAATTCATGCAAGATGGGGCCGATGTGGAAATCCACATTTCTTAACGGCGAGGATCAAGACACCGATCCTATTGTTGAATCCAAGATGGGACTTCCAGCAGAACCCACTTGTCACTGACAATTCCCAATTCCCGCTGCACGGCCCGAAATCTGCTGTGTTTGCTCTTAGGCCAGAGGTTCAGGTACTTCCTTTTAGGACAGAAGAAAATCTCCTCAGATTAGAACAGAGCGACCTGAACGATTCAGAAGATCGCTCCTCACACCCGGGTAACTCCAGGAACATTTCCTTTAAATCCTCACGTTTGGCGTCTGCCAAAGAGGAACGTGTGGTTTGCCTCGATGGGAGGAATCTGGAAATGAGCATCCAAACGTTTTCTGCCTCGTCATTTGTAATTGTCCGGGCTGGTTTAGCAGCAAGTGCGTGAGTACAACGTCCAGGGAGCTTTTAGTTCTGGTGCTCTGGCTCAACACAGACCTTTTGTTATCGTTTTGACTCGGGAATTGCAGCAGATGCCGCTTGGAGCTCACCGCCGGGCCCCGCACCATGGCAAACGCACAGACCCCGAGGAGAAACTCGACATCTCCTGATGAAAGCTCAGCCTCTGTGGGGTTGCAAAATTTAGTTTAAAACATATTATTAGAATAGCCTAAGTTTTAGTTTTCCCTAGACGGGCCCCTTGGTATTGGAATGCTTTCTTATCTCAAGTTGATAACGGTTTCTGTGCCATCCCTGGGTTCTGCCTGGAGATGGTTTTTCATTGGCCTCTTCCCTGGATGATTTATATCTATCTCTACAGTCCAGAAACCTCCAGGGTCTCTGTCCTGTGGTTGGCAGAAGTTTTAGGTTTACTCCCCTATGTACCTGTGATTTGTTACTAGCTATGTAATGTAGTAGGCATTTATTGTATTAATTGTTTTATTGGCTTTTGGTCCTTATGCCCGCCTTCCTTTGTCTGTTTTGTATAAAACCCCCCCATCGCCCAGGGTGAGGTGTCTCTCCTGGGGCATGGTCTGAAGAAGGGGTTCCCCTGTGTCCCCCGAATAAACCTTTGCTCCCTCCCAGCTTTGGAGAGTCCCCTCTTTCTGTCACACCACAGCCGTGTCAACCAAGAAGGAGGTGCTGCTGAGCCAAGGACCCACACGCTGGTTCTGTTGAGACGTGCCGGGGAGCACAGCCGAGGGTAGGCCGGGCTCAGAAAGGGCTCGCACTGCAACAAGCCTCGGTGCTTTTTGTTTCCTCAGCCCCTCCCCACCTGCACAAGGATGGCGTCTAAACCAGTCCAAGCTCTTGGACAGAAAGGGGATGAGGGGGAATGGTTTGCAGCTGGAGCAGGCAGGGCAGGGCGAGATGGGACACTGGGAGGGAATTCTGCGGGGTTGCTCCCGGGGGTTGCGGACTCCCCACCCCTGGAAGTGTCCAAGGCCAGGTTGGAACAATCCATCCTGCCCGTGGACGAGCCTTCAAGGTCCCTCCCAACCCAGTTAAAGGTTCCATGACCTGCCATGGGCAGAGGATCCGTCCTGCTCTGTTCATCAGCACAAGCAGCTCGTTAAGCAAACCAAAGCCCTTGTCCCACCTCTCTGTGCCCACAGCAGCTCTACCAACCCACCCTCTTCCCTTCTTTTTTTCCCTGGGTACGGTGTCCTCGAGCTCTGGCACCTAACCCTGGGTGTCCTGAGGAGCCCCAAACCCCGAGAACAAGGAACATCCTCAGCTCCACTCCCCGTGGGCACAGTGAGATCCCAGCTCCAGCTTCCCCGTGGGAAGGAGGGCTGGCTGTGAAAACAGAGGCAGCCTGTGGTCAAAGCCCGGGATCCGTGCTCTGTTCCTGGAACTGCAGCACATTTCCTGCGTGGCTTTGGACGAGGCACGTCAGCCAGAGCCCTCGGACCTGGGGCCAAGCCACTGGAGCTAAAATCAGGTGTTGGATTGTTTGTTTGTTTGGGAGCCTGGGGTTTGACATCCAGGGGTGGTTGTTTGGTTTTTTTTTTTTAATAAACCTTTGGTCCATATGTCTCAGGTGCCGCAGCCCTACGGAATTGCTGGAGGGCGCTGGATGTCAGGCCAGTTGTTTATTTGTGAATTTAGGTGCGTTCATTTTATAAAGCCCAGCAGGTGGGCACTCATTTCTCTCTCAGTCACTTCCACCTGTGGATGAAGAAGATCCAGGAGCACGATTCCATCTCCTCAGGCCTTCCAGAGGCTCATTAGGAAACCCTCTAATCCCAGAGAAATGCAAAACTGAACATTTCTACTCGAGTTCTTTCCACCTCTGTGGACAGGCCTTGAATATTCCTGTTGCATTCTCAGTGGATAAACACTCCAGACTTGCTGGGCAGTTCTTCTCACCCGGAAGATTTTTTTTTTTTCTCCCCTCGGAAAGAATCCCAGAATTTACCTGCTCAAGTTTTTAATTCCCTCTCCAATCACCAGAAAACACCATGCAAGACCTTTCCAAAGAGAAAAACGCAAGGTGGGAGCCCACACCCCCTCATTATTTTCATTCCTTGTCTTAAATAACCTGTCCAAACAAACAAATCCCTCCTAGGCTGAGAACCTTCCACAGCAATTTTTAGTCCAGGCTGGATTTTAACAGCCAACCTATAACAACAATCCCCCCCCTTCATTGGTAGTGGCGTGTGTGCCACCAGGGTAAAAATATTCCCAATGTGCACACACTGGATGGGATTTAAATAGAAATATCCTTGTGATTTTGGCTGACAGAGTCCTCGGGCAAAGCTGGCTCCGTGCAGAGGCAGAACTTTTCTTAGCACAGCCAGGGGCTGCCTGGGTTTGTGTCCAAGCCTGGACACAGGGGTTGGGGAGGGGACAGCAGGGACAGGAATGGGGACTGAGCTTAGGCCTGTGTGAGGGACCCCAACTGGAGACACCAGTGAGGTGTTTCATACACCCCAGCAGATGGAAATTGGGGTTTTTTTCCAATGTCCCGAAATCCCTGAGGCTGGAAAAGCCCTCCCAGCCCAGGCAGTCCCAGTTGTGCCCACCCTGTCCCCAGCCCAGAGCTCTGAGTGCCACCTCCAGGTGACACCTGCAGGGATGGGCACTCCAAAGCTCCCTGGGCAGCCCCTGCCAAGGCCTGAGCACCCTTTCCATGGGGAAATTCCTGCTGCTGGCCAAGCTGAGCCTCCCCTGGCCCAGCCTGAGGCCGTTCCCTCTCCTCCTGTCCCTGTTCCCTGGGAGCACAGCCCGACCCCCCCGGCTGTCCCCTCCTGGCAGGGACTTGTGCAGAGCCACCAGGTCCCCCCTGAGCCTCCTTTTCTCCAGGCTCAGCCCCTTTCCCAGCTCCCTCAGCCCCTCCTGGGGCTCCAGCCCCTTCCCCAGCCCCCTGCCCTGCCCTGGACACGCTCCAGAGGGACAATCCCTGCCCTGCTCCTGCTGGACACACAATTCGGCCCCAATGTGCAGCGAACCCCTCGGAGACGTGGCCAACAGGAGGCCCAAAAGCAAGTGAAGGCTCTGAAAATCCTGGGGGGCGAGTGAGATTCCCAAGCAAAGCGGATTAAAAATCCAAGGGAACGTTTAAGCCAAATATTGTTTTTTTTGTAGAACAACAAAACCGGGGCAGTGTTTGCACTGAGCCGTAAAAGTCGCTGCGGTTGTGTAATCATGTGGAGTTGTGGCCTTAGGAGGAGTTACAAAGCAGCTGCAGCAAATTAACTTTTCAAATTCATTATGGATTGGGTGGAATCTAGAAAATTCCCCCAAGTTATTCTTTTTTTTTTTTTTTTTTCTTCAATGGAACTGGAGAAGGCACGTTTTGGGTGAGGTTTCATCTCAAGCCTCTCCCCCCAGGGCAGGCACGAAGCTGAAGCCTTCGAGGGGAATTGCAAAACCAGCAGCAAAACCAGACAATTCCCTCCCAAAAAAAATGCACAGACATCTTTTCTTCCTCCTTTAAGGACCTGATCCATATCCCACAGGGTTCAGGCAAAGGGATCCCAGCGCAGGGAGCTGACAGGGCCTCAGGCAGGGGAGAATTTGTGGGGTGATCCCAAAGGAATTCTGGTAAAACAGCTGGGGATCCTCCTTCCAGAGAAAAGGGGGTGGGCAACACCAGAAGGGAATCCATGGAGTGGTTCCCACAGCTGGCACGGGGGAAAATTCTGGATTCTGGGCTGAGAAATAAATTTGCAATCCCCTCTAAAAATCAAGCAGAGAAAGCCTCCA
Source organism: Sinosuthora webbiana (assembly GCA_013397395.1). Lineage (NCBI taxonomy): Eukaryota > Metazoa > Chordata > Aves > Passeriformes > Sylviidae > Sinosuthora > Sinosuthora webbiana. The sequence goes on along the minus strand of VXBN01009955.1, from coordinate 150,468 downwards.
GTGTCCTGCCTTTTTTAGAGGGCAATCACAGGAAGCTGTCACTGATTCCCAACATTCTCCGATGTTTCCGTTTCTCTTTCCCTTCAAAATAACTTCCAAGGGCCTCAATCACCAGCTCCTCAATCCTCTGGTGGTTTTTCTCCTCTGGGATCTTCAGTCCCTTGGCTCCCCACCCTTCCCTACATCCCCTTCCACACCTCTAGGTCTCCTCTCACCTTCCCCTCATCCCATCCCACTTTTCATCCAGGTCACTGGATGACCTCGGGTGTCTTTTCCCACCTTGGGGATCCCGTGGTTTCCCCACCTCAGGAGAAGCAGGGAGCTGTGCCTGGGGCTCTGTCTGTGGGAATGACGGCTCTCAGGAGTCCAACTAAGGATGGAATCTTTTCCGTGGAGAGCCTTCCCAAAAGAAAACCGACAAAAAACTTTCCCCAACCCCAATAAAATAAAATCTCCCAACCACTCCGTTGAACACAGCGATGATCCCGCCGCTCGGGTCTGGATTCCCTGTCACGTTGGTTTGCTGAAGATCCCATCCAAACCTTCTCCAGCGGAAATTTCTGCATCACCTCCGAAGCTCTTGGGATGCCATGGCAGCCTGGGGCAGGATCATTTTGTTTTCCCTGCGTGAACAGTCTTGTTCCCACTCACCCCTGCGTATTTCTGCTGGGTGTTGGATCCTCCCGAGGTGAGCTGCTCACTGACAGGAGTTTTCCCCCCCTCCAATACCCCTTCCTTAAAGCCCACTCAGTGTTTTTTTGGAAAAAGTTCACTTCCTCCCATTGTTTTCCCACCAAACTTTCACTCCTGGGCTCGTTCCCCGTGCTGCTGGAAGGATTTACCTGCGGAGCAGGCGAACAGGGGAGGAGCTGGGAATTCAGCTGGGCATTCAGCTCCTTGCTGCCGTGAAGGAAGGATTTTAGGGACGTGCCACACACGTCACTCCTGGCCCTGAGAGGCTCAAACCAGCTGCTCTTGCAGGTGAAATGTCCAGTGTCCCTCCAGGAATGCTCTGCCTCCACAGGGAGCACAGCTGGCTCGTCTCCATGGAACACTCATGGCATTGCGACAGGAAGCTCCTGCTTTGTGTGCTGGATTTTTTTTTTTTTTTCCCCTCTGGGTTCCGGAGAAAAAGATGTGAAAAGGAGGAAAATAGTTAAGGCTGCAGCAGAACCAGGTTTTAGTCGTGAACTGAGAGCAGGGGATGAGCACCAGCTCCTTGGAATCTTGTCCCTAAATGAGAAAAGTTTAAAAAAAAAAAAAAAAAAATCATAGGATCTTCACAGGCACATCTCCACCCTGTGTGGAGTAGAACCAGGATAGACCACTGAGGGTCTGGTTATGGAATTCCTGAGTCCAGACATGCTCCAGATCGTTTTAAGGAATAACTGTACTCAGATCACTGTTTTCCAGGTGATTTAGGAACGTCCAGTGCCTGAATGGATCTGGAAATCCTGGATAACTTCAGTGGAAACTGAGAATTTCTCTGCCCAGATTTGCTGTGGCTGCCCCTGGATCCCTGGCAGTGCCCAAGGCCAGGTTGGACACTGGGGACAGTGGGAGGTGTCCCTGCCATGGCAGGGGGTGGGAATGGGATGATCCTTAATCTCCCTTCCAACCCAAACCATTCCATGACCCTTGGACACATTTTCTGTTCGAATAAACAGAATTCCTACAGAAGAACCTCCATGTGTCTCCAGGGAAAATCCTTCTAAGGTGACCTTGATGTTCCTGAGTGCTGCCTGCACGGAGTTCCCTGCTTGTCACAAACAATGGCTAAAACCACACATTAAAACCAGTTTTAAGGCAAGAAAACAGCCTGAGAGGAGTTCAGTGTTTGAGCAGAGCCCCGTCTAAAGCACCCCCTGCCAGCTCCACAGCTTTATCACCCTGGGTTGGGGAAGATGAATCAGGGAAACCTTATAAATATGATTGTTTAGAAAAAGATTCTGAAAATATGAAACCTATAATCGAAATAGAAATAGAAGCTCACTTTGAGCTGTAGGNGAGTTTAAAATATAACATAGTATGGTAATGTAGTAGTTCTTATAGGCTATATGTAGATTCTATAGGATTTTGTGTCTTGTATTGGTTGGTCACTGTAAATTAGAATATTCATCACAAAAGGAGATATAATGCATTGTAACAAGGATCTCTCTCTCTTACCTCTGCTCTTACTGTCTCTCTTACCTCTGCTCTTACTTCTGCTCTCTTACCTCCGCTCTAACCTCCACTCTCTTACCTGCTCTTAGCTCCTCTCTATGCTCCACTCTCTTACTGGCTCTTACCTACTTTCCCTATTCTCTGCTCTCTGACCGTTGCTGCCTTGCTCCCCCGCTTCCCTTCTCTCATAACTATTACCTCCTTGCTCTTTCCCTCGTTCTGTCTGGGACTTCCCTTCAGCCGAGGCTGGTGGCTGAAGGCGAGACCCTCTTTACCCACGACCCTTGCAATAAAACCACCTATTCTAGAATATCTCAGGTCAGCAGAGTTCCTTCTCCCTGCCGCTCACGGAAAGATTTCCTACAACCCTGGGTTGCTTCACTGCAGACTCCGAGGAGCAGGAACTGTGGGTGACACTCCCTCATCCCTCACATTTCCCCTCCATCCCAAAGCTTCCCTCCCCGTTTCCCACAGCTCACGGAGCAGCCAAGCCGCTCAGGGCCTTGCCTGCTCCAATGCCCACTCCTTGCAGGAGCCCAGTGACGCAGCTCCGCTCACACCACGGCTCCTTCTCCTCCCTGGATCCAGCTCGGGAGCCGTCCCAGCCTTTTTTTTCTTGCCTCCCCATCTGCAGAGAGTCATCCCTGCTGGCAAAGGACGGCGTGCAGCGTGATCAATCAGCACCGATCCCGCCCCAGCCTCTCCCCGGCGTTTGTCACTGCAGAGGGACATTTGTCACGGCTCTGACAGCTCAGGGGTTGGAGCAGCGCTGCAGACATTGATGGTTCAGTCTGGTTCTTCAAGCAGGCTCTGCAGTGCAGCTCCTCCAGGGGCTGTTCCAGCCTGGCAGCAGGCTTGGGATGAGTCTGTCCCTTGGTGTCCATCACCCACAGCAGGAACCAAAGGGACAACAGAACAGGGGAGAGTGGATCAAGCAATCCCAGACTGGTTTGGGTTTGGATGAAAGATCTCCTCTCGTTCCACCCCCTGCCATGGGCAGGGACAACTTCCACTGTCCCAGGTTTTTCCATCCCTGGAAACGTCCCAGGCCAGCCTGGGACAGGGGGAGGTGTCACTGGGGTGGCACTGGGTGGGCTTTAAGGTCCCTTCCAACCCAGTTCCTTCAGTGGGTCCATGATCTCCTGGTTCTCTTGACCTTGCAGGATAATTAGAATCTCCTCCTGCTGCATCATTTCCCCGCTGGGAAATGCCTGGATTTGTTATTCTGTCACCCATGGGATGTCATTTCTTCCTGTCAAACCCGTGTTGCCTCAGAAACTCCGTCTCCAGGTTTGTGTCTCATCGTGGTGGGAACAGCAAAAAACTCAGCCCTGCTCCAGAGATTTTATGGGCAGTGACAGGAGACAATAAATGGATGCAGAGCAGGGGATGGCAGGATTTCAGGAGAAAATCCTGCAGAGCAGAGCTGGCAGCAGGCAGAGCTCACGGCTGCTGCGGGAGAAAACAAAGGAAAGGGGAGTCTGAAAACAAATAATTCCACATTGGTTTGGGTTGGGAAGCGACCTTAGAGCCCATCCAGTCCCACCTTATCCCTCTCTCCCATTGTCCTCAATGTCCAACCTGGCCTTGGGCACTGCCAGGGATCCAGGGGCAGCCACAGCAAATCTGGGAATTCTATTCCAGGGCCTCCCCACCCTGCCAGGGAACAATTCCTGCCCAAGATCCATTTAACCTTCAGGTTCAAACCATTCCCTGTGTCCTGGCCCTCCCTACCAAAATCAGCCTCCAGCTCCAAATCCGTGAGAAAGGAGGATCCATGATCTCAGTTCTCCACGGCACAGCAACGTCTCCGTGCTAAAGGTGACCTTGTTCCCACGTTCTGGGATTTTCCAGAACCCAGCTTCTTCTTCTGCCTCTAAATTCTGCCTGGCTTTAGGATATTTTGGGGAGATTTAGGATTCTGCCTGGCTTTAGGATATTTTGGGGAGATTTAGGACGTTTTCAGGGCTTGCTGTGTTTGTTTGGATTTCTGGATTTTTGGTGGATACAGGGGGACCTGGCCATGCTTTTGTCCATCCCACATGTTCCCACTGTATCAGTACTTCCATAAAATCCTGCCTGACTGGGATCTAGGACCTCTCCTGGCAGAGGAAGCTCAGAGCTCTGAGTCAGAGCAGAGATGCCTCAACAAGTGCTTCGATGCTGCTCTTCCCACGTAATAAAAGTGTTTGGGAAGTGTTGGCTTTGCAGAATGTCCTGTGTGTGTCCCGTGCTTCCATGTTCTCATTCCAAATGTCCAAATGTCCATATTGTCATGCCCAGAAGAGTGGAGAAGACGTGGAAGAGCTTTCTATGGCTGACAGGGACATTCTGGAAGATTTTTATTTTTTTTTTTTCCCATAATCCAAATGTAAAAAGTGATATTGAGACTCAAGGAACAGAAAAGGAGAAGCAAAAAGTGCTGGAGGCAAGGATGAGGGAACAGGAATGGTGAGGAGGATGGGAAGAGCCCAGGTCCAGTGGAGGAGCCATGGGCAAGGTGGGCAGGGAATTGGTTTGGGCAGAAGGATTTGGGCTCCTCTGGAATCTCAGTTTCCACCAGGGAATGGGTTTTATGTAAAGGAACAAGGGAAAACCGAAGGAGGGGTCTCAGCCAAGCAACCTTGGAAAGCCTTTTATTCCAGGGGGGGTTGGATCTGCTGGAATTTCCCCCTGGCAGCAGCAGGAGCAGGGCAGGGATTGTCGCTCTGTGCTCCAGGGCTGTGTCCAGTTGTGGCTCCTGCAGGAGAGCCCTGGAGGGGCTGGAGCGTGTCCAGGGCAGGGAAGGGAGCTGGGGAAGGGGCTGAGCCTGGAGAAAAGGAGGCTCAGGGGGGACCTGGTGGCTCTGCACAAGTCCCTGCCAGGAGGGGACAGCCGGGGGGGTCGGGCTCTGCTCCCAGGGAACAGGGACAGGAGGAGAGGGAACGGCCTCAGGCTGGGCCAGGGGAGGCTCAGCTTGGCCAGCAGCAGGAATTTCCCCATGGAAAGGGTGCTCAGGCCTTGGCAGGGGCTGCCCAGGGAGCTTTGGAGTGCCCATCCCTGCAGGTGTCACCTGGAGGTGGCACTCAGAGCTCTGCGCTGGGGACAAGGTGGGGATTGGGGACAGCTGGGACTGCCTGGGCTGGGAGGGATTTTCCAGCCCCAGGGTTCCCGGGATTCTGGGATGAAGCAGCAGTTTCTGCCACTGCCTGTGGATCTCTGCCTTTCTCCAGCCTCCCTGTCCCCCTCAGCACAGGAGTGCACGGGGGAAGGACAAACCAAGAAATCTCAGCGCTTAAAAAAAACCCCAAAATCCAGAAGGAGCCAGGGAACAAGGAGAGAGCGCAGGAAAGGTGGGAAGGGAAGCACTCCCTCCTCCTCAACCAGCACCTTCTTTTGGAAGTGCCACCCCCGTGAGTCTCCCCAGGCTCCTCAGCTCAGAGCTCCTGGAGCCTTCCTCTGAGACCTTCCAGCCTGGCCTCGGCAGGGTCACTTCACCTCACCCTGGCACTCCCAGCGCTCCCCACGGAGCATCCCGAGGCTACGCAACCACAAATCCTAGAGAAACAATATTTAGGGGTTTTCGAAGACAATCGCCTTGTTTGTCAAGCCCGACCACCGGCTTGGCCCGGGGTGAGGGTTCTGTGCCTGGCAACCTCCAGTTTGCGCCAGACACGAAGGGGAAAACGTTCCCCCCCCACATCCCCCCAAAGCGCCCGGGTTCCTTCTCCTTTGTGTCCGCTTCAACCTCGGCTTCCAGCCCACACAACTCCCCTCACCTCAACTATGTTCCGTGGAGTAACACTGAATTTTGGTCAGCTCCTTGTGGGCTTTGTTTGGTGTGTGTGACAGCCTTGGCCTGGGGACGCTGTGGAGGAGGAATCCAAGATGGGAATCCAATCCTTTGCCTACTGCTGCAGGAATAGTTTCCATCCTGGCCCCCGGTTTTTTTTGACACTCCCCTGACTTTCCTAAGCACTCACCTTTGCACGTGGAGTTTTCCATGGGTGGTGTTTTGCCCCTGGAGGTGAAATTCGCTTGGGTGAGTGAAAGTTGGAGCAAAGACGTGGCTTTTGCTTTGTGGGAGAGTGGAAAAAACCCACTTTTGTTGGTCAGGGGGAGAACTGTGTGACCACACTTCTAAGAAGGGGCAGATCTGCTGAGGGTTGAGATTTGACAGCTCAGCCAGAGCTGCTGGACTCGTCCCTTTGTCTGCAGGGGACAATTTGTGTCCAACAGCCCGAGCAAGCCGTCACCCCAACTCATCCCTGGCCCTTTTTTCCTGTGTCAGCACAATCCCAGGGGCTGGGTTATCCCCAAGGGGCTGGAAAAGCTGAAGTTAAATTTCTAATCCTTTACTGGAATGTGTTTCATGAGCTTGTGCGTCAGGGAGCTGTTTGCCCGGTTAAATCAGGAGAACTGAGCGGGATTGAAAGTGCTGGAATCTTCCTTGTGCCACTGCTTTTCTTCTTCCTCCTTAAAACATCTCCCTGGTGTCTGGAGGGCTCTGGGGCTGGAATAGCAGCTGAGAAATCCCACACAGAGCCTGGCCTGGAGGGATAACGATCCTGCTGTGGAATCCCAGACTGGTTTGGGTTGGAAGGGACCTTAAAGATCACCCCATTCCATGGGCAGGGACACCTCCCACTGTCCCAGGTTGCCCCAAGCCCCAACCTGGCCTGGAAGAGTTCCATCTTTGCACTGCCAAGAAGACACTTCCAGGTCACCTTTATTAATGAACAGCAATTAGCAACTCATCAGGAATGAGCAGCAGTGGAAGAGGTGGGAAGTTGGACAGGGAGGAGGAGTCCCACGGCCACTGCCCCCGGTGGGGTTGGGTCATTCCAGCAGCAATTCCAGAGCCGTGGATGAACCAACCCAGGGATCTCTGTCTGTCTGTGCTGCACCTGGAGGTGCCCTGGGGGAAGGAGCAGAGCACCCCATCCCTCTCCCTGGAGGGAATCCCATAGGAATGGCAGTTCTCCCCCAAATCCCAGCAGCTTTTCAGTCCAGCTCCAGCCTTGCCCTCGGTCTGGACTTCTCTGGAGCACGAGGCCGGACCAGGCAGCTCCTGACTGACCTCCAGCCTGCCTGTCCCACCACATTCCACATGCCAGGGCAGCTGCTGGGCGGTTTTGCCACGTGTCCCCCGTGGCAGTGGCACCAGGGAGCTGGGCAGAGCCAGGCACTGCACGGATTATTCCCCGTTCCCACTGCCCAGGGACTGGGAAAGCATCTCCCCCTCTTTGGGTGAGTGCTGCCCTACGGAGCTCCCCAAATTTGTCACCCAGGGGAGGTTTGGCTGTACCTGGGCCTCTCAGATCACCACAACCCCTGTCCCTCCTGGATGTCCCCACCTGCCACCCCTGCCAGGTGTTTGCTGTCCTGCTGTTGGCACGAGATACCAGCCCCACACTGGGATTACCTGCCCTGTTATCAGCACTGGGACCACCCCAATGACCAGGGGAATGCAGCCCCATCCTGAGCTCCTGCCAAATGCCTGGGAGAGATCACGCCCAGGTCCTGAGTGGGAATAAACCCACAGGGACCATCCAGTCCCACCCTGACCCTGCCCAGAGCCCCAACAATCCCCCCTGGGCATCCCTGGGTGTCCAAAGGCTCCTGGAGCTCTGGCAGCCTTGGGGCCGTGCCCATTCCCTGGGGAGCCTGGGAGAAGAATCTTGCCCAAAAATCCACCCTCAATCCCTCCTGGCCCAGCTCCAGCCCCTCCCTGGGCGCTGTCAGGTCACGGGGAGCAGAGACTGGAGCTGCCCCTCCTTCTCCCCTCACACAAAAGCTGTTCTTTCAGCGAGTCTCCTCTCAGTCTCCTCCATCTGAACAGCCCGAGTGGGTCATGTCCTCACCACGCAGCCCCGGGGGGGAGCAGCTGCTCCTGCAGCAAGGGGGCAGGGTGGGAATGTCCCTGGCCAGAGGTGAGGAATGTCCCGCAGGTCAGCGAGTGCAGGGCCAGGCACGCGTGGGCAGAGCCCTCTGTGGCTGACAAGGGTAATCCTGTGGTCGAGCACCAGCAATCAGCCCCGGCCTCACACGCAGGAGCTTCTGGCAAGGGATCGTTCCTGAAAGTCAGCTCCCGTTTTCATTGCACATCTGGCACCACTGGCAGCTCCAGAGGTCGCTCACATTCCCTGTGCCCAGGGAGAAAGGTCGTGGCACGGGGAAGAAGCTCGGGGGGGGTCATCACAAGCTGGCCTGACCTTTTCCTTCTGCAGGCTGCAAGGCACGGCTCAGACCCCTCTGCCAGCTGCTCGTGGCAGCAGCTCCAGGATAAGGGGGAGTTGCTCTTCTGCTTCCCAAACCCTGTGGTAAAAAAAGGCTGGAAAAAAGTGGGGCCCATGGCACGTCTCCCCAAAAATGACACCAATCAAGAGGATCAAAGCTGAAGCAGCCCCAGGGCCCTCAGGTCCCTCCTGGCCCCATGTCAAGGAGCTCTGTGATCCTGAAGGTCCCATTGCAGCTCCTCAGAGGGGCAGCTCCAGTCTCTGCTGCCTGTGACCTGACAGCACCCAGGGAGGAGCTGGAGCTGAGCCAGGAGGGGTTGAGGGTGGATTTTAGGGCAAGGCTCTTCCCCCAGAGGGTGCTGGCACTGCCCAGGCTCCCCAGGGAATGGGCACGGCCCCAGAGCTCCAGGAGCCTTTGGACACCCAGGGATGCCCAGGGGGGATTGTTGGGGGTGCAGAGATCAAAGCAGGAACAGGCAGATCTGTAGGGCAGTGGCGTGACCTGAAAGAAAAAAATCCCATTGGATTTGGTAGCTGGAGCCCACTCCTGGCTTTCTACCAGGAGGGATCTCAGTGCTGCTGCTCAACACCCAGCAGTGACATCTGGGTGACATCTGTGCCCCAGCTCTGCTCCTTGTCACTGCTGGAGGTGCCCCTGACCTCAGCAGTGCTGGCTCCACCTCATTTACTCCACGGCCTCCCTCACACAGCTCACAGAATCCCAGGATTCCTGAGGCTGGAAAAGCCCTCCCAGCCCAGGCAGTCCCAGCTGTGCCCACCCTGTCCCCAGCCCAGAGCTCTGAGTGCCACCTCCAGGTGACACCTGCAGGGATGGGCACTCCAAAGCTCCCTGGGCAGCCCCTGCCAAGGCCTGAGCACCCTTTCCATGGGGAAATTCCTGCTGCTGGCCAAGCTGAGCCTCCCCTGGCCCAGCCTGAGGCCGTTCCCTCTCCTCCTGTCCCTGTTCCCTGGGAGCAGAGCCCGACCCCCCCGGCTGTCCCCTCCTGGCAGGGACTTGTGCAGAGCCACCAGGTCCCCCCTGAGCCTCCTTTTCTCCAGGTTCAGCCCCTTTCCCAGCTCCCTCCAGGAGGGTTTTCCTGTCCCTGGGCTTCCTGAAACTCCTCACAGCTGAGGCAGAATTCTCTCTCCCCATCTCAGTGGCTGCTCTTCCATCCTGATCCTGAAGGAATCCTTTCATTTTTTTTTCCCTTTTGCTCTACAGTTTGCCTTTCCTCCCGTTTGGCCAGGAGCTGTATCCCACAGCTCCAATCCATGAAACATCCCCGCAGGCAGCGCTGCCAGGGATCCAGGGGCAGCCACAGCTGCTCCATCACCCTGTGCCAGCGCCTCCCCGCCCTCCCAGGGAACAATTTCTCCCCAATTTCTAACCCAACCCTACTCCTCCTTTTTCTCCCCCTGGTTTTGGGACGTGTCGGAGCCCAGCACGAAACTCATTATGCAAACGAGGCCGGCTCCCGGTGTCATTCCTTCACTAATGAGCAGCAGACCTGGAATGGTGACCTTTCCCCATCGGGTTTTCTCCGCTGCTCTTGGGTTATTTTTTTGTTCTTGTTGTTGTTTCTTTTTTTTTTTTTTACGACTCCGTCCTCGCCTCGCCGGGCCCGAGGCGGGTGGATTGGGTAGCGCTGAAGGTCAGGAGCCTTTTCCTGCCGGCTCTGCCCGGGGAAAGCGGCTGGAGCAGCGCTAGAGTGGGGCGGGGGGGGATTTATGGCCGTGCAGATGAGCTCGCAGTTGGACGCGTTCCTGCTGGAAGGAGCAGGGATGGAGAGGGGATGGAGCGGGGATGGAGCAGGGATGGAGCGGGGATGGAGAGGGGATGGAGCAGGGATGGAACAGGGATGGAGCAGGGATGGAGGGATGCAAGCACGGCTCTGTGGGGACACGCTGTGGTGGCTCCCGAAAGCGCCAGCCGGGGCTGGAGCAGCGCGATCCCGATTTTCCTTGGCTGTGGGGCAAGGAGGTGAGGAACCCAAGGTGCCAGCTCAGAGGGGCAGCAGGGGCCACGTTTTGGTGGTCAAATTCCAGTTTGAAAAGAGAAAAATGTTGATTTCAGGTTGAATTATGAGTCCAGCAGGAGCAGGGCAGGGATTGTCCCTCTGTGCTCCAGGGCTGTGTCCAGTTGTGGCTCCTGCAGGAGAGCCCTGGAGGGGCTGGAGCGTGTCCAGGGCAGGGAAGGAGCTGGGGAAGGGGCTGGAGCCCCAGGAGGGGCTGAGGGAGCTGGGAAAGGGGCTGAGCCTGGAGAAAAGGAGGCTCAGGGGGGACCTGGTGGCTCTGCACAAGTCCCTGCCAGGAGGGGACAGCCGGGGGGGTCGGGCTCTGCTCCCAGGGAACAGAGACAGGAGGAGAGGGAACGGCCTCAGGCTGGGCCAGGGGAGGCTCAGCTTGGCCAGCAGCAGGAATTTCCCCATGGAAAGGGTGCTCAGGCCTTGGCAGGGGCTGCCCAGGGAGCTTTGGAGTGCCCATCCCTGCAGGTGTCACCTGGAGGTGGCACTCAGAGCTCTGGGCTGGGGACAGGGTGGGCACAGCTGGGACTGCCTGGGCTGGGAGGGATTTTCCAGCCTCGGGGTGATGCCTTGGGAAGGCTGAGCTGGAACAGAGACTGGGCAGAGCTGGAGAATAAAGTAGATATTTATTAAAAGGCCTTTAAGGATCCACCTTGGGCAGGACAAGAGCCTGGCCAGGGCTACACCCAAGGTGGACCCAAAATGGTCACAAAATGGACAAACGGTCACGAGGTCTCACACTTTGATAAGTTTTGGTCCATTTGCACATTGGGGTTGAATTGTCCAATCCCAGCTGCAGGTGATGCAGTCCCATCCTTGTTGTTTTCTCCCCTCAGCCCACCCTTGTTTGTGCTTTGGGGCCTGAACACTTGTCCCAGCTGTCCTTGGTGTGCAGCAGGAAAAGGATTTGTTTTGTGTCCCTGCTGTGTGCAGAGCTGAGTGACACTGACTGTGAGCTCAGAGCTGCACCCCTGGGCACCACAGGACCTGAAACACAGCACAGATAAAACTTCAGGCATCAAGGAATCCCGGGATTCTCCTGTGACTCCTTCTCCAGCCCCTTCCCCGGCTCCATTGCCCTTTATGGCAGTTTCAGTCCCATGGGACAAACCCCCCAAATTCTCAAAGGTGTTTTGGTTCCTCAGTGCCACCGATTTAAATATGGATAACACCCCTTGAAGATTTACACTTTCCTTTGCTTTCCTGAAAGAGACTTGGCAAATCCACATTTTCCTTGGAATTTATGGAGTCCATGGTGGTCCTTTCCCCAGGAAACCTGGCCTTGGGCACTGCCAGGGATCCAGGGGCAGCCACAGCTGCTCTGGGCACCCTGTGCCAGGGCCTGCCCACCCTGCCAGGCAGGAATTTCTTCCCAATATCTCATCAAATTCCAATCTCTGTCAGTTTAAAATCACTGTCCCTTGTCAAAGGGCAGGTTAAAGCGCCTGGTTACACCTTAGAGCATTCCAGCCAGGAACGTGTCCATCATTCCAGCCAAATACTCAAAATGCCTGGAATTTATGGGGTCAGAGCATCACTTCTTCCTATTTGGCCATTTCTTCATGGCCTGTTTGGTTTATAGTTTATTTTTAATGCGATTTTTTTTTTTGCTTTGGTTTGTTGGGTTTTTGGGTTTTTTGATTTTTTTGTTGTTGGTGTTGTTTTGTTTGGTTGGGTTTTGGGGTTTTTTTAATTTTTGTTATCGTTGTTGTTTTGGGGGGATTTTTTTGTTTTGTTTTGTCGGGTTTTTGGGGTTTTTTGATTTTTTTGTTGTTGTTGTTGTTTTTGGGGTTGGTTTGGTTTGGTTTTGGATTATTTTTTCTCTTTTTTTTGTTTCTAGTTTTTTGTTTTCTGGTTTGTGTTTTTTTTTTACTTACATGTGTAAAAAGCAGGAGGATCCCATTTTGGGTCACCGTGCACTGTTGACATGGACCTTTTGTTGACCTGGACTTTCTTTCCTGGCATGAAATCCAAAGGGAAAGATGAACATTTTGCTTCTTTAACTGTCCCTTCCAATAGGAGATGGGATAGAGAGCAACGACTCCAGCTGGAGCTGGGACCTGCATCCTCCAGGGTGCTCCAAGAGAAAAACCAAGGGACACCCCACTGTCCTGATTTATGGGAAAATGTGTCCCTGGATGGGATTAAACCCTCTCCTGCTTCCCTGGCAAAAGTGCCCCAGAGATTTTTCTCTCTAATCAGGCTCCCTCTCGTTTCTCAGGATGTTTGGGCAGAGCTGGAGGTCAAACAAACAGCTCCAGGCTCGGCCAGGAACAGGCTGAGAGCCTTTGGAGTAAGGAGTGGGAACAAATCTCCTCCCCACAGGTTTGGGCTCCTGGTAAGTGGGGACACAAATGACACATCACTCTCCAAGCCGTTCTTGACCACTTGTGGTTTTAATTCTGATTTTCTCAGCAATATCTGGAATATTTATCAAAATTGAAACCCGAATAAAGCACGAAATACGAAGTTTTAGGGATCAGTTTTAAGAGAAATTCTGGGTTTGGTCAGAGATTTGAGACCTCCCTTGTGGGATTAAATTCCCCCAGGTGAGCCCTGAGCTGTGGGATCTCTGTGTGTATCCTAATGATGCAGAATTTGATCGTTCTGGGCGTGGGTTGGCAAAATCGACCCCCAGAGATGAGGATCCCTCCAGTGCAAAGCTCTGTGTCTTCAGCCAAAGCATCCAAATCATTCCAGCATTTGGAGTTTGGATGTTTGGGCTTGTTCTGGAGGAGGATCAGTTTGCCAGGAGGAACCTTTCCCTTTGGGGTGGGCACTGAAATCCCGGCTCAGATGGGAATGGACCAACGTGAGGAAACACCCAGAGCTGAAGCTCAGCTCCTTCCACGGATCAATGAGCGGATGCAGCGTTTGAATCCAGGTCTGGATTTGTATTTGAGGGAATTGCAGTCAGGGAGGTCAGCTCTGTCTCCTCGGCAAAGAGAATCCCTGAATTACGTCCCTGAAGAGGCGAGTGCTGCCTTTTCCCTTGGAATATCTTTTGGGATGGCCTCAGTGGAGGCACACATGCAAAACCAGGAGTCTGTCCCGTGAAAGCCACGGATTCCCAGCTCCACAGGGACAACAAGCTGAAGGTCACGGGAGCAGACAAACAAATAAACACCCGCTTGACTCCGCACTCTTGGATGTTTGTGGGACCAAATCCTGACTTTCAGCTGGAATCTGGTGTCTATTACAGCCAATTTGCCTTAGGAAACTCGTGCTGGTTTTTTGCTGCCACTACAGAACAGCAGCAAATTCCTGAAAATCGCCCTCCCAAGTCGGGCACTGCACACGATCCCAGATTTACACACACACACACACCAAGGTCTGCGGACACACCCTGAAAAATCTGATTTTTTGTTTTCAGAATGAATGTGAATTCTGATGAAAACAGTAATTCCTTATCTTCGTCCCATCCTCAGGCCAGCGAAAAGGCAGCGCCAGAAATACTCAGCTCGTGGTTCTTAAATGTGGCACCGGAACCGAAAAAGAGCAGGATGAAAAGGCACTTCCAGGATGTTGGTGGGGCAAACGTACAAGGCAGGCTTTTCTGGCCATCACACTCAGAGAGAGGACTGTAGGAATTCCAAGGTGAACTGACACTTCCTGGCCTTCTCCTGGAGCTGTTTCTGGAGCTTTCCACGGACACGCCAGGATGTGTTTCTAGAGAGCTGGACACGAGCAGCTCCAGCAGGGCAATTATCCGGAGGGAATCCAATTAAAAGATTACTGTTCTCCAGCCAGGGTGTTGTAGAGATGCACAGAATTATCTGTTGAAATCCCTCAGGCAGCTTACCCGGAATAACCTTCTCCTGGATCCCCTCCAGCTCCCAGGGGAAGCTCCGGCTCAGGAAATCATCAGCGCTCCAGCTTCAGCTCCCAGTCAGGCACTTCCCAGCAGGATGAACGGAATTGCTTCTTCCCCTGCCTCCCTAAATGCAGAGGAAGGGCAGAGGGAAGGTTCCAGAGGGTTTCAGAGAGCTGGGAGAAAGGAGGCTGCTGAAAAGTCTCCATGGATTTGCTGCGCTTTGAGGAACCGCGGGATGATTTGGGTTAGGAGGGATCCTGAAGATCATCCCATTCCCACCCCCCCTGCCATGGGCAGGGACAGCTCCCACTGTCCCAGGCTGCTCCGAGCCCCAGTGTCCAACCTGGCTTTGGGCACTGCCAGGGATCCAGGGGCAGCCACAGCAAATCTGGGAATTCTATTCCAGGGCCTGCCCAGCCTCGCAGGGAATAATTCCTGCCCAAAATCCCACCTAACGCTGCCCTCCATTTTACAACCACTGCCCCCCGGTGGAACTCCAACCCATTTCTCCTCCCTGACTCTTTAGTAAGAAGAATAAAATAATCATTAAAAATAGAAGGGATTAAGATACATAAAATTTGTGAGTTCCTGTGTCTGGTTTGCAACCTGGGCTAGGGGAATGTTCCCTTCCCATGGCAGTGGGAACAAAACGACAATACCGGGAATCACTCCGTGCCCTCCAGAGTTCTGGAGTGCAGATTATCTCCCAAATCCCACACCCCCTCACCCTGGGAGCCACCCCAGCGAGGGAGATGACCCCGTGTGACCCACCATGAGGACTTCCCCTGGCCTCCAGAACCTTCCTGAGCGAGCTGGTGCCGGATGGGGGATATTGGGAATATCCCGGCTCAGAGCAGGCTCAGTGCAGGACCCAGAGCATTCCCAGGGGTGGCCAGGTCTCCTGGGTGCCACCAGCCCCTCACCCCGGAGCCCAGGCTGGGTGCCAGGGCAGGGCTGGCCTCTGCCTGCCCCTCCAGAGGCGAGGATTTTCTGCTGGAAGCAGGAGCTGGGTTGCGAGACCCGCTTTGCGCAACGGGATCGCAAACGGGGCCCGAGGTCAAGGCAGGGGGAGGGAACGAGAAACGAGGAACGTTCCTGCGCTCACGCAACACATCCCAGGTTTCACGGGCAGGGGTTTCTTAACTCCTGGCCTGACACCCTTGTTTGCCTTCCTTGGCTTGGAAAGGACCAGCTCTCCTTGCTTTCAGCCGTGTGGGAAGCCTCACATAACCCCGAGTCTCCCGGGATTCGTGCGGCCTCGGGATGAGTTGTGGCCTCCGTGGCCTCCCGGGACGGTGGTGTGTCCAAGTGAGGTTTTTTTTTTTTCCCTGCCAAAATAAACAGCGCTGGAAATGGAAATTTCTCCGACAGTCGGGCTCAGCAGATGCCACCGCAGGAGGTCGTGTGGGGTGGCTGCTCCGGTTTTCTGGGTCGTTCAGACGTCCTGACCTGGCCTTTGCTTCCCCTCTGACCGTGCAGCACCCACTGGGTCCGCAATCCCAGGGCTCCATTGTCACACTTTGGGACAAGAAAGAATGAGGCAGGCAGCACGAAGGTCAGCAGGAAAGTTCTATATTTAATTTTCTGACTCCATCTTATATACAAAATCATCAGAAGGCACAAGATTGGCTACATAGGTTGCCACCTCTTTGACCTCGTTGGTGAAGACCACCATCAGTCACCTTTCTCCTCCCAGAGGAGAAATATGTAAACAAAAAGATAAATTCTAAAAATATACATTGTTTTCTTGAAGCTGCGTGAGAACAAAATGCAAACTCTGAAAAGCAGGCAAAGTTGGGGCGACACTCCATCACAGTCCCAGGGATGGGAATGAGCTTCTCTGGGCTGTATCGAGTGAAAAATAACCAGCACTTGTTTAATAGTCAACTCCAGGGTGCAGCAAACCCAAACTACGCAGCAGTCCTAGACCTGACTTGGTATTTCTGCCAAGCTCTGAGCTCAGCCACCCAGTGGCCAGGTGCTCATCCCAGAATTCCGGCAGGATTTGTTCCTCCTGTTCCCGCCTGTGGCACAAACACAGCCCAGACCTCGCCAGCAACACCATCCCAGAATCCTGGAATTGTCATGTTTGGAAGGGACCTCTGGAGATCACCCAGGCAGGGTCACCCCGAGCGGGTGACACAGGGACACATCCAGCTGGGTTTGGGACGTCTCCAGAGAGGGAGAATCCATCACCTCCCTGGGCAGCTGTTCCAGGGCTCCATGGGAAGACATCTTTCCTCAGGTTGAGGTGGAACTCCAACCCATTCCTCCTCCCTGACTCTTTAGTAACAAGAATAAAATAATCATTGAAAATAGAAGGGATTGAGACACGTAAACTTGTGAGTTCCTACGTCTGGTTTGCAGCCTGGTCTGGGGGATGTTCCCTTCCCCAGGGCAGTGGGAACAAGATGAGAATCCCGGGAAAAGCTTCCAACAGAACAAGGCTCAGGAGGGTCCTGGATTTTGTCAGAGCCCAGGAAGGCTGGGATTTAATCCTTGACTTCAGCCCTCTGTCTCCTAACAGCCTTGTTGTAAAATGTGCCTGGAAGCAAATCCTTCCTAAGGAGTCAGAGAAGTGGAATTCTCCTGCCCATGGGGATCAGGCCACTTGTTTTCCTGAGGAATTGTGGAAACAGATCCTTCACTCCTCCATCCACTCCTCAGAAATAATTCTGTACTTCCATGAACATGTGGGTTACCAGCACCACGCTCCATGGAAGTGGGTGTTGATGGGAACTGAGCTCCACTTCAGGCCCTCCAGGTGCTGTTCCATCCCAATTCCCCATGGAATTCCATGGACTGCACTTGAGCCAGGAGAGCAGAACCAGTTTGGGTTTGATCCGTGCCGGTGGGGCTGGAACCAAAGCCAGCCCAAGTATCCCTGCACCTCCATCCTGATCCACTTCGCAGCTGCCATCAAACCTACTCTGAATGTCATGGAATACACCCGCATCCATGGAATGGAATAAAACAACATCCATGGAATGCACCAGCATCCATGGAATGCACCAGCATCCATGGAATGGAATAAAACAACATCCATGGAATGCACCAGCATCCATGGAATGCACCAGCATCCACGGAATGGAATAAAACAACATCCATGGAATGCACCAGCATCCATGGAATAAAACAAACATCCATGGAATAAAACAACATCCATGGAATACACCAGCATCCATGGAATACACCAACATCCATGGAATGAAACAACATCCATGGAATGCACCAGCATCCATGGAACACATGAAAATCCATGGAATACATCAGCATCCATGGAATACACCCACATCCAT
This sequence comes from Sinosuthora webbiana, assembly GCA_013397395.1. Lineage (NCBI taxonomy): Eukaryota > Metazoa > Chordata > Aves > Passeriformes > Sylviidae > Sinosuthora > Sinosuthora webbiana. The sequence goes on along the minus strand of VXBN01009955.1, from coordinate 132,950 downwards.
GGAATGGAATAAAACAACATCCATGGAATGCACCAGCATCCATGGAATAAAACAAACATCCATGGAATAAAACAACATCCATGGAATGCACCCACATCCATGGAATAAAACAAACATCCATGGAATAAAACAACATCCATGGAATACACCA
>VXBN01009955.1:122219-132355 GCA_013397395.1 Sinosuthora webbiana | reverse complement strand
GGGGGGGGGGGGGGCGGGGGCGGGGGGGGCGGGGGGGGGGGGGGGGGGGGGGGGGGGGGGGGGGCAGGTTGGGATTTCTCTTCTGAGCCCAAAAGAACCTTCTAGAAAGGCTCTGGCTGCTCCCCTGCCCTCCCCTTTTTATTCCCCTTGTCCCATCCGAAGCTCCATGAAGTCCCAGCGCCTTTTCCCCAGAAGGGGAGGCCTGACAGGAGCATCCAGGTGACCTTTGCACCCTTCCTTGTTCTCCCCTGCTTCCCATGGACAGCTCGATCCCCACACGCAATTTTTTTTTTTCCTTTTCCCACCTTCCTCCTTCCTGCCTCTCCCTCCCCTTTCCCAGACAGGGTGGGGAGGTTTTAGGTGAAGAAATCCGTCGAGGGGATGGACAAACCTGAGGGATTAAGGAAGGACACGCAAGCGGGGCAGGCATGTGGTCACGCCTCCCCAGACTAATCCTCTGCTGGGACTGCACACGGTGTCCTTTTACTCAAAGCCTCTGGATGGATTTTCCCTCTGTGAATCAACCTCTCCTGGAATGTCTGCACCTCCCGTGTCCTGTGGCACGGAGGTCCCACGGCTCAGCGGTGTGAAGGGAGAAGGGGCTGAGGTGAATCGGGAGATCCAGGACTTGGATCCAGCTCCCAGGCCACCGGGGTGAGGAGATGAAAGGAGAAGGAATGAGGGTGGAAATCTGCCGTGGGAACTCAGCCCTGTCGGACACTGGGCTGGCCCTGCCCAGGGAGCTGTGGCAATCAGTGGCCTCTGGCAGGGCTCTGCTCTCCTGCCAAACCCAGGGCCTGGTGCTGCAACTGCTGCTCTGCCTCCCTCTGCTTTGGGAGGACAGGACTTGGCAGGAAAACGGGGATTTGGCAGGGCTGCCCCTCCCAGTTTCCATTCCCTGGGAACCCCAGGCTCCGGAGGGGCTGGTTGGGACAAGTGGCAGGTGGGACGGGATGACTGTGACCATTGCACACCTGGGCTGCCCGTTCTGGGAGCTGTTTCCCACTGCAATCCCAAATAAAACCTCAGGTCTCCTTGAGGCCAAACCACGGACCTTTGGCCCTCTGGTACCATCTGCAGCCTCACTTGCCTTCCTCTGGAGTGTTGTGGGGAAGTGGAGAGAACCTGGAATCACAGGATGGTTTAGGTTGGAAAAGACCTGTGAGATCATGGAGTCCAACCTGTAACAGAGCAACACCAAATCCACCATAAAACCGTGTTCCAAAGAGCCACATCTACATGGCCTTGAAATCCCTCCAGGGACGTGTCTTCTGGGCAGCCCCTGCCAAGGCCTGAGCACCCTTTCCATGGGGAAATTCCTGCTGCTGGCCAAGCTGAGCCTCCCCTGGCCCAGCCTGAGGCCGTTCCCTCTCCTCCTGTCCCTGTTCCCTGGGAGCAGAGCCCGACCCCCCCGGCTGTCCCCTCCTGGCAGGGACTTGTGCAGAGCCACCAGGTCCCCCCTGAGCCTCCTTTTCTCCAGGCTCAGCCCCTTTCCCAGCTCCCTCAGCCCCTCCTGGGGCTCCAGCCCCTCCCCCAGCTCCCTGCCCTGCCCTGGACACGCTCCAGCCCCTCCAGGGCTCTCCTGTGAGGGCTCAATGTGATTCTTCGCCTTCACAGGTTGTTCTTATCCCAGCAAATGCCAGGACAACAAAAAACCCATTTGAACGTGATGGATCAGGGCCCACTTTTATTGCCAGGACTCAGAGCGTGGCTGGCAAGTGTGCAGAGAGCAGAGCAGAGGGCCCAGCTCACAGCCTGGACCGGGGACATGAGGGACAGTGGGGCCTCCACACCACCACTGCTGCTGGTTCCAGCCACCGATGCCAGAGGAGCTCTGGATTCAGGTTTTCCACTCCATGGAAGCAGAGGGGAGGTGGGGACAGACAGCACCTTGCTGTGTGACTGTGCTTGGTGACATTTGTACTTCTCATATACCTCAGAGCCCCTGCCAGGGCCTAAAGGGGCTACAAGAAAGCTGGGGAGGGACTGAGGACAAGGCCTGCAGGGACAGGATGCAGGGAAAGGCTTCAAAGTGGGATTTGATGGGATGTTGGGCAGGAATTGTTCCCTGGCAGGGTGGGGATGGAATTCCCAGAGCAGCTGTGGCTGCCCCTGGATCCCTGGCAGTGCCCAGGGCCAGGTTGGACATTGGGGACAGTGGGAGGTGTCCCTGCCCATGGCAAGGGTGGCACTGGATGATCTTCAAGATTCTTTCCAACCATTAAAAAAAAAAAAAAGAAAAAAAAAAAAGAAAACCCACCAATTAAACAAACCAAAAAAACCCAAGAACCTCAAGCCATTGCTGGTCTGTCATGCACTTTGCCTTTCCTGATGTTTTGAGCAGACATTCCCCTCAGGTACCCACAGGCTGTTGCAGTTCAGCTGCAGCACCAATATTTTCATTGCAGCTAAAAGAAATGGGGAACCCCCTCGATATTTCAAAGGGATCAGTGTGGGCACCTCAAGTTTCTCTTCCCCTCTGAGGGACACACACACACACCCACCCCTGAGGATTTCAGGTCTGCTCTTCCCAGCCAGAAATATCCGTGTTTCCTCCTTCGCTTCGACGCTCCGTGCAGCCAACACCCTCATTCATCCCCTGAAGCTTTTGCAACAGCCACACGTAAAACCATAGCAACAGAGCTGGGCACTGCAGCCTCCTCCTGCCTCGGATCTCCCCAGCCCTGCAGCCTGGGCTGAGGCAGCAAGAGCTTTTCTTGGCAGGAGCTCATTGCTCTCCCTGACCTGAGGGTGCAGCGAGGGCTCTGCTGCCCTGTCCCGAGGGAAAGGAGGAGAGGAAATGGCCTCAAATTGCACCAGGGGAGGCTCAGGCTGGAGATTGGGCAAGGAAATTTCCCTGGCAGAGTGGTCAGGCCTTGGGATGAGCTGCCCAGGGAGGTTTGGAGTCACTGTCTGTGGGAGTGTTCAGGAGGAGGCTGGAGGTGGCCCTTGGGGACAGGCTTTGGGCTGATGCTGGTGGCGCTGGGGTGGCCCTGGGTGATCCTCAGGGGCTCTTCCCACCCTGGGGATCCCAGGAAATCAAAGCAAAAGGCACCTGCACATCCACCAAACCTTCAGGGGGCCACAACTCACAATTCATCTGCTCCCAGCCTCAGCACCTTGAGGGCTGTGAGGAGTCTCCAGGATGGTCCCTCCCATCCCAAGGTCAGGTTCCTACAAAGCCCAAGGGATGAGATGGAGTTCAGGTGAGCTTCAGAGTGACAGTCTGGAGGTGGCCCTTGGGGACAGGCTTTGGGCTGATGCTGGATGACCATGGAAGTCTCCTGGTGATTCTGGGATTCTGTGGCTCTGGGATTTTCCTGTAGCCACAAAGATCCATCCCAGGTGTCCCTCCCCACCAGGAATTAAGGACAGTGCATCCTGATGTGATCTCTGACTTTCAGCCTTGGAGTTCTTGGAATATTTAGAGACAGGTTTTAACCAGATACGACTATTTTGGGGGCAGCCTGTCAGGATCCCTCTGGAAAGCAGCAACATCGCAGCAGATCAGCTGTTCCTCTGATCCTGTGGGAAAAGGTGGGGGCCAATCAAACCCAAAGTGTCACAACAGGTGACCCAACTCTTTAACATTAAATGAAGTCTCAGGATCTCTCAGGAAAACCAAAATACCCCAAGGGTTGATCCACTCAGCAGTCAGAGACCCCCAAAAGGTGGAAGAACTATTCCATAAGAAAGAAGCAATTCCAAAGGGTTTCCTCAGTTACAAAGAAAACCCAGCCTGGGCAGGGCAAGGCATCCAAAGTGCAAAATCTGTTTATCGTAGACAATGCTGGGAAACAATGGAGAATTGGGGAAAAAAAAAGGGATCAAATGCACTGAAAACTCCTCTGAAGGGAAATGTCTGGGGGGCATCATCATTAATAACAATCTTCTGCTATTCCAGACTAATCTTAGGGTTCCCACCTTTCCTGCCCAAGGCATTTTTCCGCTCCTCCTCCTGTTCAGCCATTCCCACCCTGTCTGCCCTTGGCCACCTCGCTGCTCTCCACACTCAGCAAACCCTGAGCAAAGTGACCTTCACGGGGACACGCAGCAGACTGGGATTACCCAGGGAATTTTTGGTTTTATTTGGAGCAGGCTCGGCCAGGAACAGCCGGTAGAACAGAGGGGTTGAGGGAGGGCTAAATTTCACCAGGAATTTGGCAGTTATTCCTGAACTTGACAACTCCCAGGCTCCTTTCTCATTTCCACAGCCAGATAAAAGAGCTCCGAGTGACTTTGTCCAGCTGGGAGCAGCCAGGGAACGTCTGTGCACAGCACAGGGAGGTCCCTCTGGGGTTCCTCAGAGCACACAGAAGCTGTGCCACCTCCCTGGACTTCCAGGGAGCAAAACCAAGGGAACGTGCCAGGCAAAGTGTGGGATCAGGAGGAAATGCTGCCAGCAGCTCATCCCTGTGCCGGGAGGTTTCACACTCAGAACATCTCCAGGAGCAAGGAGAGCAGTAACTCTGCCGAGGGTTTCCTCAGGGATCAGCACTTCTCCACAGCAGGAGCAAATCTCCCTCTCTCTGTGGATTCAGGGTCACTCCACTGCTGCCTTCCTGCCCCTCAGAGATGACATTTCTTAGGCAGGACGGGCTGGAAAATGAAAATGTGGTTTTTCCAGCAAGCCTGGCCCAGCCCAAGTGCTTGGGGAGCTTTTTGCACCTCAATCCCACCAGGATCCCCCTCCCTGGATGTCCCCAGCGGAGCAGGAGCTGCTGCTGATGCTCCTGACGTGGTCTCATTTCCCAGAACAAATTCCTGCCCTCTCTGGTGTCTCAGAGCCTCTCAGAGGTGGCAGCACGTGCTGTTTGACAGAAAGAAAGTCAACATTCATTCATTCTCCTCTTTTTTTTCCTCTTTTGGTTTAGTTTTCTGGGTTGTTTTTTTTTTTTTTTCCAGGAAGTTTTTGTCTTTTCCTGCTCCAGCTCATGAGTGAGGTTGCTCACAGAGCAGAACTCTGGGAGGCTGCTCCTGGCTGGCTGTGAGGATTTGCTCCTCGGGCAAGGGCATGGAAGTGTTGCTCACTTGATCCTGATCCTGGGGGGAGAAAAGGAAAACTGGAAAATAGGAAAAGGAAAAGGAAAATAGGAAAATAGGAAAATAGGACAAGGAAAATTGGAAAAGGAAAAAAGGGAAATAGGAAAATAGGAAAATAGGACAAGGAAAATTGGAAAAGGAAAAAAGGAAAATAGGAAAATAGGAAAATTGGAAAAGGAAAAGGGAAAGGAAGAAGGAAAATTGGAAAACTGGAAAAGGAAAATAGGAAAAGGAAAAGGAAAATAGGAAAATAGGAAAAGGGAAAGGAAAAGGAAAAAGGAAAAGGAAAAGGAAAATTGGAAAATTGGAAAAGGAAAATAGGAATAGGAATAGGAATAGGAATAGGAATAGGAATAGGAATAGGAATAGGAATAGGAATAGGAATAGGAATAGGAATAGGAATAGGAATAGGAATAGGAATAGGAATAGGAATAGGAATAGGAATAGGAATAGGAATAGGAATAGGAATAGGAATAGGAATAGGAATAGGAATAGGAATAGGAATAGGAATAGGAATAGGAATAGGAATAGGAATAGGAATAGGAATAGGAATAGGAATAGGAATAGGAATAGGAATAGGAATAGGAATAGGAATAGGAATAGGAATAGGAATAGGAATAGGAATAGGAATAGGAATAGGAATAGGAATAGGAATAGGAATAGGAATAGGAATAGGAATAGGAATAGGAATAGGAATAGGAATAGGAATAGGAATAGGAATAGGAATAGGAATAGGAATAGGAATAGGAATAGGAATAGGAATAGGAATAGGAATAGGAATAGGAATAGGAATAGGAATAGGAATAGGAATAGGAATAGGAATAGGAATAGGAATAGGAATAGGAATAGGAATAGGAATAGGAATAGGAATAGGAATAGGAATAGGAATAGGAAAAGGGAGAAGGAAAATAGGAAAAGAAAAAGGAAAATTGGAAAAGGAAATTTGGAAAATAGGAAAAGAAAAAGGGAAAGGAAAAAGGAAAAGGAAACGGAAAAGGGAAAGGAAAAGGGTCAAACTTTGGGTGTTGAGCAGCCTGACTGCTCCGTGCTCACCTCCTGTGAGCCCAGATCAGCCAAGGAAATTATTGCTCTTATCACTGCTGCTGCTGCTACTGGTTTATTCACAGAAACACGGAATGATTCAGGCTGGAAGGGACCTTAAAGACCATCCCATTCCACTGTCCCAGGTTGTTCCAATCCCCATCCTGGCCTTGGGCACTGCCAGGGATCCAGGGGCAGCCACAGCTTCTCTGCCCACCCTCACAGCCAAGAATTCTTCTCTAATAACTCTTAACATGATTCATTTACAGAGCTCGTTTCTTACTCTTCTGGCTCACCAAAAACGGAGCTGCATCCCGGTTTATCCCCAGGAAAGCTCTTTTCCAATACCTAAACTCGCAGCAATCAGCACAAGGGCTCGTTCCCAGATCCGACAGGATGACTGATGCAAGCTGTCAGCCAATATTTGACTTTCCAGGTGAGATTAGATTTGGCTTTTCATTGAATAGAAACACAAAGCGTGCAGTGCAAGGCACTCGTTTCACGGCCTCGTGCAGGCTGGAGGCTCCTTAAAGACATCCCTGCTGGTTTGGGGAGTTTCATTCCCATTATCCAGCGGAGCTGGAAAATCCTGACTTGTTCTGAATCCCCTTAGGGAAGGACCCAGCAAAGGTGAGTTGCTGTTGGCAGAGTCTATTTCCTCTGGGAAAAATGATAGCCATTTTTGATGTCCACCAAGGAAAAGGCAGGTTTCACGAGGCAAGTGCAGTTTGTATTTGTATTTTCTCATTTAGTCTCGTTAATTGCCTTTACCCCCCCTCTATCTGAGCCTGTGTGGGGCTGTAACTGCAGAGGATCCACCTGCACGTGTACCTGAACCCCTGTGTGCACACAGGGCTGAATTCCTGAATTCCCGGATTGACAGACATCCCAGAGTTCTAAGTAACAATGAGAATTCCCTGCCTCTTCCCCTGGGATGGAGCAAATTCCTCGTTCTTGAGGAATGGACTGGGAAAGAGAGGTGTTTTGGAGGAAGATTTCCATGGGTTTTAGGGCTTGGTTGGCTGGAGAACTGAAGGAATTGCCCACATTAAAGTGGGAAAATCTGTGTGGGAATGGGATGTGGTGGGAATGGGATCTCATGGGAATGGGATCTGTGTGGGAATGGGATGTGGAGGGAATGGGATCTGTTGGGAATGGGATCTGTTGGGAATGGGATCAGTGTGGGAATGGGATCAGTGTGGGAATGAGATCAGTGTGGGAATGGGATCTGTTGGGAATGGGATCTGTTGGGAATGGGATCTGTTGGGAATGGGATCTGTGTGGGAATGGGATCAGTGTGGGAATGGGATCAGTGTGGGAATGGGTTCTGTTGGGAATGGGATCTGTGTGGGAATGGGATCTGTGTGGGAATGGGATCAGTGTGGGAATGGGATCTGTTGGGAATGGGATCTGTGTGGGAATGGGATCAGTGTGGGAATGGGATCTGCTGGGAATGGGATCTGGTGGGAATGGGATCTCATGGGAATGGGTTCTGTGTGGGAATGGGATCTGGTGGGAATGGGCTCTGGTGGGAATGGGCTCTGAGTGGGAAGGAATGCTGGAGGGGGATTCCCTTCCTGGGGGCACACAGCTGGTTCATGGGGTGTGAGCAGCTCTGGGGTGTGAATTTTGGGATAAATAGGATCAAACATGGCTTTGCAGCACCAGGCAGTGTCTCTGCCCCTTCGGGGACTGTCCCAAAGGATCCCTAAAGCCACTCCAGGGACGGAGTCTCAGCCTCCATGTCCCTCCCATGGCTTTGTCTCCTCCTCAGGACAAATCCTTCTTCCCCTGGAGTTTCCCCTCTGTAGGGGAAGGGACAGTGCCACAAACCCTGTGACAGGGCCATGGGGACCTTCACCGAAGTGTCCCACAGAGCAAAGGGACCTGAGTGGGCACCAGGATGAGCAGAGGGATGGAGCAGCTCTGCTGGGAGGAAAGGCTGGCACAGCTGGGATTGTTCAGCCTGGACAGGAGAAGCTTTGGGCTGAGCTCAGGGTGGCCTTGCAGGGCCTGAAGGAGCCCCAGGAAACCTGGAGAGAGACAATTCCCAAGGGCTGCAGGGACAGGACACAGGGAATGGCCTCAAACTGAAAAGTTACAGGTTTAGAGCAGATACTAGGAAAATTTCCTCCCTGGCAGGGTGGGCAGGCCCTGGCACAGGGTGCCCAGAGCAGCTGTGGCTGCCCCTGGATCCCTGGCAGTGCCCAAGGCCAGCTTGGACACTGGGGACAGTGGGAGGTGTCCCTGCCATGGCTGGGGTGGCACTGGATGATTCTGAGGTCCCTTCCAGCCCAAACCATTCCCTGATCCTGAGCAGAACCTCCCTGAGTCTCTGAACACACTGGAGCACTCAGAGATGGGGATTCCCAGCTGAGCTAAAACTGTCACGTGTCAGAGGGCGGCTGTCACTGGGTAATTGTCCCGACACTGACAAAACACCCCACACCAACTCTTTTAATGCAGCCACCTGATCCAAAAGGGTATTTCCCTTGCCTTCAGCGGCATTAACCGGCAAGGATGGCCCAGCTGCGAAACTTCACCTGGGCAGTGGAAGATATTTTCACGGACACCTTCCTCCGTTACATGAACGGCTGGAGGAGGAACATGACGGAGGCAGCGGACAAACTGCAGGCGGAGGTGGCGGCCGAGAACTTCGACTACGTCATCCTCTACCTGATGGTGATGATCGGCATGTTCTCCTTCATCATCGTGGCCATCCTGGTGAGCACCGTGAAGTCCAAGAGGAGGGAGCACTCCAACGACCCCTACCACCAGTACATCGTGGAGGACTGGGGAGGGAAGTACAAAAACCAGGTGCTGAACCCCGAGGAGCTCAAGTGCGTGATCCACGAAAACCTGGGCGCGAGGGACAAGGCGAGCCCGGAGTCACCCTGAGTTTCTGGGAGCGCCAGCAGCGAGGGATTCACGGAGTCACACAGAGGGGGACGCGCTGGAATTCCCAAGAGCTGTGATTAAATGAAATTAAATGATTGGAAGTCCCGAGGAAACCGATGCCATGGTTGCCGTGAGGATCTTGGGAAAAGTCAAGAGAAAAAAAAAAAAAAAAAAAAAAAAAAATCTGTGATTGTGCTTCCCTTTGATATCCTGTCCTTTAGGAAAATAAAGCCAAGACAAGGATAACTTTGATTATTTGAGCTTTTTTTTTTTTTTTTAATCCACAAGCAAATCTGGAAGTTCCCAGCTCGCGATAACTGTGAATCAGCGGTCAAAAGTGCCGGTTTAGATCCAAACTGTGTGACTTAAAAAACACCTTGAAAACGTCCAGTACAGTCTCCACAGATTGACTGAACGATCAGTTAGGGAATGAAGCACAGGAGGCACCTGCACACATTCACTCCCAGCTCCTTTTTAGCGATCTGACTCCTATTTTCGCTCGCGTCAAATGACAAAGGGCTTCTTTTCCTTGGGAGCTTGTCTTGGACACAGATCCTGAGATCTGAGGTGACACCATCACGCTCCAGACGTGCTGGAGGTGCAAAAGCAGCACAACCAGCAGCTGAAGGAAAAGGATCCTCCTCTCCTCTGCTCTTGTGAGCCCCCACCTGCAGAGCTGCCTCCGCATCAACACCAGGAGAAGGTGGAGCTGCTGGAGAGTCCGGAGGAGCCACGGAGCCGTTCCACAGAGCCCCTCTGCTCTGCAGCCAGGCTGGGAGAGCTGGGGGTGCTCACCTGGAGGAGAGAAAGCTCCAGGGAGAGCTCAGAGCCCCTGGCAGGGCCTAAAGGGGCTCCAGGAGAGCTGCAGAGGGACTTCTCGCACAGTAATGTATTGATGGGACAAGGGGAAATGGCCTCAAGTTGAAGGAGGGCCAGGTTTATGTCAGATGTTAAGAAGAAATTCTTTAGTATGAGAGTGGTGAGGGCCTGGCACAGGTTGCCCAAACAGGTTTTGGATTCCCCATTCCTGGAAATGTTGAAGGCCAGGCTGGACAGGGCTTGGAGGAACCTGGACACACCTCCCACTGTCCCAGGCTGCTCCAAGTGTCCAACCCGGCCTTGGGCACTGCCAGGGATCCAGGGGCAGCCACAGC
>VXBN01009955.1:90223-113233 GCA_013397395.1 Sinosuthora webbiana | reverse complement strand
TCCCTCAGCTGCTTTTGTTACTGGAGGGGAATTTCTCCACTGGATTTTGGGGCTTTTGGGGCCATGAAGGGTTTTGTGTGAGGCACCACAAGTGTTGGAGCAGGGAGCTCCTGCGTGGTGCTGTTGGAACAAGGATGAGCAGAGGGATGGAGCAGCTCTGCTGGGAGGAAAGGCTGGCACAGCTGGGATTGTTCAGCCTGGACAGGAGAAGCTTTGGGCTGAGCTCAGGGTGGCCTTGCAGGGCCTGAAGGAGCCCCAGGAAACCTGGAGAGAGACAATTCCCAAGGGCTGGAGAGGGACAGGACACAGGGAATGGCCTCAAAGTGAAAAATGACAGGTTTAGGGCAGGTATTAGGAAAAATTTCCTCCCTGGCAGGGTGGGCAGGCCCTGGCACAGGGTGCCCAGAGCAGCTGTGGCTGCCCCTGGATCCCTGGCAGTGCCCAAGGCCAGGTTGGACACTTGGAGCAGCCTGGGATTAATGGAAGGTGCCCCTGCCTGTAGAACTGGAGGAGCTTTGTAATCCCTTCCCATCCAAACCATTCCATGAGTGTCTAATTAACAATTGGAGCAGGTTAAATCCAGCCCTTCCCCCTGCCCTGCTGGTGCAGAGCCCTGGATCCAGAGCTGTTGCCTCTGTGATTGTGGGGAGATTGACAGAGCCTGGTGGTGGTTTTTTTTTCCAAGCTCCCTGCTGGTGCATGGACACCAGGCTTGGCTTAAATCCAGGGCTTTGATGGTGTCCTGACAGCTTGGGGACATCCTGAGGGAACAGGGATTTCATTCCAAGTTCTCAGAGTTACCACAGAATATCCTGATGGGAAAGGGACCCACAGGGATCATCCAGCCCAAGCTCAGACCCCTCAATGATCCCACCCCATTCCTGGGGGAGCCTTCTCAGTGCCCAGCACCCATTTCCCATTTGATTTTCCTCTCTAGGTTCATGTTTTTATAGCACCCCATCCCTGGGGAATCCTGCTCAGTGCCCAGCACCCATTTCCCATTTGATTTCCCTCTCCAGGTTCATGTTTTTATAGCACCCCATCCCTGGGGAATCCTGCCCAGTGCCCAGCACCCATTTCCCATTTGATTTCCCTCTCCAGGTTCATGTTTTTATAGCATCCCATCCCTGGGGAATCCTGCCCAGTGCCCAGCACCCATTTCCCATTTGATTTTCCTCTCCAGGTTCGTGGTTTTACAGCACTGAAACACTCTGTGCAATTCCAGGCATTCAAAACTGCTGCAACAACCCTTGGAAGTTGTGGATTGTTTGGTTTTTTTTTGTTTTTTTTTTTTACTTTTCTCCCAGTTTCAAGGCATTTATCTGCACCTTCCATGTGTGAGCAGGGTCGTTACAAAGTTGCTGGGAGTTAAAATTTCCTGGAGTGTTTTTGAGGGTCCCATCTTGGGCGGATTGTTCAGGAGCATTTCCACTTCCACAGTTTCCCCGAAATCCTCAGCTCTTCCCCTTTTTTTCAGCTCCAGATGGTGCAAATATCGCTGGAAAACGAGCAAAAGGAGTTCAGGACTTGAGGGAAGGGGATTTTTCTTTGCCTTTCTTGCTCTGCCTGGTTTAATTTCCCCCCAGAAATAAAAACCGTGGAGAGACAGGGGCGTTCCTGCTGGAATGGAAGACGCAGAACATCCCTACAAATCCTTTTTTTTTTTTTTTTAACTGTCCAAGCCCTCCCAGAAGTGCCTGAACAGATTCTTTGGCATTCCAGGCTCTGGAGAACTTCCCACTGCTGATGTACATTTTGGCAGCTAAAACTTTGATCCTTTGCTTGGCCTTTGCTGGAGTCAAAATGTACCAGAGCAAGAAAATCGAGGAGAAACTGAAGAGGGAACGTGAGGAGAGACTGAAGGCAGAAGCAGAGAAGAAAGATGAGTGAGATGAGTGAGGAGCCCCTGAGGTATGGAACTGATCCCTCATTCCTGGGCTTTGACAGTGGCACTGTTCATCCCAGTGGGATGGATTGGAAAGGTCTTGGAATATTTGGGATGTTTTGGGGGGGATCTGCTCACTCGTTCTTTTGTGGGGTTTGTCCAAGCCACTGTCCTGTTCGAGGGTATTTCAGCCCAATGTTCCCCCCTCTCTGGTTTTGTCTGCCTGGATTTTTCTGGCTGATGCACAGAGAAGGGGGATAAATTGGGAATTGCTGCAGGGGAGCAGCCAGGCAGGATGCTGCAAGCAGAAATTCTGGGCCTGAAAGTCACAAAACAAAGAGAGAGAAAATTTATCAGCCTTTCTAGGTGAGTGCAGTCATTGACAGCTCGGGGGTGGTTCAGCTGGAAAGGGCAGATCCCACACCTGGAATTCCCAAAGGGACGGGTTATGCCGTGGAACATCCACCATGTAGAATTCCCTGAGAAAAACCACACATTTTTCTTTCTCCTTGCTTCCATTACAAAATCCCCTAAATTTGGGATTCCCATTCCGAAATTCCCGAGTTCCTCCCCTCTGTTTCCCAAAGCTGAAGCAATCCTTGCCTTGCTTGTTGTTTCTGGAGCAGTTTGCTTCCCTTTGCTCCCTGTTCTACAGGAAAATGGGAATTCTCTTCCTGCCTGCCCCTCGGCAGCTCGGGGGGAGTTGGGATGTCACGTTGCTCTTCATCAGAATAAAATCTCCTTTCCCTTCCTGAGGTCATCCCCTCCCATCTAAAGATGCTTCTGAGTTCTGAAAACCTTCTCCCTGGATTTTGATTTCCACCCTGTCGCTGTTTCATTCCCCTTTCTTCCCAAGGATTGGGAATTGTGCCTAGAAATGAGGAATAACCATGGGAACAAAGTTTTTTTTCTATTTACACAGGACAAAAAAACAAACACCAAATAAACAAAACCAGAGGGATTTTTTTTGTTTCAATCTTCTGTTTCCAGCAGATTCAGGACTTGGCTTTGGGGCAGATTTTGGCCTGGAAAAGGAAAAGTTGGACAGGGTTTGGAGCAACCTGGGACAGTGGGAAGTGTCCCTGCCCATGGAAGGGGTGGATGGGATAAGTTTGAAGATCCCTCCAAGCCAAACCAGTCTGGGATTTCGGGGATTTTGTGCAGTTATCCCAGGGAATTCTGTGTGCCAAATCCCCACAGCTCCGGGGATTTCTGCACCAGGATCATCACACACAAAACCCTCAGCGCCCAGCAGGTGACATCACCCTTGGGAATTCCCTTCCCAGTCCCCTGAGCTGCCCAGGAGAGGCCCTGTCCTTCCTAAATTCTGGGATTAAGAGGGAGGAATTCCCCCCTGGAGCTGGGAACAGCTCCAAAGGAACCCCTGTGCTCTCTCCCCACCCTGCAGGTTCCTTGGATTCATTTCCCAGGAGGATGAAGCCTTCCTGGAAAAGAAGGAAACCTTTAAAATGTGGCAACCTCAGAGTGACACTGAAATTATCTTCATTTTTTTTTGTGTGTGTGTGTGTGTGTACAGCAAAGCATCTGAGCCTCTATTTATGCAATAATAAAAAAATGCCTTTGTTTAGAAAATAAAAATTTAAAAAAAAAAATCAACTTGGCTGCTGCCTGCTCAAAGGATTGGAGCTGCAGGGGGATCAGCTGCAAGGAGGTGGCTGGGATGGAAGAGGAAAACACTCTGGAGGGGAAAAAAAAATGCTCTGGATCCATCCTGGGAGGCTCCAAAGTTCATGGAGAGGGAGAAGGAAGTGGAGAGGGCTCAGTGCAGCCTGCAAGGGTCAGCAGGAGCTTTTCCAGGAGCTTTGTGCATCCAGGACTTCCTTGAATCCATGGAAATCACGGCATCACCTGCTGGAATTTTCCTGGGAGGTTTATCCTGAGAACTCCCCTTGGTTCCCTGTTTTCTGCTCAGCCTGGGGGCAGCTCTTCCTGCCCGGGCAGCGGCACCAAATCCTTGGGCGTGAAATCCTGGAATGGTTTGGGTTGGAAGAGAACTAAAATCACCTCGTTCCACCTTTCCATGGACACCTCCCGCTGTCCCCAGTGTCCAACCTGGCCTTGGGCACTGCCAGGGATCCAGGGGCAGCCACAGCAAATCTGGGAATTTCACTCCAGGCCTTCCCCACCCTCCCAGGGAACAATTCCTGCCCCAGATCCATCTAATCCTGCCTCTTTCAGTTTTAAACCATTCCCTGTGTCCTGTCCCTGCAGGCCTTGTCCCCAGTCCCTCTGCAGCTCTCCTGGAGCTCCTTCAGACTCTGGAAGGAGCTCTGAGCTCTCCCTGGAGCTTCTCCTTCTCCAGGCTGGACATTCCCAGCTCTCCCAGCCCGGCTCCAGAGCAGATTGAGGTTAATCCACAGAGAAACGCAGAAATACAGCGGGAAAGGCTCGGGTGTGGCAGTGCCTCCGGTGCCTTCACATTCCCATTTCCATTCCAAAGCACTTCCTGGACCCTTCTGGGAGTCAAAGAGGAGCAGGAGTTTGGCAGTGGAGTGGGGAGAGGAGGGAGGAGAAGGTTGGAGAAGCTCTGGGCCCCAGCCCTCAGCTGAGTGGGGAGCACAGGGGATGCTCAGGGAGCTCTGGCCCTGCTGGAATCACTCCCTGGAGCTGCAGGGATGTGAAAACCTCACTTCTTCTCCCCGCTCTGTCTCCTTGGAGACTGGAGAACAAAAGCAGCTCAAAACCTCGTTCCCAGCGCAGAGGAAATACCCTGCTGTGCAACGTTCCTGCTGCATCCCAGAGAAATCCCCTGCTCCAGCAGCCTCAGGGCTGCCAGGCTCAGCAATTCCCAAATCCCGGGGAATCCAGCAGGTCCCAACGCTCACCTGTGCGTGCCAGGGTGGGCTGGGGGTGGGGGAATTGAATTTAATTCCTGTGGTGTCAGTGAGAGCAGCCTGGTGCCCACCTTCCCCGAGGGAAGCACAGGAATTCTGCTGGAGCCACTCCCCCCCAAAGCTCCCCAGGGAATTGTGACACCAGCTCTGGTGACACCAGCGGCTTGGCTCTGGTTGGTTTTGGGGTATTAGCCTCAACTCTGGAGTTTTTAGGCTCTCCAGAGTAGATTCTTCTAGGAAAAAATAATAACAATTCTGAGGAATTTTTATTTTTTTTTTAGCATTTCAAGTACTGCTCTGTGAGCAGGACCAAAGGGACAAAAATCTCCCTTTGCAACTTAATTTACCACCAAAGCCAGTGGGCACAGTGTAGCACCCAAAGCAATCAAGTCTGGCCTAAAATCATCCCTTGCCAGAGATGTGCAAGAACAGAATTCACGCTCCTTTTGTCGCCCCTGAGTGTGGGAGCTGTGAGGAGTCTCCTCAGAAATCCTGCAAATTATCGAGTTCCTGCCTCTGCAGCCAAATGAGAAAAAAAAAAAAAAATCTTTGCAGGTAAAAGATTTCAAATGTGGTCCAGCCTGGTTTTTAGGATCCCAGAGTGGTTTGGGGTGGAAGGGATTTTAAGGATCCTCCTGTGCCATGGGCAGGGCCACCTCCCACTGTCCCAAACTGCTTCAAGCCTCAGTGTCCAACCTGGCCTTGGGCACTGCCAGGGATCCAGGGGCAGCCACAGCTTTTTGGGAATTTCATTCCAGGTCCTCCCCACCCTCGCAGCCGGGAGTTTTCTCCCAACATCCCACCCAGCCCTGCCTTCCCCCTGCTCGAGGCCATTCCTAAATTTCAGCGTAGCATCAGAGCTCAGATATCCCCAGAGCCTGGGATGCTTGATATCCCATAATTTTCGGGATAAGAATAGATCTTGTCCAGTCCTGTCCCTTCCCAAACTGACCCAAAGCCTGTTCCCTGATGTTCCACGGGGGAAATCTGAGCTGTGCTCTCGGAGCTCCCAGGTGATCTCACCTTTGGGAATCCCGCGTGCCACAGCTCCGACAGGGAAAATCTGACACTGGGGGGAGACAGCGGCTCAGCTTTGCTGCAGTTTCTCCTTCAGAAACCGCTCGGGGACCTGGAATTCTGACAGAATCCCTGAGGTTGGAAAAGCCCTGCCAGCCCAGGGAGTCCCGGCTGTGCTCAATCCCCGCCTTGTCACCCTGCCCAGATCACCGAGTGCCACCTCCAGGCCTTCCCTGGACACAGAGAGGTTTTATGGTTTAAAAACACAGTTAAAAAGGGGGAAAAGAGAATTCAGTTCTGTTTCATTACTGAGGAAGAGGAGGCAGCAAGGATGGAGAGCCTCAGAGTGTTTGGGGTATCCCAGAATCTCCGAGGTGGGAAGAGCCCCTGAGGATCACCCAGTGCCACCCCAGCCCCACCAGCATCGCCCCAAACCCTGTCCCCAAGGGCCACATCAACAGCTTCAACACCAGAGGATCTGCACAGGAACCTCTTGGAAATATCCCCATCCCAAAAAGCCAAGGAGCCAAGGTCACCGAGGTGCCTGCAGGGCACAGGGTCTCTCCTTCCCCCCTGTTCCATAAAATCCCTCTTTTCCCAAAGCAGAGCTCAGGCTGGACCTCCCCTTGCGCAGCTCTGCGTTTCTGGCATTGTCCTTGTCACCAGTGCCAGCTGCTGAAGACACAAAATAAAAGGCTCAGAATTAAAAACTGGCTTCTGAATCTCCAGTGTTTGAACCTTCAGGGCTCCCTTTATTCACGTGTGGGTTTAAACAAAAGCTGCAATCCCTGTGGAGTGATCGGGGAAGGAGCCGTTGGGATTTTAAGGGAAACAAAGGAAGCTCTCCCAGGTTCTGAGGTGACTCCAGCGGCTGCTGGAATAGGGATCTCAGGGCTCTGGGGTTTCTGAGGCCCTTCGGACGAAAAATAAACTTTTAACAGGACAGTTTGGCCGTTAGACTTCAGCTGAGACGAGCTCAGCTTAGTTTTAGTGCCACTGAAAGCTTTTAGTCTGAGACTTCTGCCAGAATCAGCCCAGAGCAGCGTCCCAAGGGCCTCACAATCCAAACAGTGATCCCAACTTTTCCCTCCCTGCTCTTCCTCTTGGGAATCAGCAGTTCCCCCCTGCTTTTTTTTTCCTGCTCTGCAAATGCTCTGTGTGGGGGAGAATCCTTCGTCATTCCCTGGAATCCCAGCTCCAGCCTCGGCAGGATTGCTCCCAGCTTGTTGCGCCCTCTAATTACAGCACCTATGCCACAGTTAATTAGTTAATATTTGTTATTAACCTCAGCCTTCAAGGCTTGTGAGGAGCTGGTAGACCTCACAGGAGGGAGCTGGAATATCCTGAGTGGGAATAAACCCACAGGGACCATCCAGTCCCACCCTGTCCCTGCCCAGAGCCCCAACAATCCCCCCTGGGCATCCCTGGGTGTCCAAAGGCTCCTGGAGCTCTGGGGCCGTGCCCATTCCCTGGGGAGCCTGAAAAGACCTTCTGGAGGAAGGACCTTGCCCTAAAATCCCACCTCAATCCCTCCTGTGCAGGATCCCATCCCTATCCCAGGGAGCAGAGGTGGGAGCTGCCCTCGGGACGAGCTGCAGCCCCTGAGGAGTCTCTCTCAGGTTCCTCCGGCTGAACATCCCAAGTCCCCTCACCCTCTCCTCAAGTGGCCCCTCCAGACCTTTCCCCATCCTTTGGACACTCTCCAAGAGCTTTGGATCTCACATCTCAGCTCCACGTGGGAAAACAACCCAATGTCCAACCCGCCGGTTCTGTGGGGACGGCTCAGGGGGAATTCCCAAAACCTGAGCTGATGTTTTCCCCCTGGATTTGAGCCCAGGGCCCTTTTTTGGCCGCGAGGGACACCAAGGACTGGGAGGTGGCACAACCCAAGTTTGGCTTTGAAGCTGCCTTGTCTTGGCTGCTGGAGCAATTCCAGCGTGTCTGGGCTCAGCTGGGCCTTGCCTGGCTCACCTGTGGAGCAGTTTGGGATAATCCCAGCTGATAACAGGAATTCCTGGCAGCTGCCACAAGTTGCAGTGGGGCTCCTTGTGTGCTCCCGCAGAGGGAAAGTTCCTTTGGGCGCCGGTGAGCGATTCGGCTTTTATCCACGCGGATTTCCAGCCATTCCTGCAGGATCAGAGGGAAGCTCCTGGATGTATCCACGTGTCCCAGCACCTCTGCAAGGCTGTGCCAGCCTGTCCCAAGGCTGCCATGGGGCTGTCACACGGAGGAGGACGGATGTGGCTGCCTCCTGTTGATCCCACGGAACACAGATGGGTGACTCTTCCTTTTTGATTATCCTTTCTTATTGTTTGTTTTTTTTTCCCCCTGGACTCCCTCCTGCTGCTTGGCTTTTGCTCCCCAGGGCCTCAGCTCCCACCGGCGTGGCCCTTTCGCAGCCCTCCAGCTCGTTTTCCCTGCTCTGACTCATTTCTCTGGCCTAAACTCGGGCTCGTTTCCCGAGCTGATGTGGGGAGGCTCAGAGCCAAGCACCGACAAATGGCAGCTCCTGGCAGACGAGTTTGAGTCAAAGAAATTAGTCTGGGCCTTGTGTTTGGGCTCTGAACCCGCTCTGTTATTCTGCTTTCCTCACACAGATGGTCACTGGTGTGCTCCCTCTCCTTCCCATGCCCCCTCCCCTCCCACCTGGGCTCTGCAGGGAGAAATTCCAAGGAAAAAAAAGTCACAGAGCGTGAGTTTTGAGTGATGGCTCCTGGCTTTCCATCCCTGGCCACCCTCCTCCCAGTCCTCAGCGGGCTCCACTTCGCCTGTTCACTCAGAAAAGCTTTTATCCCCAAAAAATCCCAAATCATCCAGCTTGGGAGAGACCTCCAGCATCATCCAGTCCCGCCATAATCACCCCTAAATTATGTCCCCAAGCGCTTTTTAGGGCCCTGGGTTTCAGAAAGCTGTAAGGACCGAGGGCTTGGAAACGAGGAAAAATGTTCCCACCTAAAAAATGTGCTTGGGTCACCCTGTTACAGCCCTGCTCCAAGAGCTGGAGGAAAAAATCAACGTTCGTGGTGGGTTTTTTTTTTTTCCCCAAGATGAAGACGAGGCTTGGAAAAGCACTCAGGAGACATTAGTCAAAGACACGTGATGGAAATTCGAGCGATTTGCATTCCAGCTCGAGCAGAGGGACGTCTGTGACAGCATCTGCCTCTTGTGCAAAGATCCAGTAATTATTTTTTTTTTCCCCCCCACATTTTAGAGAAAACCTCCACACACACACACACACACGGAGATCCCTGAGTGGGACCAGAGCTTGGCTTTGTTCAAGTGCCCCGAGCCTCCCCCCAGGAGCTCTGTTGGAGTGTGGAGTATTTTTTTTTTTGTTTCTTTGAGTGTTTTTGGGAGGTTACAGACCTCGGCAGAGAGGTCTGGGACTTGAGTAAGAGAGTTTGAGATCTCTACAGGGGGGGTTTAAAATTTGTACAGGGGGGTTGTAGACCTTAGTATGGAGTTTAGAGAAATAATCGGTTTTGACTTTAGTTTATGGGAAAAAAAAAAAGCTTCTAATATGGAGACGAGAATTACAAGTTACAAAAATGTAAGAGATAGTGATGTAATGTGTTATAGAGTAAAAAATTTTGTCGTTTTAGGGTTTTTAGTATGTAAGCGTATAAAAAACAAGATAAAAAATTTAAAGTGTTATTTTGAGGTTTTTTTGTTTGTTTGTTTGTTTTGTTTTTGTTTGTTTTTTTGGTTTTTTTTGTTTGTTTTTTTGTTTTTTTGTTTTAGTTTTTATTTTTCAGTGATAGTGAACGGAGCTCCTGCCGGCAATCCCGATAAAATAAAGGGGGATTTTCAAAGCCCTGCCGAGGAGCTGGGATGTTGTTTCAAGGGCTCTTGATGAAGGTGCTGCTGTTGGGTAACATCCTCCCATTAGCCTTGAGTCAGACGCTCAAGGAACTGCTCGTCATCCCCAAATTACCCGTTGAGTCACGGCTGCCTGAGCCACAATAGATTTATTTTTTTTCCTTCCCCCCACGAAGGGGTTACGGGGTTTTTGTGGGAAACTGTGGGGCTGTGATTATCCTACACAGCAGCACAGGGGGGTGGAAAAAAGGCAAGGGCTCCTCTTGGAGGGGTTTCTGTGAAATCCCAACGTCCCCGGGATTTCAGACTCGGCTCTTTTTTCCTGCCCGCGGCTTTCAAGGCCTGTCAAAAGGGATTGGGGGAGAAAAGTTTCGCCAGGCCTCAAGCTCCCAGAGGGAAATGGGATTTGACAAAGCTTTCCCAACCTTTTCCAGGAAAAAGGAGGTTGTTCTGGTTTTTCCCTTTGTTTTCTGGCAAACTGGCAGCAAATGCTTCCTTTTTCCCAGTGTTTGTTTTCCATGAAATCCTCCACGGGGGCTTCGCCCTCGTCTTCCCACAGGACACAAAGCTGGAAGGACAATTCCTGGGACACAAATTCCTTCCTCGGGATATTTCTTGGATGGGAAGGAGGTGATTTGAGTTGTCCAGCCTGGAGGAGAGGAGGTTCTGGGGAGGTTTTNTGTTTGTTTTCCATGAAATCCTCCACGGGGGCTTCGCCCTCGTCTTCCCACAGGACACAAAGCTGGAAGGACAATTCCTGGGACACAAATTCCTTCCTTGGGATATTTCTTGGATGGGAAGGAGGTGATTTGAGTTGTCCAGCCTGGAGGAGAGAAGGTTCTGGGGAGGTTTTAGAGCCTTCCCAGGGCCTAAAGGGGCTCCAGGAGAGCTGGAGAGGGACTGGGGACAAGGGATGGAGGGACAGGACACAGGGAATGGCTTCAGAGTAGGATTTGATGGGATCTGGGGCAGGAATTGTTCCCTGGCAGGGTGGGCAGGCCCTGGAACAGAATTCCCAGATTTGCTGTGGCTGCCCCTGGATCCCTGGCAGTGCCCAAGGCCAGGTTGGACACTGGGGCTTGGAGCAGCCTGGCACAGTGGGAGGGGGGGTGGAACAAGATGAGTTTGAAGGTCCTTCCAAACCCAAACCATTCCATGATTCCTCTGATCCCATTCCCGGTCCCGTGGCCTCTGCTGTGTCAGGGAGGGCAGGACACACCTTTCCGTGGAACAAGGCTGGAAAAACTGCCCAGACAGCTGTGGAGCCCTGGAACCAAACCCCAGGGAGGCAGCAGAGCCAGGACTGGGGAGCCCTTCAGGTCTGGGCTTGTTCTCCTCCCTGTGAACCCAGACACGACACTGGAGCTTGTGCTGGGATTTGTGCTGGCGTGCCCGGAGCTGTTCCTTGTCCCCAGGGGCGTCAGCAGGGCAGGGCAGCAGTCACTGGGCCACGGGGTGAGCAGAGCTGTGTCTCAAGAGGAGCCCAGGGCTGTGCAATCCCTGCCTTTCCCCGGGGGGCAGAGGCACCTCAGCCATTCCTTTCCTCATTCTGATTTCACAGCGCTCCCAATCCACCAGCAGGGCCTGGGAGGAGCGGCTGAACTGGGAAAGGGGCTGAGCCTGGAGAAGAGGAGGCTCAGGGGGGACCTGGTGGCTCTGCACAAGTCCCTGCCAGGAGGGGCAGGGAAAGGAGGAGAGGAAATGGCCTCAAATTGCACCAGGGGAGGCTCAGGGTGGAGATTGGGCAAGGAAATTTCCCTGGCAGAGTGGTCAGGCCTTGGGATGAGCTGCCCAGGGAGGTTTGGAGTCACTGTCTGTGGGAGTGTTCAGGAGGAGGCTGGAGGTGGCCCTTGGGGACAGGCTTTGGGCTGATGCTGGTGGCACTGGGGTGGCCCTGGGTGATCCCAAAGGTCCCTTCCCACCCTGGTGATCCTGGGATCCTGTGAAACCAGCTGCATTCTCCATGTCCGTGCTCCAGCTCTGAGAACCAGAGCTGTGGATCTGGCTCCTGGGAATGGTGCCCTTAAACCTCTCAGCACCACATTTTCCCCCAAAATCTGGGATTTAGCTGTGCACAGCTCCCCCAGCCTGGCAGCCCCGGGGTTATCCAGCAATGAGGGAGTTTCCCAGGCCTCTCCTTCCCCCTGCAGCCCTCAGGTCTCCTCTCCTCCAAGCAGCAGCTCCTGCTTTGGGTTTTCTTCCCATTTCTGCATTTGTTAGCCAAAGGTGGAGCTCACTCAGGAGCTGCTGAGGCTTTTAAAGCTCTGTGTGCTCTCCAGAGGAGATTGCACGTGTGGAAAAGAAGGAGCTGAGTCCCACAGGCAGATTTGGGAAAAGTCTCCCGGTGATTCCGGGATTCTGTGGCTCTGGGGTTTCGCTTTAGCCGCAAAGGACCATCTGCCACTGCCGGGCCTGGAGCAGAGCCTGGGGCTGCTCTGCCCCTCCCTGCACACAGGGACAGACATGGGGACAGACATGGGGACACCCAGGGACAGACACGGGGACACCCAGGGACACTGATGTCCCCTCTCCCTGGGGCTCCTCTCCAGGCTGAGCAGCCCCAGCTCCCTCAGCCTTCCCTGGGCACGGAGATGCTCCAGGCCCTTCCTCAGCTCCAGGAGCTCCTGTCCCTGCTGTGCTGAGGATCCAGGGCTGGGCACAGCACCCAGAGGTGCCTCCAGGGCTGGGCACAGCACCCAGAGGTGCCCCCAGGGCTGGACACAGCACCCAGAGGTGCCTCCAGGGCTGGACAGAGGGGCAGGATCCCTCCCTGATTTATTATTCATTTATATCACCCTGCTGCGAGTCAGAACGTGCCCTTCTTGAGCCAGGCCCAAAAAGGCCCTGTCACTTTTGTCACTTTTGTCACTCGTGCTTTCAGCTCCCTGCTGATTGCGAGTGCACACCAGGAGGAAAGCGGCCAGGGAAGAGCTGTGGGAGCGTGCAGGCAGTGTCCTGGGGTACAGGAATGAAGCAGGGCTCCCCTTCTCCTTCCCTGCTCCCTCCTCTCTCCCTGAGCTGTCCCAGGCTGAGGATGGTGCTCCTGAGGCCTTGGGGACAGGCACAGTTTGTCACTGCATTGTCCCAGGGTGATGCTCTGAGGCTGCCGGGTGTCAGGAGGGGNGCTCACAGTCAGTGTCACTCAGCTCTGCACACAGCAGGGACACAAAACAAATCCTTTTCCTGCTGCACACCAAGGACAGCTGGGACAAGTGTTCAGGCCCCAAAGCACAAACAAGGGTGGGCTGAGGAGAGAAAACAACAAGGATGGGACTGCATCACCTGCAGCTGGGATTGGACAATTCAACCCCAATGTGCAAATGGACCAAAACTTATCAAAGTGTGAGACCTCCTGACCGTTTGTCCATTTTGTGACCATTTTGTGACCATTTTGGGTCCACCTTGGGTGTAGCCCTGGCCAGGCTCTTGTCCTGCCCAAGGTGTGTCCTTAAAGGCCTTTTAATAAATATCTGCTTTATTCTCCAGCTCTGTCCAGTCTCTGTTCCAGCTCAGCCTTCCCAAGGCATCAGCATCACCTCAGCTCTGGCTGTCCCTGCCTCCTTCACCCCCCCTCTGAACACCCTCCAGGAGGGGACAGGCAGTGACCCCTCCCTGGGACAGGGACAGGATCCTGGCTGGAGCTGTGCCAGGAGGGGTTGAGGTTGGATTTTAGGGCAAGGTTCTTCTCCCAGAGGTTCTTCCCAGGCTCCCCAGGGAATGGGCACGGCCCCAGAGCTCCAGGAGCCTTTGGACACCCAGGGATGCCCAGGGGGGATTGTTGGGGCTCTGGGCAGGGACAGGGTGGGACTGGATGGTCCCTGTGGGTTTATTCCCACTCAGGATTTTCCATGATTCTGTGATCTGGAAATCCCAGTGTCACTGAGCAGGGGATTCTCCTCTGTCCCAGTCCCATGGCAGAGACATAAACCCAGCTAACCACCAAATTCATCACTTAGCCCTGAACAAACTCCCTGTTAATGGATTTCTCTATTAACGGAGCAATTAGGATGGCAATTATCACATCCCAATTACCCAGTTCAGGGGTTATTATGTCATTACCCTTCCCAGTCATCACATTTGAGATTCGAGCTAAAAAAAAAACTCATCACAAAACCCTTTATTTTAAAATGCCAACTAAAACCATCATGAAATACAGAACACAGTGAAACACGCAGCGACAGCAGGAGTTTGTTTTTTTACTGCTGTATTACATTGCAGCTAAAATTAAGTTTGGAAATTTAATATTTTATTTTTATCTAAATTAAATGTTTTGTAGGTTTAATTTTTTTTTCTTTGCAAAACCAACTCTCCACAGGGAATTTGGTTCTCTCCCAGTCGTCCACAAAGTGACAAAGATCAGGATTCTTTTCCTAACCAATGCCATCCTCAATTTAAATAATCTCTTTTCCCTCCTGCTGGCCGATGATTTCCTGAGCATGAGCTGAAGTCCCACACCAAAGTTTTATTTCTGGTGTCACAAATGCTTTCCAAAAGTGGGTAATTTTAGCTCTGCTGGAACCAGGAGAGACAAACTTGCCCAAATCAAAGGTGGCCTCAGGATGGAAACAGAAAAAGGTGGGAAATTTAGAAAATAAATTAAGACAACAAGTAGATTAAGGGCCTTATGCTCCTCAGAACAGTCAGTACAAGAGCTGGTGGTTTCCTGCTAACCCAGGGAGAGACTTTGTGAAAATTGCTGGAGTTTGGGGTTCAGCATTAGGAATTCTCAGCCAAGGCTGAGTTTATCACACTCCCCTCATGGCTTCTGCCTCATCCCAGCCACTTTTCCAGGTGGAAACACAGAACATTCCTTGCCTGGACTCTGTAGGATCAGGATTTCTTTAGGAGTTGGAGCTTTTCTCAGGGTGGTTGAAACCCCAGGCACAGCTGCATCCCCCTGGGGTGAGCAGGGAAAAACCAGGAGGGAAAGCTCCAAGGGGCTGGGACAGAGTGGTTGGGAAGGGGACGAAGCCACCAGATCCTGAGTGGTCAGAATTGGATTTTTCCCCTCTCTTTTTTTTGGGATGTGGAGCCCCCAGTGCAGAGGGAAGGACTCAGCTCAGGCACCTGCAGGAGCTGGTGAAGGTGTGAGCAGGAACGGGCTCATTCCCAAGGGAATATCAGAGTTCTGTCATCCCTCGGTGGGGAGTTTGGGTTTGGAAGCTCAGTTTGCCCTTCCCTGTGGAATTCAACTTCCAGCCTGGAACTTCCTTGCAGCAGCCACTGGTGCAGGAGGTGAAAGCCCTGCCCAGAATCTGGGGTCGGTGATGGAAGCTCATACCTGGATCTCACCATGGAATGAGGGACCTCAGAAACCTGGATCTCACCAAGGAATGAGGCACCTCCAGAAGGTCTCATCATGGAATGAGCACCCCCAAAACCTGGATCTCACCAAGGAATGAGGCACCTCCAGAAGGTCTCATCATGGAATGAGCTCCCCCAAAACCTGGATCTCACCATGGAATGAGGCACCTCCAAAACCTGGATCTCACCAAGGAATGAGGCACCTCCAGAAGGTCTCACCATGGAATGAGGCACCCCCAAAACCTGGATCTCACCAAGGAATGAGGCACCTCCAGAAGGTCTCATCATGGAATGAGCTCCCCCAAAACCTGGATCTCACCATGGAATGAGGCACCTCCAAAACCTGGATCTCACCAAGGAATGAGGCACCTCCAGAAGGTCTCACCATGGAATGAGGCACCCCCAAAACCTGGATCTCACCAAGGAATGAGGCACCTCCAGAAGGTCTCATCATGGAATGAGCTCCCCCAAAACCTGGATCTCACCATGGAATGAGGCACCTCCAAAACCTGGATCTCACCAAGGAATGAGGCACCTCCAGAAGGTCTCACCATGGAATGAGGCACCCCCAAAACCTGGATCTCACCAAGGAATGAGGCACCTCCAGAAGGTCTCATCATGGAATGAGCTCCCCCAAAACCTGGATCTCACCATGGAATGAGGCACCTCCAAAACCTGGATCTCACCATGGAATGAGGCATCCCCAAAACCTGGATCTCACCATGGAATGAGGCATCCCCAAAACCTGGATCTCACCATGGAATGAGGCACCTCTAAACCTGGATCTCACCATGGAATGAGGCACCTCCAAAACCTGGATCTCACCAAGGAATGAGGCACCTCCAGAAGGTCTCACCATGGAATGAGGCACCCCCAAAACCTGGATCTCACCAAGGAATGAGGCACCTCCAGAAGGTCTCACCATGGAATGAGGCACCTCCAAAACCTGGATCTCACCATGGAATGAGGCATCCCCAAAACCTGGATCTCACCATGGAATGAGGCATCCCCAAAACCTGGATCTCACCATGGAATGAGGCACCTCCAAAACCTGGATCTCACTGTGGAATGAGGCACCTCCAGAAGGTCTCATCATGGAATGAGCACCCCCAAAACCCGGATCTCACCGTGGAATGAGGCACCACCAGCTCTGCTTCCCAATGCTGTTGCATGGGAAAATGGAGAAGCTGGGTGTGCAAAGCAGGAATTCTCAGAGCTGCTGGAATCTCCTCTCGGTGCTGGCACGGCAGAAATTGGATCCAATTTTGGATGGTGCCACCTGTCCCCTTCTGGAAAACAGCCCCGCTGGGGAGAAGGAACAAACCTGGGAGCTGCAAATGTCATTTCTACCTTTAAACATCTCCCACTTTGCAGCTGAGCAGCAGCAACGGGAACGTGGCTGCCGGGAGCTGGAATTGCAGATCCTGGCTCCAACGGAGCCGACACCGCAGGGAAGCCAAAGGAACAGGATCCAAAACCAACTCCAATCCCTAATTGGCCTCTGCTGGAGGATATGCACCTGTCCAAAAAAGGAGAGGCCTCCGCTGGAAAGCTGAAACTCTGGAATTCCAAGGACAAGCGTGGAAAGCCAAGAGAGCGGTTTGGATTTCAGCTTGGCTATCAGCTGGAAGCAGCAGCCTTGGAACAGTTCTGAGGAGATGAGGCTCTGAGAACTCCCTGTAAGGATGTGGCCCCACATGGAATAAATCAATTCCAGGCGGTTGGATTGGCCCAAACAGCGGCAAAATGCCGTAATAGCAACAATTTATCACGGCAGAAAAAAGGATACGGGGAAAGCAGGGAGAGAAAAACATCACGGTAGCAAAATGTGAAGTTCCAGACAGTGAAAACCTGTGGAAGGAGAATCAGGAAATGATGCTTCCTACAAAATGCTTGGGAATTCTTTTCCTGTCAGTAACAACGAGCAAACACGCAAAGGAACACAGAGGAGGCTGGAGAGGAGCCCCCAACATCCAGACTCACAATTTTATAGGATTTCACAGGATTTTTACTCCTATAACCGAATGCCTCAAGGTGCTCACGGTATCTGCCCCACTGGGTCTCCAGCCATTTGGATTTGCAGACTCCAGAGCTTTTGCCAATGAATTCTTGGACCAAGTGTAGCAAGCTGGAACCCTCTGGCAGCGTTTGCCTCTCCACGTCTCCCATCCTGGATTCCAGGACTCTGCAGGGCACAGAGTGAGCACTGCTCACTGCCCTGTGGGGGGACCTGCAGAAGACACCCCAAAACTGCCACACCCCCCCCCTTGGTTCCTGTAACCACCCTGGGGAAGCAGCAGCAGCTCTGTGGGGTTCCACGAGGAGAAGGGTGGCACTGAACCCTGAAGGAATTGTTTGGGATTGTTGGCACAGCTGTGTCACGTCCCCAGGGGCTCCAGCTGAGAATTGTCAGCCCTGAGGCTGCCCAGGGGGGCTCTGGGAGGGACATCAGGAGCATGGAAGGGGATGGGTTGGAAGGACCTTGGAAATCATCCCATCCCAGCCCTGCTATGGCAGGGACACCTCCCACTGTCCCCAGTGTCTAACCTGGCCTTGGGCACTGCCAGGGATCCAGGGGCAGCCACAGCAAATCTGGGAATTCCATTCCAGGGCCTGCCCACCCTGCCAGGGAACAATTCCTGCCCAAGATCCCACCCAGCCCTGCCCTCTGGCAGCTCCAGGCCATTCCCCATTGTCCTGTCTCCAAGCCCTCAGGAATGGGACGTCCTGGCCCTCCTCATTTTCCTGATTTAGGGCAGCCAAGCGTGGGAGAGCTGCTGAGAAATGCACGACCACTGTCCAAAACGCGCCGCGGACCAAAACAAGTCCAAGTCCAGCAGGTGCCTCCAGATCCTCGAAATAATCTTCATTCCTTGTGGAATGGCTGGACACAGCTCACCGACCCTTTCCCATCATCTGAGGCTGGACAAGGAGGCTGCAGGGGCTGTTCCTGCTGCCACAACCACAGCCAGGGCTCACCGGCAGCTCTGGCCTCCCAAATAAATTAGGGAATAAAGAAAACCGGGAAGCAGACACATTGTCCCAGCTGGACACGTCCTGGCCCCGCTGGAAGCAGCAACAAAGGAAGGGTGACCCCTCCTCCTGAGAGCCAAGCCATGAGAAACACGACAGGAACAACCACGGAAAGAGCAGCCCAGCAGGGAATTCCCCCTCCAGCCTCTCATCCAAAGGCCCGGAGCTGGAATAAACACAGGTTTCACTCCGGTGCCTTCACTCACGGGAAGCCTCCAGGACAAGGCACAGCCCTTCCACGAAGGAAAACCATCCCTGGGTAAGCTGAAGAGAAGGCAAACGACCAAAAAAAAAAAAAAAAAAACCACCCAATTTCACACATCCCTGAGCACCGAGGCGGGGCTCAGCCCCGCAGCCCCGGGGTGGTTTTTGCCCTCCGGGAAGGCAGCGCTGTTGATGAGCACCAAGGTGTCCTTGCCCTCGGGCAGCTCCAGCCGCGCCCGCGGCGGGCTCAGCTCCCCCGGGTACAGGTAATCCAGGTAGTTCTCGGGCTTGCTGGAAACGATGTTGCTGAGCATCATGACGAAGAGGAGGAAGCCGAAGAAGCCGACGATGATGAGGATGTAAAAGGAGGCCATGATCTCCTCCTGCAGCTCCAGGGCGGGGTTGCTGTAGTTGTTGAAGCGGAGGGCTTTCTTTTGTTCCGCGAAGGTCCGGAGTAAACCGGGCAGCGCCGAGCTGCTGTTGGTGTGGTTGCTCAGAGCCATCGCGGCTTCCCCGCTCCGGAGGCCAAATCTAAACAAAACGAAGTGGAAAAAAAAAAAAAAAAAAAAAAAAAACCGATTAGCTGAGCCCGGGAGCTTCGCACCATTCCCGGGTCCTCTGCTCTGGGGAGTCCTGCGCTGGGAATGTTCAGCTGGAGGAGCCGGAGATCAGAGCTCATCTGAGCTGCAGCTCCACTCTCTGCTCCCTGGGACAAGATCCTGGACCGAAAGGGGTTGAGGGGGGATTTTAGGGCAAGGTTCTTCTCCCAGAGGTTCTTCCCAGGGAATGGGCACGGCCCCGAGGCTGCCAGAGCTCCAGGAGCCTTTGGACAGCGCTGCCAGGGATGCCCAGGGGGGATTGTTGGGGCTCTGGGCAGGGACAGGGGCTGGATCATCCTGTGGGTTTATTCCCACTC
Source organism: Sinosuthora webbiana (assembly GCA_013397395.1). NCBI lineage: Eukaryota > Metazoa > Chordata > Aves > Passeriformes > Sylviidae > Sinosuthora > Sinosuthora webbiana. The sequence goes on along the minus strand of VXBN01009955.1, from coordinate 94,200 downwards.
AACATATTCCATCATTCCATCCTCCAGCTCACATCTGGCAGGCAGAGATCCACAGTGGACACCAGTGGCAAGTTATAGGACAGGAGTTCAGGGAATCCAAAGCTGTGCTGTCTGCATGGAAAACGGGAATTTCCATGCACGGGCACACAGAGTTCCCCCGGGCTGGTTTTGTCCTGCTGGTGATGCAGCACCCAAGTCAGAATTTGGGAATAACTCTGCCAATTCCAGGGATTATCTCAACGGAAACGGCATGGAAAGTATCCTCACTAAGAGGAGAGGAAATCAAATCTGGAATTATCACAGAATCGAGGAATGGATTGCGTTGGGAAGGACCTTAAAATATTCCAGTGCCACCCCTGCCATGGGCAGGGACACCTCCCACTGTCCCCAATGTCCAACCTGGCCTTGGGCACTGCCAGGGATCCAGGGGCAGCCACAGCTGCTCTGGGCATTCCATTTCCTCTAAGCAAACCACAAAATCCTGCCAAATTCTGACAAATTTAAAGATGAAAAAAAAAAAATTTTTTTTTGCTCCGTCTCCCCATCCCACGCCCAAAAATAAACGTTCAGCGGCGACGATTTCCCAATTTTGACAGAAATCCAGGGATCGTTTTTAGCTCTCTGAAACGCCTTCTTCGAGGAGAAGGGGATAATCTTAGAAAAGCCTGGTGCCAATCTGCCCACGAGGGCTGTAAAGCGAATCCAAGAGTTTCATCCCAAACATCCAATTTTTTTACTCATTTTGAGTCATTCTCTTTCCTGGGGCTGAGGCCCTGGCACAGGGTGCAGCTCATCAAGTCTCTTTAAAAACGAGGAAACCGCCTCACCTCTTGCAGCCAGAGCTCAGGGGCTTTACAACACCCGAGGGCTTGACTCTGCCTTAAATTTCCCACAAGAACCTGTTTTAAAAAGTGAGTTTAAAAATTTTCAAAGTGGGCTTTTAAAAAAGTGGGTTCGAAACAGCGCGTTTACATTTAGAACTTGAAATCTTAAAGTTTCGAAGTTCTAATATGAACGGAGAGAGAATAAAGAGAATGAAAAAAAAAATAGAGAGAATAAAGAGGGGAAAGAAAAAAAATAAATAAAGAGAATAAAAGAAAAAAAAAAAAAAAAGAAAAAAAAAAACAGAACTGAAAAAATATGGAGATGAAAGAGTAGATCTTCCTGCCAGTGTCCCCTGAGATATTTGGACGGTAATCCTGGGAAAAGAGAGCACCTGAGCCCCAGGTGAGGCCAGCCCTGGCACCTTCCTCCCCCTGGAATTGTTTGATCCTCCCTCTCTCCTGGCGTGGGGATGTCCAGCGCTCCTGACTCAGGGAATTGCGGCATTTCCTCCCTGCTCCCCTGGGCTGAGCCCATCCCCAGCCCCCCGGGATGTCCCCAGGGCTGGCTGGGACATCCTGGATGATTGAGGATGGCCATTCCTGGTGAGGTTTCCTCTCCTCGCAGCCATTCCCTGTTAATGGGTGTGTTTATCCCGCCGGGCTCTGACTGCTCTGCCTGGAATCTCCTCATGCCCAAATAAACCACGGCTGAGCCTGTGCCATCACAGGAGTGTGGAGATTTTACAGTTCCGGGGGAATCCAGGGAATTCCAGCAGCTCTGCGTGTGTGGGATCACGAGGCTCGGGTGGAGCTTTGAGCTGAACGGGAATTTTTTGTCTCTACAGGAAAATAAAAAGGCAAGATCCTTTCCAGATTCCAAGGGAAGTGCCCGTGGATTATAAAACTCTTCCCTCTGCCCCAATCCGATTCGGCTTCTTAAAGTTAATGAATAATTCGAAAAGGACCTTAAAGAGAATTTTGTTCCATGGGCAGGGACACCTCCCACTGTCCCCAGTGTCCAACCTGGCCTTGGGCACTGCCAGGGATCCAGGGGCAGCCACATGTTTTTTGGGAATTCCAGCCCAACATCTCTCCACTCTCCCAGGGAACAATTCCTGCCCAAGATCCCACCCAGCCCTGCCCTCTGGCCCTGGGAAGNTTCCTCTCCTCGCAGCCATTCCCTGTTAATGGGTGTGTTTATCCCGCCGGGCTCTGACTGCTCTGCCTGGAATCTCCTCATGCCCAAATAAACCACGGCTGAGCCTGTGCCATCACAGGAGTGTGGAGATTTTACAGTTCCGGGGGAATCCAGGGAATTCCAGCAGCTCTGCGTGTGTGGGATCACGAGGCTCGGGTGGAGCTTTGAGCTGAACGGGAATTTTTTGTCTCTACAGGAAAATAAAAAGGCAAGATCCTTTCCAGATTCCAAGGGAAGTGCCCGTGGATTATAAAACTCTTCCCTCTGCCCCAATCCGATTCGGCTTCTTAAAGTTAATGAATAATTCGAAAAGGACCTTAAAGAGAATTTTGTTCCATGGGCAGGGACACCTCCCACTGTCCCCAGTGTCCAACCTGGCCTTGGGCACTGCCAGGGATCCAGGGGCAGCCACATGTTTTTTGGGAATTCCAGCCCAACATCTCTCCACTCTCCCAGGGAACAATTCCTGCCCAAGATCCCACCCAGCCCTGCCCTCTGGCCCTGGGAAGCCATTCCCTGTGTCCTGTCCCCCACATGCTCCTGGAAATATTCCCTCCCCAGGGACTCAATCCGTGATCACAGCTCTGCTCAGGAGGGAAACTTCCCCTCTCCGAGGGCACGGCACAATAAATGGGATTTATTCCTTGGCTGAACCCCAGGTGGAGGTTTTAGTCTGGAAAAAAGAAGAAAAAAAAAATTGACTGCAAATCTGTTGGAACCCTGAGAATTGCAGCCTCTCTGTGCTCACAGGCACTGACCCCCAGGCAAACACTGCATTTCACCTGAGGCCCTGGAAAAGGCTCCCAAAACTGAGTGACAGCTCTGGGATTGTGGCTGTGGGGTTTGGATAGAAGTGTGTGATGTCACAGGGTGCCAAACTCAGAGCTGAAGGGTTTAGAATACAGGAATAGAGATATAAAGCAAGATGGAGGATTTAGGGCAGGGGCTGAGTCCTTCTTTTTCACCTTCTTCTTCTCCGTGGTCTGGGTGGGGTTTTGTAATTGGATAGAAAAGTCCCCACTGCGGGCCAGGGGTGGTTGGTTATTGGGGTAAAAGTCAAAATAATTCAGGTGTCATTTCTTAAATGGGCAGTTTATCCTTAAAAGGCCTTGTAGAGAAAGAGAAATGGCCCTTTTTTAGTTTGTTAGCTACAAGTGCTGTAGAGCTTGTAGCTTGTAAGACTAATAAATAATAAATAAATGAAAATTAATAAACATCTCAGTCTGAAAAAAAAAAAAAAAATAAGGTCTGGCACGCTTAATCCCGACTGTAGCAGAAAAAGAAGAAAAAAGGTACAAAGATCCATTGTTTTTCCGAGAAGATTTTCTCAGTTGTTGCCTCAAACCCACCTCTCCTCTCCCTGCCCCTCCAGACTCTTCTGCTCCACGGGATTTAGGGGGCAGTGCCACGAGGAGCACAGAGGATGAAAATCCAGGGATAAACCCCCAGTCCTTCCTCCTCTTCACGGAATTCCAAACTCCCTGCAATCCTACCTCAAAAAACAAAACCCAACACCAACAACCCCTCGCTCTGCCCACCCCCAAACCATCCCGGGGCCAAAATTAGATTTATTTGCTGTCGTATAAAGCTGAGAGTGAATTCCATCCATGAGCTTTGGATGCTCCTGTCCTTGGTTTTTTATGGACAGTGCCCACCCCCTGCCTGGGACCTGGGGAAGATGTGACAATGGGATGATCCTGAAGGTTCTTCCCAACCCAAACCTTCTGGAATTCTGTGGTTCCCCAACTTCTGCCACCACTGGAGTGGGGCTGGTCCTGGAACAAGGCGTGTGAATTTTTTGGTGGGATTTGAAAATTGAATATAAAGCCCAGAGTTCTGACTCTCAGGTCCTCAGATTTTTGCTTTCTAAGGAGAGCAGCGTCTTCTGCTCAGGGAGATGTTGGACAGGCACTTCAAATCTCAATATTAAAAAAAAAATAAATAAATCAATATTT
>VXBN01009955.1:49297-85266 GCA_013397395.1 Sinosuthora webbiana | reverse complement strand
GTCCATTTTGTGACCATTTTGGGTCCACCTTGGGTGCAGCCCTGTCCAGGCTCTTGTCCTGCCCAAGGTGGATCCTTAAAGGGCTTTTAATAAATATCTACTTTATTCTCTGGCTCTGCCCAGTCTCTGTTCCAGCTCAGCCTTCCCAAGGCATCAGCATCATTTCCATGAGCGATTTTGGGGGGGTTTGTTCCATTGCCAGGGTCTCTGTGGGAATTCTCTGGGAGAGATGCAAAATCCCTGAGTCCCACCCGCCCTGGAGAGGAGCTCGATTGCTAATTAACAACAGTGATTAATGTCAGCCTCTAACTGGTGCAGGAGGATGGACTCCTCCCCAGCCATTCCCAGGAAAAGGCTGCAGGATTCCTCCTTGTCTTCAGTAGGGCAGCACAGTGGGGATCCCAATCCTCCAGAGGAGATCCCAGCTGCCCTTCCCAGGGCTGAGAATGAAGCAGCTGGGGTGGTGTAAGATTTCCAGGGGGATGGCTGAGAATTCTGGGGTTGTGGATGGAGAGGGACACAGGGACACAGGCGTGTCCCCTGAGCAATTCCGGGTGACCCCTGCCCAGAGGTGTGCAGCCACAGCCCTGGGGTCTGGGCTTCTGCAAAGGAATGAGTTTGGAGCGGGAATGCCGAGGTCATAAGAAATAAACCTGGCGGTCTTTCCAGTGGTGGCAAATAAACTGGGAAGTTCCCATCAGTTTTATGGGACGCAGGCCAGGGCAGAGCTGAGGATTTGCTTCCTTTATTCCTGAAATCCCACCTTTTTAAACACACAAGGCAAGGGAACAATCAAGCTATTTTCGCCCAAATTTTTTTTTTTTTTTTTTTCCCCCCAAATCTTGGATTTTCAAAGCATCAAAAACCCTGCGTGAGGATGAGGTGGGTCGGGGGACTCGACCTGACCTCTGTATCCCCTCTTCCTCCGGGAGCAAAGACACCTGGAAGCTCAGGGGCAGGACATGACCAAACACCTTTAACATCCCACGTGCTGCAGTGAGGCAGGAGCCGAGGATTCCCGGAGGCGCCCGGACAAGCCCGGATGAGCTCCAGCCCGGAGCCTTTCCCAGCCCCACTCTCCTCCCAGCTTGTTTTCCGTGCTCCCGGGACACAGCAGCTGGATCTTGTCTGGCAGTGCCATTTCCTGTTGAGCCGGGGCTGCGGGCCCGGAGGAAGTGGGGCGCAGGAATGTCTGGAGGTGACGCTCTGGGATGATGTGACAGCGCTCACGTGAGGAGCCCGCAGCGGTCACTGGTCATCGGTCACCGGCGCCTCGGCCACAGGTGGATCCCTGCACGTGACTCCTCCCAGAAAATCTGGGTCATGCCCCGGCAGGTGTTTGCTGCGGGGATGAACCCGTTCCCAAGGTTTCGTGGACGCCCCTTCCCCAGCGTTCCTCCTGTTCCTCCTCCTCCAAAGTGTCCCGGAGGCAGGAACCTTAAGGATCATCCCATTCCCGTGGGCCAGGGAGACTTTTCCACGTCCCAGGTTGCTCCAAGCCCCGTCCAAGCTGGCTTTGGACACTTCCAGGGGGATGTTTTGAGGCTGTAGAGAATTATGCAAGAGCTGGGGGAGATTTGTGAGAGCCCGGAGATATTTTGCATGGAAAATCCCTTCCCAGGGAGGATCTGCTCTGGCCTTCTCCTGGTCTCAGTGGTGGCTGAACCATCTTGGCTTCCCAGGAAATGCCAGCTGGGACAGGCCTTGGAGCACCCTGGGACATTGGGAGGTGGAAAGGGGTGGAAACAAATGATCTTTAAAGTCTCTTCCAACCCAAAGCATTCCAGGACTCCGCGGATGGTCCCAGTGCGGGTCAGACCGACTCATGGATCCCATTCCCAGGTTTCTGCTTCCCAGGCCTGGCTCTCTGTGACCCGTTTGTCTCTCCCCACACTCCGTGGAGGTGTGAGGAAAAGCTCCTCTGAATCCTGCAAGATTTATACAAAACACTCCCTCAGCCTGATCCTGCCCCAGGGCTCAGTGGGGACACCTTGGTGCTGGCACAGCTCTGGGCTCTCTGCACTCCTGAGCTGCTTTTTTCCTACAGGAGCCCGAGATATTCCCAATATTCCTCCTCAGCAAGAGGAGAAACTCCAGACAATTCCTTGCACGGGGGGCACATCCCGTGAAAGAAAAGAGATTGTGTGAGCCAGAGGGTAAAAGGAGATGTCACTGGACTTTGTACAATGAGGGATTCTGGTGATAAAAGTCCCAGCTTGTTCAGTTTGTTTCTTTCTTTTTTTTTTTTTTTTTTTCCCAGCATTTTTCCCAGCAGGATTGGCTCTGGATGCCTCCAGCTTTCTCACCACCCCACTGACACAGGACTGCCCAGGACAGACCTCCACGGATTTTGCTGCTTTCCTGCCATTTCTCAGACTCTGCCGCAAAACTCCATTTCCTGATGCTGCTGTGACCCCCTGGGCATTTCTAAATCCACAGGGATTGGGAAACAGCTGGATGGGATCTGCCCTCCAAGTCCCAGCAATGGGAACCTGCCGAGGTCTCAGCAGAGCAGGAATATTTGGGATCTGGGAAGAGATCTGGGGATGGCCACACACGGTGGCCAGGCCAGGCCTGGGATGGGTTGTCCCCTGCTGTCCCTGACTCTGGAATTCCTGGGTTCCTCTTCCCCCTCTCCTGGAGATTTCCAGGTAAAACGGGTTCACCTGAGCCACCTGCCCTGGGATTTAATGGCTTTCCCCAGAGCAGGCACTGCTGCAGCTGGTGACCAACTGGGACACTCTGGTGTGGTCCCTGCAGGAGGTGCAGCCTCATCCTCCTCCTGGAATGGGAAATTTAACAGAATAAACCCCATTAAATCCACAGAACGAACCCACAACCACACACCTGACAACCGCAGCAGGTCGGGACAGCTCTTTTCTCCTCTCGGAAAAATCCCTGAGGGCAACTTATATCCCTGAAACATCCCAGGAGGCTGCCAGGACCCGTCCATCCCACAGAAGGAGCCCCAGCCCCATCCCTGCTCCCATCCCGGGCGTGATCCGCGCAGCCGCGGCCGCCTCGGGGCCACATCCAACTCCTGCCGCCCGTGACTCAGGCCTGGCAGCAAAGCTCTGCGTATCAACCCTTTAATTGTGCCTGGGGATCAGACAGAGAGAGAAAAAAAAACCCAACAAATCCCTGTTTTTGTGGGCCGGCGTTCACGTTCTGGGCCCGGCTCCAGGCACGCGAGCGGAGCGGTGTCACCGGCGGGCCGGGATGGAGGCAGCCGCCACTCCCATCCTGTGCTTCACATCCTGTTTCCACCACGGGCTGCACGTTAAGGAGCCCTGGGCCAAGACAACATCACGTTGATGCCTCGGGAGGGATGAGCTGGAGCAGAGAATGGACAGGGCCGGAGGATAAAATCGGTATTTATTGAAGGGCCTCCAGGATCCACCTTGGGCGGGACAGGGCCTGGTCAGGGCTACGACCAAGGTGGGCCCAAAATGGTCACAAAATGGACACAAAATAGTCACAACGTGGACAAAAAATGGTCACAAAATGGACACAAAATAGTCACAACGTGGACAAAAAATGGTCACAAAATGGTCACAAAATGGACACAAAATAGTCACAACGTGGACAAAAAATGGTCACAAAATGGTCACAAAATGGACACAAAATAGTCACAACATGGGCAAAAAATGGGCAAAAAATGGTCACAAAATGGTCACAAAATGGACACAAAATGGTCACAAAATGGTCACAAAATGGCTGACCAATCACGAGGTCTCACACTTTGATAAGTTTTGGTCCATTTGCACATTGGGGTTTAATTGTCCAATCCCAGCTGCAGGTGATGCAGTCCCATCCTTGTTGTTTTCTCCCCTCAGCCCACCCTTGTTTGTGCTTTGGGGCCTGAACACTTGTCCCAGCTGTCCTTGGTGTGCAGCAGGAAAAGGATTTGTTTTGTGTCCCTGCTGTGTGCAGAGCTGAGTGACACTGACTGTGAGCTCAGAGCTGCACCCCTGGGCACCACAGGACCTGAAATACAGCAAAGATAAAACTTCAGGCATCAACGCTGGGACAGCCAAGCCAGCAGTGGTGGCTGCTGGGGACACCAGGGGAGGAGCGGTGTCGTCCCCAGAGGAGGACGAGAGCTGAGCAGGAAAACTGAATTTAAAGACTGGCACGTCCTGATAAAAGCTGCAAATATCCATGGAACTTCTCAAAGAACTTTTTACCTCTTGTCTTTCACTCCTGGGAACCCTCAGGGATCAGGGGAGGGGGAAGAGGAGGGCGCAGGGTGGGGAAAGCTCTGCCCTGTCACCACAGCTGGGACAGAGCTGCAGCTGTGGGGACGTGGTGGCCCTTCAGGGCGTCGTTTCTGCTGTGATGAGCTCCTCAAAATCCACCTGGACTTCCCCAAGTCATCACAGAATCCCCAAAATCACCACAGAATCCCAGAATGGGTCAGCTGGAAGGGACCTTAAGGACCATCTCATCCCACCCCACCCATGGCCAGCTGGGCATTTCTAAATCCACAGGGATTGGGAAACAGCTGGATGGGATCTGCCCTCCAAGTCCCAGAAGTGGAAACCTGCCGAGGTCTCAGCAGAGCAGGAATATTTGGGATCTGGGAAGAGATCTGGGGATGGCCACACACGGTGGCCAGGCCAGGCCTGGGATGGGTTGTCCCCTGCTGTCCCTGACTCTGGAATTCCTGGGTTCCTCTTCCCCCTCTCCTGGAGATTTCCAGGTAAAACGGGTTCACCTGAGCCACCTGCCCTGGGATTTAATGGCTTTCCCCAGAGCAGGCACTGCTGCAGCTGGTGACCAACTGGGACACTCTGGTGTGGTCCCTGCAGGAGGTGCAGCCTCATCCTCCTCCTGGAATGGGAAATTTAACAGAATAAACTCCATTAAATCCACAGAACGAACCCACAAACACACATCTGACAACCACAGCAGGTCGGGACAGCTCTTTTCTCCTCTCGGAAAAATTCCACAGGCAATTTAACTCTCTGCAAATCTCCAAAACGTGCCAGTGGATAAATAAAAATGAGAAGCTGGAGCAGGGAACGTGCTGCCTGGGTTGGTTCCCACTGAAGGAAATTCAAGAGGGAAGAGGAAACCTGCCCAGAGCTGGAGGAAAGAAGGATCCTTCAGAGCTCCTGGTGTTTTCTCCATTTCAGTGACTCCTGCGAGTGGAAATGAGAAGCAAAACGCACGTGGAAAGATCCAGGGGAGGCTGTTTAATGCAGAGGTCGGATTAAATGATTTGTTATTAAATAAATGTTTCTGTTGCCTGTGTCGTGCACTGAGCTGTGCAGCACCCCTTGGATTTGGATCAGGATCAAATCATGGAATATCCTGAGCTGGAGGGCACCCACAGGGATTGAATCCAAGCCCTGGCCCCGCACAGACCCTCCAACAATCCCATCCTGGGCATCCCTGCGTGTCCAAACATTCCTGGAGCTCTGGGTGTTTCTCAGCTTTTTTCCTTTTATTCAAAACGCCTTTTCTTCTGTCCCAATCCCTTTGTCCAGGTCAGGGTTTGGATGGAAAGGCAGCTGGGCTGGTGGTAAAGACAGAGATCTCCCTTTTTTTTTTTTTGAAGGAAAGCCAGAAATAGGAGAACAGAGGGTGGATTTGGGGTGTCAGCCCCGCCCTGGGTAAATCCCAGAGGGTCCCTGAGTGATGCCCATGCTGCTTTTCCTATTCCTGCACCACAACTTTTGCATGTTAAGGTGAAATAAGAATAAAAAATATGGGGAGGATTTGGTGTTTTATCCCTCAGGGTCCGATCCAGCCCCAAATCCCTGGGAATGGGGGTGCTGGGGGGAGAAGATCCAGAGGTGGAATGAGAAGGATCTGCCTGTGGGTGCAGGGTCGGTGTGAGATCCTTGTTTGCACCCTTTTCCCAGCTCCCTTTGGCACTGCTGGGTTGGGAGCAGAAAATAAAGCCTTGAGAAAACCCTGGCAGGACAAAAAGTCCTGGAAGTCCCTGAAGCTGCCTGGATAAAGAGCACAGGCTGGAGGTTCATCCAGCACAAACAGCTGCTGGATCTGAGCTCCCCTGACAAATCCCCGCTGCCACCCGAGCTGGAGGTGACAGGGAAAAAGGAAATGGAGCTCAGGTGTTGGGAACAAGGGGAGAGATCCTCCTGCTGGGGCCCCAGGGGTGCTGTTTGCAGGGAAACCTGGAGAAGGATGAGCATGGAAGTGGTGGGAGACAGAAGAGACAGAGCTGGGGGGCTGTGCCAAAGGAGCATTCCCTGGACAAAGACTTGGGATCGATCCCTGATGCTCGGGGTTAAGTCACAGAATCCCAGCCTGGCTTGGGTTGGAAGGGGCCTTAAAGATCATCCAATTCCCACACAAACCATGGGCAGGGACACCTCCAGCTGTCCCAGGCTGCTCCAAGTGTCCAACCTGGCCTTGGGCACTGCCAGGGATCCAGGGGCAGCCACAGCAAATCTGGGAATTCTATTCCAGAACCACCCCACTCTGCCAGGGAGGAAATATTTCCTAGTATCTGCTCTAAACCTGTATTTCTTCAGTTTGAAGCCATTCCCTGTGTCCTGTCCCTGCAGCCCTTGGGAATTGTCTCTCTCCAGGTTTCCTGGGGCTCCTTCAGGCCCTGCAAGGCCACCCTGAGCTCAGCCCAAAGCTTCTCCTGTCCAGGCTGAACAATCCCAGCTGTGCCAGCCTTTCCTCCCAGCAGAGCTGCTCCATCCCTCTGCTCATCCTGGAGCCTCCTCTGGGCTCTCTCCAGCAGCTCCACGTCCTCCCTGTGCTGGGCCCCAGGGCTGGGGCAGCTCTGCAGGTGGGGCCTCACCTGAGGGGGCCCAGGGACACAATCCCAATCCCTTTCCTGATCCCAATCCCTTTCCTGATCCCCACACTGGGCACGGGGGGGCTCTGGGCTGGGGCAGGTCCAGCTCTCCCAGGGCTGCTCCATCTCCTCATCCCAGCCTGGATTGACCCCAGGGGCTGTCCCCACTCAGGTGCTGCACTTGGCCTTGTCAAACCTCCTGAGATTCCCACGGGGCGCTCCTGGAGCTGCTCCAGGATGGCACCTGCGGGGCAGCTCCTGCCACATTCCCGGTGACCTCCCGCAGCTCCCGTGCAGGGTCGGTGCTGCTCCCTGCAGCTTTTCCCTGAGAAAGGCTCCCTGGATCTTTCACATGCCCAGCCGAGGGCTCCAGCTGGATCAGGGGAGATCCAGGACTGAGTTCGGGGCACTGATAACGAGGTGCAAAACTGCAACAGGATGCCGGGGCAATACGACGTGAGATAAGGGCAGTTATCAGCCGTAAAGAATGTTCTGCTCGCTTCTGATCGCTCCTATCTCCTATTTTTATCAGTTTCCTCCTGCCTGTCTCTGAACAAGTTTCCAGGTTTAGCAGGTCTGACCCAGCCAGCTGCAAATAAAGATAGCGCTGATAACTCAAAACGGCACGGGGGGAACTCGCTCCGGACTCACACGGCCCTTTGGCTGGGAAGGATTTTCCAGCTGGCCTCTTTAATCCCAGGGGTTTGAGCTCCCATCCCTGCGGCCCTGAAGATTTCTGCCGGTAAAATGAAGATCCACGTGCAAATTCTCCGTGAGATGGGGGAATAAGAGCTTGGAGCTCTCCAGGATGGGGCAGGGAAAGGATGAGCCCTCAGTGTCAGCACGTCAGGCTGCAGAGCTGCCTCAGCTCAGCCCAGATTTGCTTCCCTGGCTCTGGGGCTGCCTGGGTACCAACACCTGGAGTCGTTCCTTGGATGTATTTCCCCCAGCACTGCACTCACCTTTTTCTTCCAGCTGGAATTGGCACCTGGCTGGCCCAAAGCTGAGCTGGGATTTCTTGTGAGAAGGTTTTAAACTGCCAGGAGCGTTCTATCAGAGACTGGGTTGGCCAAACATTCCAGGGGCAGCCACAGCAAATCTGGGAATTCTATTCCAGGGCCTGCCCACCCTGCCAGGGAACAATTCCTGCCCAAGATCCCATCCAATCCTACTTTGAAGCCATTCCCTGTGTCCTGTCCCTCCATCCCTTGTCCCCAGTCCCTCTGCAGCTCTCCTGGAGCCCCTTTGGGCCCTGCCAGGGGCTCTGAGCTCTCCCTGGAGCTTCTCCTCTCCAGGTGAGCACCCCCAGCTCTCCCAGCCTGGCTGCAGAGCCCTCAAAGCATCTCCATGGCTTCCTCTGGACTCACTCCAACATTTCCATGTCTTTTTCCCAGGCCCTGTGTCATTTCATGGAGCTGGAGGTGCCCCAAATCCCGGGCTGCCCCGGGCAGGTGCTGCTGGGGAGGGATCAGTGCCCAACACCGGAGCCAAACTCTCCCCGTGGGGGCTGCAAACCCCGGGAGTCAGCTGCAGGTGAGGAATTCGCTGCTGACATTTTGATATTTGTGCAGATTTGGGAGAGATCCCAGCACCTGCCCGGGCCCGGGTTAATCGGGTGGAGAGAGAGGGGACGGGTCAGTGGGTGCCCACTGGGGAGGATCTGCCCCCCTCCTCCCCCTGAGCCTGTGGAACAGGTCGGGAGGAAAAAAAAAAACAACGTCTGAGGCCACAAGCAGCGCTTGAAATTCAGATTTTATTGCTTTGTACAAGCGAAAAAAAAACCCCCGCGGTGGGGAAGAGAAGCCCGAGAGTGAAAGGTGCAAGGCCCACGGTGGGAATGCACAGAGGGGTGAGGGTGGCACAGCAAAGCTGAGCTGTGAGACCTCCTCTTTTTTTTTTTTTTTTTTTTTTAATTTCAATTAAATAAAAAGGCACAGCTGCTAAAAAAATTAAAAAAAAAAAAAAAGTGGGAGACAATAGATGCTGAGCATCACCCTCCTCACAAAGAAACCCCTCCCCTGGAGCTATGGAAATAAAATGATCCAAAAATCCCTGAAAAGACCTGGGATGGAGGGAGAGCTGCCAGGAGGGAGCCCTGGGGGCAAGCTTCACCCAAAAGGTTTAATGTCATTAGATGTTTTCGTGAATTAAAGATCTTAATTAATTAAAATTAAGGGTTTAGTGTCATTAAGGGCAATTTTTGGTGCAAGTCTCAGCCAAGTCCAGGGGCCTGGCTCTGCAGATCCTCTCCCAGGGCAAGTCCTAAACAGTGAAATCCCAAAAGAGCAGCACCCCAGCTGAGAAATCAACTTTTTTTTTCCCAGAGCTGGGCTGGGGTTTCCATTCCTCCAGAGGAAAAAGTGACTGGGATAATTTAGCTGCTGGAGATTTTCCAAAGCTGCTCCATCCACCAAAACCATGGATCTTGTCCTCAGCTTAATGGTAGGCACTATTTAAATATCTTCGGAAAAAAAAACCCCAACCCTGCGTTTGGAGTGTCCTGAGTGTTCTGGGAACGCAGACAGGGCTGGGATATTCCTCAGATGAAAGTGCAGCACTAAAGAAGTGCCTGGAAAAGGGCTCTGCTGGAATTCCTTCCCTATCCAAGCTCTCTGCCCTCGCCTTGCCTTGGGAGCAGCTGCTTTGCTCCTCTTTCCAGCCTTCCCCACTTCTCTCCTCTCCCCAGCAGCTAAAAATGGGATTTGTATGTGCAGAGCAGAAATAAAATCCCCACTCCTGCCCAGGCTGTTGTTTCCTTCATCCCAAACCAGCTCCAAGCTGGCACAGCTGTTGTTTTAAGGAGCAAAATGTCCGGGGGAGACGGATTTCTCCTTTCAACAGGCAGGGTGGTGATGGTTGGTGCCACAGCAGCTGAATTTGTCCCTCCAGACCCGGCCTGTGGGGGAGGGAAAAGGGCAGGAAAACCTTCCTGCCATGGATTTTGTGTTGGATCCTCGGATAAACACCTGGGAGCTGCCCATGGAATCTGAGCTAAGCACAGACGTGATTGAAGAGCAGAAATTACAGAATTGTTCTTCCTACAGTGGAAATTCCCTTCCCAAGCAGGGGCTGGGCACTTGGGGCTCGTGGAATAATTAAGGGGGATTGGAATTTGGGGATGTTACCCACACCCATGGCACAGACCCCGTGGGCTGCTCAATCTTTGCACGCGGGTTTTGCTGCCAGGATCCAGCCCCACCCATGGGAAGGAAATTAAATTGAGTGGTCCCAGCAAGACCAGTCTGGGAGACCTGTCAGGAACCAGTCGGATGGAATCATTGAGGCTGGAAAAGCCCTCCAAGATCTTTGAGTCCAACCCATAACCCAGCATTAACCCACGTCCCCAAGTGCCACACCCTGAAGTCACTGAGCTTTCCCTCCAAAGCCCGTGTTCTTCCAAGGAAATATTTTTCAGAAAAAAAGAAAAAAAAAGGGAAACTTTTCCTAATATTTTATCACTAACGGGGGCATGGTTCTGGAGGAAACAGGTCAGCACTGCATTGTACAGTTTATAAAATCATCGTTCTAAGCTGGACAAAAATGCCAATGAAATCTTTCAGCTGCTTTGCCTTGGGTGAATTTGGTCTCTCTGGAAAATGATTGTCTAAGCCGTGCTTGGCAATTAACACCTCCGCCCTGAGTTTGGTTCTAATTAGGTCCTAATTAGGCTCTAGTTTCACACCAGCAACACCAAGATTTGTCTTTACAGAAAATCAGAGAATCCCGGAATGGTTTGGGTTGGAAGGGAGAGAAAATTCATCCCATTCCCATGGGCAGGGACACCTCCCACTGTCCCCAGTGTCCAACCTGGCCTTGGGCACTGCCAGGGATCCAGGGGCAGCCACAGCTGTGCCAGGGCCTGCCCACCCTGCCAGGGAACAATTCCTGCCCCAGATCCCACCCAGCCCTGCCCTCTGGCCCTGGGAAGCCATTCCCTGTGTCCTGTCCCTGCAGCCCTTGGGAATTGTCTCTCTCCAGGTTTCCTGGAGCTCCACCCAAAGCCAGGTCGGACACTGGGGACAGTGGGAGGTGTCTCTGCCCATGGCAGGGCTGGCACTGGATGGGCTCTGAGCTCCCTCCAACCCAAACCAGTCTGGCATTCTGGGATTTTATGACCCGTCCCTGATCTCTTCAACACCCAAATCCCTGCAGCCGTGGGGTGCCAGAGCTGCCAAAGCCACTCCAGGAGCCGCTTCCCAGAGTCTGGCCCCGGCCGGGTGTGGAGAGAGGCCAAGGGCAGCCTCTGGAGAGCTCCTGGTGCCTGTCTGGCTGCCTGGGGCAGCACTGGGACATCCCACCAGCTCCACCAGCACTGCTCCTCCAGCCTGGCCCAGGCCCGTGGCTCTGCAGAAGGGCCAGCAGCTCCCCCGGGCCCACGGCAGGCACCGCTCGCATCGTCCCGGCGCCGTGCAAAACCCTTCTCCCTTCCTTTCCCTCAGGAAGATTTCTCCTCAGGGATCTTCGTGGCCGGCTGCTCCACGGCCAGCTGGTTCTCCAGGACGCAGCAGAGCTTGTAATTCTCGATGACCTTGGCCTGGAAGTACTGCCTGTCCTTCTGGTGCCAGGCGTCGGTGGCGATGTAGGTGTTGTAGGGGTCGCAGGGCCCCTCGAGGCGCCGCGCCCGCAGGTTGGTCACCAGCACCCCCACGGTGAAGAAGCCGAAGAGCCCCAGCATGAGCAGCACGTAGATGATCTCCAGGCTGTCGCTGGCAGCCCTCAGCTGAGGGGGAGCAGAGCTGTTGGTCCTTTCCAGGCAGTCCCGGAGCAGCTTGCAGAGCAGCGGGTTTGGGGCCGTGTCGTTCGGCGGCGCTGACATTCTGATCTCCCGTCCAAGGGCACTTCCTTCCTTCCTTCCTTCGGGTAAAAATCGGGGGGTGGCATCAGGTGAAGGTGGGTCTCCCTTTCCTGGTTGCCCTCCTCAGTGAGGGGTTTGCCTCTGAGAGCCTGGGTCGACGTGAGGAGCTCCTCTCATCTCCCATCTGCAACCCAGCCAGGGCTGGCTCCGTCCCCACCAGCATCTTCAACCCCCCCTGGGCTTCACAGATGGTCTCTCGTGGTGTGGAGCTGTCACAGATCTCCCCCCGACCTCCCTGCTGCTGTTTAAAGCTCTGGGACTCCCTCCCTGAGCCCCCCAGGCATGAGGAGTGTCCCAGTCAGGAGGACAGCTCCCATGTCTGCTCCCTGTGACCTGACAGCGCCCAGGGAGCGGCTGGAGCTGGGCCAGGAGGGATTGAGGGGGGATTTTAGGGCAAGGCTCTTCCCCCAGAGGGTGCTGGCACTGCCCAGGCTCCCCAGGGAATGGGCACGGCCCCGAGGCTGCCAGAGCTCCAGGAGCCTTTGGACACCCAGAGACCTCCCTGGCACAGCCTCTGCTCTGACACAAGGAGCTGAAGGGTCTTTTCCCCTTTCCAATGCCACCTGGAAATCACTTCCTAAGAGGAATCCTGTCAGCACTGCTTTCCCAAATCCTCAGCAGCCAGGGATCATCAAATCATTTGGGGGTTGGAAGGGACCTCAAATATAATCTTGTTCCACCCCTGCCATGGGCAGGGACACCTCCCGCTGTCCCCAGTGTCCAACCTGGCCTTGGGCACTGCCAGGGATCCAGGGGCAGCCACAGCTGCTCTGGGCACCCTGTGCCAGGGCCTGCCCACCCTGCCAGGGAACAATTCCTGCCCCAGATCCCACCCAGCCCTGCCCTCTGGCACTGGGAAGCCATTCCCTGTGTCCTGTCCCTGCAGCCCTTGGGAATTGTCTCTCTCCAGGTTTCCTGGGGCTCCTTCAGGCCCTGCAAGGCCACCCTGAGCTCAGCCCAAAGCTTCTCCTGTCCAGGCTGAACAATCCCAGCTCTCCCAGCTTTTCCTCATCCATGAGTGCCAACCCCACCACAGCCCCTCATTTAAATGAATCTGGAAAAGGAAAACAGCCCCTGACCCCCTGAATGGGCCATTGTCATTCACGGTGACTTCTGTGACAACCCTGGCACCCCCCGGGGTGGCTCTCAGAGCTTCCCACAGCTTTAAACCCTCGGGAGCAGCTCAGCAATTCCTCCTCCAGAACACTGGGCTGTTGTTGTTTGGGGATTTTGAGGAGGAAGTACATTCAGAACCATTTCTAATCCATCCAGCCTGAAAAGGAGCC
This sequence comes from Sinosuthora webbiana, assembly GCA_013397395.1. Lineage (NCBI taxonomy): Eukaryota > Metazoa > Chordata > Aves > Passeriformes > Sylviidae > Sinosuthora > Sinosuthora webbiana. Next base: position 72,344 of record VXBN01009955.1, on the reverse strand, counting down.
CGGGGCAGGAGTGACAGCTCCGGGAGGGGATGGTGGCAGCCCAGGGATGTTTTCCAGGAGCTCTGCGTGGGAGGGAGCTCGGCTGGGCACAGCCTCCAGCTGCTGGGAATGGGCTCTGAAGGAACACCAGGTACCTGGAGGTTTCCTTGGGTTTGTTTGTGCCTCGTTAGGGAATTAAAACTGCCCAAGGAGCTGCTGGAACGGAGGGACAGAGCCAGGAGCCGACATCCCTCAGGAGGAGAACGTTTCCCTGCGATATTCTGTGCCTGCCACAGCCAAGGGAGCACAGCTCCTGCAGACGTGGGGAGGGTCACAGAGCAGGGTTTAATTGTTAATTAACAACTCCTTGTGCTGCTGTTCACTGTGAATTCTTTACCCCAGCACTCAGGGGTTTGAGGCTGAAACACTGAGAAACTCATCACGGGGTGGGGAGTTCTCTGTGCAATCCTGGAATGGTTTGGGTGGGAAAGGACCTCAAAGCCCATCCAGTGCCACCCCTGCCCTTGGCAGGGACACCTCCCACTGTGTCAGACCCAAACCAGTCTGGAATCCTGGGATTTTATGACCCGTCCCTGATCTCTTCAACACCCAAATCCCTGCAGCCGTGGGGTGCCAGAGCTGCCAAAGCCACTCCAGGAGCCGCTTCCCAGAGTCTGATCCTATTTGGGTGTGGAGAGAGGCCAAGGGCAGCCTCTGGAGAGCTCCTGGTGCCTGTCTGGGTGCTGAGGCCATCAGGAATGTCACAGCAGAGCTGCAGGTTGGCTTTGGACTCCAAACACAGGGAATTGCAGCTGGATCTGGCACCTCATGGAGCTGCTGCCAGCTGTGGGAACGGCAGGACTGACACCCGGCTGCTTCCCAACAAAGGCACAGCACAACTGCTGCAAAGGAGGCTGGATCCTGCCCCCTGAGCCTGGATCCTGCTCCCCCAGCCTGGATCCTGCTCCCTCAGCCGGGATCCTGCTCNCGGATCCTGCTCCCTCAGCCCGGATCCTGCTCCCTCAGCCCGGATCCTGCTCCCTCAGCCCGGATCCTGCTCCCTCAGCCCGGATCCTGCTCCCTCAGCCCGGATCCTGCTCCCTCAGCCCGGATCCTGCTCCCTCAGCCCGGATCCTGCTCCCTCAGCCCGGATCCTGCTCCCTCAGCCCGGATCCTGCTCCCTCAGCCCGGATCCTGCTCCCTCAGCCCGGATCCTGCTCCCTCAGCCCGGATCCTGCTCCCTCAGCCCGGATCCTGCTCCCTCAGCCCGGATCCTGCTCCCCCAGCCCGGATCCTGCTCCCTCAGCCCAGATCCTGCTCCCAGTGGAGGGCACCCAGCCCAGTGGGCACCTTCAGCCCCAGCCTGGCCCTCCCTGCCCTGTGTGAGCTGGGCTGGTCTCCAGCAGCTCCAGAGGAGAAGGTGCTGCCAGAGGCTGCTGGTGCCACCGGGGTTGAGAAGGGAAGAGGGAATTTCCTCTCCTGGAATGCACCTCAAATTTGTGGCTTTGGAGCTCAACAGGAATTTCTTCCTCGAGCGTTGGGGCTGCTGGAGAGAGCCCAGAGGGGGCTCCAGGATGAGCAGAGGGATGGAGCAGCTCTGCTGGGAGGAAAGGCTGGCACAGCTGGGATTGTTCAGCCTGGACAGGAGAAGCTTTGGGCTGAGCTCAGGGTGGCCTTGCAGGGCCTGAAGGAGCCCCAGGAAACCTGGAGAGAGACAATTCCCAAGGGCTGCAGGGACAGGACACAAGGAATGGCCTCAAACTGAAAAAATACAGGTTTAGAGCAGATATCAGGAAATATTTCCTCCCTGGCAGAGTGGGGTGGTTCTGGAATAGAATTCCCAGATTTGCTGTGGCTGCCCCTGGATCCCTGGCAGTGCCCAAGGCCAGGTTGGACATTGGGGACAGCGGGAGGTGTCCCTGCCCATGGCACTGGATGGGCTTTAAGGTCCCTCCCCGCCCAAACCATTCCATGATCCCATGAAAACTCACTCTTGGCTGCCTCTCCTTCTCTTCCCTGCCGAGGTGTCAATGCGATATTTATCCCACAAGCAGAGGTGGATGTGCAATGACAGATTTTAATGCCGTTTTCTTGGCTCTCCCAAATCAGAGCACCTCTATTTTCATTTCCACCGAGCAAACATCTCCAAGCCCCTCTCCTGTCGCTGCCAAAAGCGTCAGCAGCCAGCCCCAGACACCCAGGCAGCCTCGAGGGACACTCACCTTTAGAAAACACGGCTCTAGCACAACTTCTTGTGGTTTGGTGACACAGAAACAAAGCCCGTGCTACTCTCAGAGCAAAAAGAATCAGCGCAGCACTTCGCCCACCTCCCAGATTTTCTGCCTTCCAACCGTTCTGGTGCTTCTCCACCTCCATAAAGGATCCACTGACCTCCCTGGCTCGTTTCCCCTGCCATTCCTTCAGGCATGAGTAGGTCAGACACCGTTTCTTCATTGCACAAGGCAGACTCGTTCTCCTCCCTGCAGCTCCCGGGAATTTTGCAACCCAGCAGCATCCAGGGCACTGCTCGTGCCCGAGCTGGGTGGAAAAGCTGCTGCAGGGAGGGATGTGCAGACACCCCCTGCAGCCCCCTCCTGCCCGGGCCAGCCTCTCCCTGCCTGTCCTTCACTGCTCACCTGGGCAGAGCCTCATTCAGCTCCTGCCGTGGCTTTAAAAAGCAGCACCTGTGCAGTGGTGGGGGGGACACTGAATTCTCCCCAAAGCCCCGCTTTCCTCTGAGCACAAGCCAGAAATTCGGTTTTTCTTGCATGTGGTGTATACATCCCGCCATTCCAATGTGGAAAACCCAACAATCCCCCCTTAAAAAAAAAAAAAAAAAAATTAAAAAAAAATCCAGCCAAGTTTCTCCCTCGGGATGCGGCTGCCTTTGGGATCGCTGCCGGCCCCAAGGAGCAAACACTGGCACGGCTGGAACGGCAAACAAAGCCTGGCAGCAGAGCCCCAGCTCCTGCTGCTCCTCCATCAGTTCAGCTCCGCTGAGCTCCCGGAGCTTCCCAGATTTCCTGCAGCCCCGCTCCCATCCCGCAGCTCCCGCACACACACCTGGCGGCTGCGGGGCTCCAGCCCCTCCTGGGGAAGGAGAAACGAGGAGATGCCAGCTCTGGGAAAAGGGCCCCGGGTGGTGGCTGTGAGGCTCCCGGCTGCTGCAGGGCCACCAGCCCGGCTGTCACTGTCCCGTGCGTGGCTCTGCGCTGGAGGTGAGAGGAGAATAGGGAAACTCCCGGGCGGGGAGGGACGGAGGGAGGGCAGCAGGAGCCCTGCCCGGGGCAGGTGCCCAGGTGGGAGGTGCTGAGGGGGCACCGCGGCTCCTGGCCTGGGGAATGTGGAGCCAGAGGCAGAGCAGGGCAGGAGGGAGGGAATCGTGGCGTTCCCGAGTGGGAATAAACCCACAAGGATCATCGATCCGAGCTCTGTCCCTGCCCAGACCCCCCAACAATCCCCCCTGGGCATCCCTGGGTGTCCAAAGGCTCCTGGAGCTCTGGCAGCCTCGGGGCCGTGCCCATTCCCTGGGGAGCCTGGGCAGTGCCAGCACCCTCTGGGGAAAGAAGAGCCTTGCCCTAAAATCCACCCTCAACCCCTCCTGGAACAGCTCCAGCCCCTCCCTTGGTGCTGCATCCCCGGGAGCCCCGAGCTCAGCCTGCTCTGCCCCAGGGAGCTCCCGGGCTGGGGCATCCCCAGAGATGCTGCCCTGGCACCCCTCGAGCTCCATCCTCCGGGGACAATGCCCATTTTGGGCTGTGAGGAGGAAGGGGAGGTCATTTCAGGCCTCACCTCACTGAAGGGAGCGCTGGCTCTCTCCAGCCCCCGCCAAAACATCAAAAACCCCACCCAAAACCTCACCCTCCGCCTTCCACCTGAGGGAGAAGCATCTGTGGTTACCCCTGAGCCAGAGGGGGGTAACCCACCTGGGAGCTACAAAATGGATTTATCAGCTTTGAGAGATGCCTTTGAACTCCTTCAGAGGATGCTGCTGATGTGGGGTCACGTCCCCTGAGTGTTCCTGGGGCCAGGGCACGTCCCTCCTGTGGGATAACATCCCCTGGGCGTTCCTGGGGCCAGGGCACATCCCTCCTGTGGGATAACATCCCCTGGGCATTCCTGGGGCCAGGGCACGTCCCTCCTGTGGGACAACATCCCCTGGGCGTTCCTGGGGCCAGGGCACGTCCCTCCTGTGGGATAACATCCCCTGGGGCCAGGGCACATCCATCCCATGGCCCCTGGCAGGGACAGTGACCTCCAGACTCTCATCAGCTGCAATAAGCAGGGCCAGGGATGGGAATGGGAATGGGGATGGGATGGGAATGGGGATGGGATGGGATGGGATGGGAATGGGATGGGAATGGGGATGGGATGGGATGGCCCCTCCTTGCCTGACACTCTTTGCCAGCTGCTGTTGCCTGGGCAGCAGCTGGAGAGAGGAATTGTGGTGGTGATTGAGGCACTTAAAGAAACGGATGAAGATATCTCAGCGTTTCCTTGCTGCCCACTTTTCCCAGAGCTTTGTTCCATTTTCCCCTCGGGGTGAGGACGCAGCCCCTGCTTTCCTTGCCTGAGCTGTTGCTGCGTCTAAGTGAAGGAGCAGCTTGTGGGATTAATTCTGGCCCAAATCTCGGGTGAAATCAGCTTTCTGCACCCTGCCTGCTCAGTTTCTCCCCTCCAGGGCTGCCCAATTCACTTTTCCTTTGCCCCTTGGGAAGCCTGCAGAAGGATCTGATCTTCTCGTTTTCACAGGCACCCCCAGAGAATTCCCCTTTGGGATCTTTGAGGTGAATTTTAAAGCTTGGCACAGGCTCAGAGAAGAGGGAGAAGCTGCAGGCAGGAGTCACACAGCGGGGAGGGGATTCCCTTCCCCAGCTGGAGGCCAAAACCCTGGAAGGTGAAGAAATGTTGTGCCCTGAGCGTGTGAGCTCCCCCAGACTCTCCCGAAGGTTTAACCCGGCACTGGAGCAGGAAAAGCTGCTGGAAGGATGGGCCGGGGCTGATTGGGGAAACGAATAAATCAATAAATCAATTCGGTGAAATAAAATGGATTAAATCAGCAATGCAGAAAACTCAGAAGTGGGGTGAGGGCAGCGAAGGAGGAGGGCAGGAGGAGGAGGAGAAGGAGAGGGTGGAGGAGGAGGAAGAGGGCAGTCAGTGACAGCACAGTCAGGACCTGCTTCCTCCTCGTGGGGGGGAAAAATCTGGGACAAAATCAGATCCTGTCATTTCCCAGCCTCCCTCCTCCCTGAACAGCCGGGGAAGGGGCTGTGGGAGAGGAGAAATTCCTGCGTGAGAAACGGGTTTGCAGAGGATCCTCCAAGCCCGACTGGAAGCTCGCAGAGTCTTTTTCCATCTTTGTGCAAACTCTGAGATAAGCTGTGCTGACCTGGAAAGGCCACGGCATAGAGAGGACATTGTTGAGGGAGATCGAACTGGAAATGAGTTTCACACAGTGGCCTTGCAAACAGAGCAGGTATTTTGGAGGATCAGAACTGGGAAAAGATTCGCTGCAGCCAGACCGTGTGGGGGTAAAAATAACAGAAAGAAAAGGTGATTTGGGTCAGAAGTGTCAGCAGAATTGTGTGGCAAAACGGGCTGAAAAAAACATTTACAAAGTGTTGAAAACCAAGAAATGGTTCGGCTCCTGGTAGGAGTTTTACGACTCTTTTGTCTCACCTTTCTGTGAGATTGATGATGGAATAAAATCTTTTAAAAACTCCTCCCAGTCATCCCATCTCTGCAGAGCTGGGTTTTTCCTCCTGCTCTTTTTCCTGCTGCGGGGCAGGAATGGGAAAGGAACTGCTGGGGCACCCAAGGAGGGGCCCCTATTTTTCCCCCCCACGTGGAAAATGGGAACTTCTCGCCAAAAATCGATTTTTATTTTTCCCCCCCTCCCCGTCTATATTTTTTCACGAGATGCAAGTTTTCATCCATAAAATGAAACAAAGTTGACAAATTACTGTGGAGCCGTTTCAGGCTGTTGCGTTGTGATTTTCAGGGTCTTGTTGCGGTAGTTGGTGCTTCCGTTGCCAACCATCTCTTCCAGGTTTCTTCTCTGATAACAAATCCTGCTGCCCTTTTCCCCCCCAAGGAAAGGAGGGCGGTTCTTTCAAAATTCCTGCGCTGGCAGATGCCAAATTTTTATATTTAGAAGAATCCATTCCTTGTCCCCTTCTCCCCAGGCAGGGCCCTCTTGTCCCCCCAGCCAGGTGTGGTGTCACCCTCCCATCCCAAAGGTCCCTGGGGTGCTGAGGGGGCCTGGAAGGGGGGGAACCCCTCCTGTGGGCCCAGCTCGAATTCCCAGCACAGGGAGGACGTGGAGCTGCTGGAGAGAGCCCAGAGGAGGCTCCAGGATGAGCAGAGGGATGGAGCAGCTCTGCTGGGAGGAAAGGCTGGCACAGCTGGGATTGTTCAGCCTGGACAGGAGAAGCTTTGGGCTGAGCTCAGGGTGGCCTTGCAGGGCCTGAAGGAGCCCCAGGAAACCTGGAGAGAGACAATTCCCAAGGGCTGGAGAGGGACAGGACACAGGGAATGGCCTCAAACTGAGAAATGACAGGTTTAGAGCAGATATTAGGAAAAATTTCCTCCCTGGGAGTGTGGACAGGCCCTGAAATGAAATTCCCAGAGCAGCTGTGGCTGCCCCTGGATCCCTGGCAGTGCCCAAGGCCAGGTTGGACATTGGGGACAGTGGGAGGTGTCCCTGGCTGTGGAATGGGACGATCTTTAAGGTCCCAGCCCAAGCCAGGCCGTTTTAGGATTAATTCTGTGACATCTCAGAGTCTCTGTGGGCCCCACTCCCCTCCCAGTCCCTTCCAGCCCAGGGAATTTTGTGTCTCCATTGGAGCAGATCCGTTGTTCCAGGAGCAAACCTGTGACTTCTGTTTGACTTTGTGGTGGGGGGGACTTGAGAGCGCCTGTGACAGGGAGATCATTCTTTAATATACTTTTCAAGGGCTCCAGCTCCGTGTGGGAATTCTCTTTGCCCTCCTGGATCTGTCAGTAGCCACAGATTTCGTTTTCCCCAGGTCAATGACGAGCTGTGGAGTGATGGGATCGCTCAGGGAGTTTTCTCTGGAAGGTGACAAAGGACATTTCACAGCACAGGGCCTCGCAGATCTCTTGAAACTGCAGCCCTGGGCGACTTCTGGTTTTAAATCGGCCTGATTTTTGTTTTGAGGGGGAAAAAAAAAATACTGAAATAAGCATGGGGAGCAGAAAATACACTTTATTCTTTCAAAGAATTTTCCCTTTTCCTTGGAAGAGCAGCTGCTGTGGCCCCTGTACAGGAATGGGTGAGGTCTACCATGTCTCTGTCCACATCTTTAGCTGTGCCATGGTAACCCCTGAAAATCAGGGGGAAGGACCAGAGGTGTCCAAACCCTCACTGGCAGAGTTCTCTGGGCAAGAGGGAAGGAGAAATAATTCAGAATTCATTCAATAATTCAGAATTAATTTGGTCTCCTCCGGCCCCACTGTGCCCTGAGCAGCTCCCAGGCCCTGGCTCTGCTCCCTTGGGCCGAGCTGAGGGGACAGGAGGGGACAGGAGGGGACAGGAGGGGACAGGGCCCTTCTCCAGCTCCATCCCTCATCCCAGGCCTGTCCCCTCACCAAAGATCTCCCCTCCCCAAGGCCTTGGCCAGTCCCTTTGGGATGGGACCTCCAGTCCAGCCCAAACCCCGCAGAAATCCTTTTTGGCTTGAGGTTTTCCGAGCCACCCTCCCAAGGGACGGGCTTGCAGCAAAGCCAGGAGGGGGATGTCAACTCACCTGCTGCTCTCCCAGCAGGAACACAACCCCAAAGCCCTAAAAACAAGGGTTTGGGGCCCCCCATTTGCACAGGATCTGGCAGGATCCACAGCTTCCCTTGGCAGCAGGAGCAGGAGCAAGTTCAGGGATGTTCAGGGATGTTCAGGGGTGCAGCAAAGGCTCCAGAGCTGGGGGATTTACAGCCCCTGGGAAAACTGGCTGCACTCTGCAGCCTGCCGCTGAAATGCAATTTAGACTGGAAAAAAACAAAACCAAAAAACAACCCCATCACTGTTAAATTAAAAATGTGCCGACAGCTGCGGCTTTGGAAGGGGCTGGAAGGGGAGGATTCCCACCCCCCAGATTAAATGGAATTCCCTTTCCTCAGAGGAATTCTGAGCCCTCAGCTGAGGCACAGGGACTGGAGGAGTTGGTTTTGGTGAGGACGGTTCTGATGGGTCACCACCGATCACCACGCACAGACGCAGGAAATTTGGAATTGTGCTGAGCAAAGCTGGAGTTTCTTGTTCCCAGGGAAGGGAAAGGGCTCCTGGGAAGGTTCCTGGGAAGGTTCCTGGGAAGGTTCCTGGGAAGGTTCCTGCCCTCAGCTGCAAACTCACCTCCACTCCTGGCTGAGGGCCTGGCACAGAGCAGCTGTGGCTGCCCCTGGATCCCTGGCAGTGCCCAAGGCCAGGCTGGACATTGGGGACAGTGGGAGGTGTCCCTGTCATGGCTGGGGTGGCACTGGGTGGGTTTAAGGTCCCTCCAACCCAAAAAAGTCTGGGGTTCTGTGATTCCCCTGAGTGAAATTTGGGGTTATCAGCTCCCACAGGCTGAGCAGAATCCTCGGGGATCCGGGCAGAGGGAGGAAGACTCTGGATCCCAAACTCAAACAAACCTCCCAGGAGCACACGGAATCCCAGGATGGTTTGGGTTGGAAGGGACCTTAAAGATCATTTTGTCCCACCCCTGCCATGGGCAGGGACACCTCCCTCTGCCCCAGGCTGCTCCAAGCCCCAATGTCCCACCTGGCCTGGAATCCCCACATCACTGGAGGTTGGTTCATCCTCCCAGCACTTAAAGCATCGAAATCCTGACCTGTTTGAGCTCCTTTGACAGGGTGATCCTTCTGCAAAAACACCACTGAACCTTTGGATTTTCCTCAGAGGGCACTTTAGACCCCCGTTTTTACCAGCACATCCCAGAATCCCTGAGGCTGGAAAAGCCCTCCCAGTCCCAGCTGTGCCCACCCTGTCCCCAGCGCAGAGCTCTGAGTGCCACCTCCCGGTGACACCTGCAGGGATGGGCACTCCAAAGCTCCCTGGGCAGCCCCTGCCAAGGCCTGAGCACCCTTTCCATGGGGAAATTCCTGCTGCTGGCCAAGCTGAGCCTCCCCTGGCCCAGCCTGAGGCCGTTCCCTCTCCTCCTGTCCCTGTTCCCTGGGAGCAGAGCCCGACCCCCCCGGCNCCCTCCCAGCCCAGGCAGTCCCAGCTGTGCCCACCCTGTCCCCAGCCCAGAGCTCTGAGTGCCACCTCCAGGTGACACCTGCAGGGATGGGCACTCCAAAGCTCCCTGGGCAGCTCTTTCCAAGGCCTGAGCACCCTTTCCATGGGGAAAGATCCCCCAGCACACTGAGAATCAGAGATGTTTTATGTTTCATGCTCAGAAACCGATTTTCACGGTCACATTGTCAGGAGAACCAAAGAGCAAAGACGCCCCAGTGGTGCAGGGAAAAGGATCTGTCCAAACATCCTCCCCAAGCTCCCAGGAATTTGCACCAAATCTCTGGGGAATGTCAGGAGAGGAGGGTCCTCCATGCACAAGGAAGACCCCCCCCCNNCCCCCCCCCCCCCCCCAATTCAGGAAAAAAGCCAAAAATCTCAGGGGCAGGGGAACCTTCCGTCCTGGGAAGCTAAACTAGAAAAGCTCAAGTGTTCTCACCACCTGCAGCATGTGAGCCCCAGCCTTGCCTCCCTTATCAAGGAAGTTTTTCAGAGGCAGCAGCAGCCCTGAGTAATTTCTTTATCTCATTTCCTCTTCTTTGCAAGTGCCTGTGTGGTGGTGTGAGGCCCAGATAAGTTTGTTTTGTTTTTTTTTTTCTCTCCAAGCAGCCCCGTGTGTCTTCCTGCTGGGCTGGTTTGTCCCCTGACCCTCACCCTCCCCAAACCTCTGGTGTCTCTGCTCCTGCTCCCCTGATTCCCAGTGCAGACTGCTCTGCAGCCTGCACTGGGGGACTGCTGGGGATTTGCTCCGTCCTGAGCTGCTCAGCCCTCCTCACCCCACTTTTCCGTGGCTTTAACCACGTTAGGAGGAGCAAATTCACTCCAGGTGCGGTGGAAGTGAAGCCAAACCTCATCCACGGGCTTCAGGCAGAGCCAGGACTTTTGGAATTGCTCCCAAAACACCTCCCTGGGCAGCAGCAGAAGGAGGCAGGTCACGGAACCAGGGATGGTTTGGGTTGGGAGCGACCTAAAGGATCATCCAATTCCACGGGCAGGGATTTCCACCCTCTCAGGTTGTTCCAGCCTGGCCTTGGACCCTCGCAGGGATGAGACAGCCACAGCTTCTCCTGGGCTTTTGGAAGGCGTCCACCAGGGCAGGGGATGGCCGTGAGGTCCCTCCCATCCCAGCCCATCCTGGGATTTCCCCGGCCAGCACACGGGGTCGGGGCAGTGCTTGTGTTCCCTCCCTGCTCCCCCGTGTGGGCCGAGGTCATGCAAACTCAGCTTTGAGATCCTTCCCTGGGAGCAGCACCCGAGGCCGAGGAGGAAACACCGAGTCCCTTCTCCCAGGCCAGTCCTTCCCTGGATCCTCCAGGTCACTCACTGGAGCTGCACAGGGTCACGGGGGATGGAAAAGAGCTCCAGGAGTGAGCCCAGCGCTGCCCAAAGGCCGCTCCTCCCCAGCCCCTGCTCAACTAAAACCTCTCACGGAGGGGAGGCGTGTGAGGGCTGGAGGAAGTGCCGGGGATAATAAATTGATTTTGGAGACATCATCTGCCCTCAGTGTGTGAGGAAGGACAGAGACAGAGAGACAGACAGACAGGGGACAGAGCTCCCCAAAGTGCCCGAGGCTGCAGCTGCCCCCGGTGACATCCTGGCACTGCTCAAAGTGAATTTTTTTTTTTTAGCTTAAAAATTCACCCCATCCCACCCCCTGCCATGGGCAGGGACACCTTCCACCATCCCGGGGTGGCTCCGAGCCCCGTCCAGCCCGGCCTGGGACACTTCCAAGAATGGGGCAACCACAGCCTGTCTGAGCTCTCCGAGCTTCAGAGCTCCCTCCTCCTCCTGGGCTCTCTGCTGCACTTGGCATGACCGATAAACGTGTTTTCCTTCCTTTCTTTTATGTCTGAAGAGGGGGGGAAAAAAGGGCATTATAGGGAGGGGCTGGGAACGTTGTGGATCGTCAGAGCTCGGAGGGGGGAACTTACAGAAGCTTTCCAGTACCTGAAAGAGCTTCAAGAAGGCTGGGAAGGGAATTTTCACAAGGAGATGGAGTGACAGGACAAGAAGGAATAGGATCTTGGGCAGGAATTGTTCCCTGGCAGGGTGGGCAGGTTCTGGAATAGAATTCCCAGATTTGCTGTGGCTGCCCCTGCATCCCTGGCAGTGCCCAAGGCCAGGTTGGACACTGGGGACAGCGGGAGGTGTCCCTGCCGTGGCTGGGGTGGCACTGGGTGGGATTTAAGGTCCCCCCCAAGCCATTCTGGGACTCTGTGCCCTCTGCAGTGCCCACACACGGATGCTGTGGGTGGACAGGACCAGGCACTGCCCCCAGAGCCCTTCCCACCACCTTCCCCAGCCCTGAACCTCACCCAGGTCCTTCCTGCTCTGCTCCTGCCCTTCCCCTGCCCTTCTCAGGTGCACTTTTATCCACACAGGGATTTTTTTTCCTCTCACCCCTCTATATTTTCCTCACTTCAGGCATTTTTTTTTTTTCCTCCTGGGCCAACAAGTCATCCCAGTTTATTTCAATTCCCTCCCACTCCAAACAATAGGCCAGGCAGGGAGTGAAACTGTCCCTCCTGAACTCACAGGGCTGCCACACATTCCTCGTGCCTTCAGTAAGGGACTGGTGCTAAAGTCAGGGTTCTCATTCTCCCCCGGCCAGCAGGAAAGGCTGAATCCTCTCCTGGAGCTCAGTCAGGGCTGGAAAAGCCACCGGGGTTGCCCATCCTGTGTTTGTTGCCTCAGCCACAGTCCAGGGATAACCCCAGCACAAGCAAGGGATGAGCTGACTTTATTCGCAGTGTTGGAATAAAAGAGTTGGATTTCACAACTGAGATGTTTTAATGACTTACTCTGGTTCCCTCCTTTAAAAAAAAACCCCAAATCTCTGCTGCCCCACGACTCATAAGGAAATGTCCTCAGGGAACAGGGTGCAGGGAAAGGAAAAGCTGAGGGTGAAAACAGCTTCAGATCCACACAAAGACACTTTGCAAGGCCCAAACTTACCATGGGAGGGGGGGTTCTTTCGTGGAAATCCCCAACTGCTGCAAACCCCATTGGATTGTGTAGAATCCCCAAATCCCTGGGGCTGGAAAAGCCCTCCCAGAACATCAGATCCCAGCTGTGCCCACCCTGTCCCCAGCCCAGAGCTCTGAGTGCCACCTCCAGGTGACACCTGCAGGGATGGGCACTCCAAAGCTCCCTGGGCAGCCCCTGCCAAGGCCTGAGCACCCTTTCCATGGGGAAATTCCTGCTGCTGGCCAACTGGGAGTAGTTTTGGGTCAGAAACTGGGAAGGAATCTTGCCTGTGAAGGTGGAGAGGCCCTGGCCCGGAAGAGCTGCGGCTGCCCCATCCCTGGAACGTTCAGCTCCAGGTTGGACACCGGGGCTTGGAGCAGCCTGGGACAGCGGGAGGCGTCCCTGCCCACGGCAGGGGATGGAATTGGATGATCCTTAATGTCCCTTCCAGCTCAGCCATTCCATAACCCTGTGATTCCTCCACCCACCACGCCATTCCTCACGCCGCGACCAGAGGATTTACTAATGTGAAGCCTCCTTTGTTTGTTCCACACAAGGAAATGGAAAAAAGTGAATTCCTGTCGATCAACCCCCCTCTGCCACATGCAGCACATTATCCCTTCTCTTCGGAAAGTTTCGTTTCCAAACACCAACCATCAATCAAAGCCCATTAACGCGGCGCTTTTACCATCCAAATATTTTTCCAGCAGATCTCACTCACCAAGGGGGATGTTTGTGGTTTTTTTTTTTTATCCTGGTGTTATGGGAGCAGCTCCACTCCCATCATGGCATCACTTTTTATGCCAAATGAAAAGAAATAAGTGGGATCCTTGTCCCTTTAGGGGGTTTTAAGCAGCTGTGACCATCAGAGGAGTGCTCTGGACAGTTGAGGAGCGCTGGGAACGTTGAGGGGACACTTCAATCCTTTGCCTTGATGCTGGCGTTCGTTTGGAATTCGTCCTCCACTCGGCTCTGCCCTAGCAAAGCTGAGCTTTAACGTCCTCAGCGCTTCCCATCCTTCACTAAATGTAATAAAGCTTCGGGTGGCAAATTAATGAAACACGTTGACAGCCGTGATTTACTTGGGGGGGACGAGGGAACCTCTTGACAGGAGCCAAAGGGAGAGAGGTGTCCCTCAGAGTGAAGCTTTCTAGGGCACAGCAGTGGCTGGAAAACGAAACCTTTGTTTGCTCTCCTGCACTTGAAGTTCAAACTTCACCCCCTTGTTTTTCCACACAACGGAAACGCGTTCCGTGGGATTTTTTTTTTCTTTGAATCTCGCCCAAAAATCCACAATTACGTCAAATGGTTTGGTGTGAGGGGGACCTTAAAACACCCAGAAACAAACCAGAAATAATCAAGGTCTCACCACCTCCGTTTAATTAAAGTTGCAACATCCAGGTTCTCAAATTGGGTTTGGATCAGGGGTTGGGTTTGGGGTTTGGGGTTGGCTTTTTTTAAAAACCGAGATCAACGACTTAATTACCTGCAAATGTGGCTTTGACAGGGTCAAAGAATCCTCAGGGCTGGAAGGGTTCAAATCCACCCAGCAGCACCAGCAGCACCCCAAGGGCCACATCCAGACTCCTGAACATTCCCAGGGACAGGGACCCCACCAATCCCTGGGCAGCTCATCCCAAGGCCTGACCAGGAGGAAAAAAAAAAATATCCTGCAATATCCACTCTGCACCTCTGTGAGCTCCCAACACCTCTCTGGAGAGCACAGCTCAGGCCTGTGGGGGCTGGGCCAGGCCTCCAGCAGCCACCCCTGGCCAGGGGTGTCCAACCAAGGTTGGGTCACCTTTCAAGGTGTGCCAGGATCTCCCTCCAGGCCCCAAACAGCCACTGGCCAACNCACCCCAAGGGCCACATCCAGACTCCTGAACATTCCCAGGGACAGGGACCCCACCAATCCCTGGGCAGCTCATCCCAAGGCCTGACAAGGAGGAAAAAAAAAAAATATCCTGCAATATCCACTCTGCACCTCTGTGAGCTCCCAACACCTCTCTGGAGAGCACAGCTCAGGCCTGTGGGGGCTGGGCCAGGCCTCCAGCAGCCACCCCTGGCCAGGGGTGTCCAACCAAGGTTGGGTCACCTTTCAAGGTGTGCCAGGATCTCCCTCCAGGCCCCAAAAGCAAATGCACTCAGGGCAACCTCAGTGCAAATACTCGAGGAGTTCTCTCCAGTTCAAAAGGAGGAGGAGGAGGAGGAGGAGGATTGCTTCCTCCCCAGCTCCACCCACGGCAAAGCCAGCACAAAAGCTTTTCTGTTCCTTGTCCCAAAGAAAAATCCCCTGGCATTTCACTGTGATTGATAATGAGCAATAAACTGAGGCTGGAACCGAGTGAATGTGTTGGGTTGGAACGCAGAGACTCCAGGCATGGATCCCGTCCCCATTCCTGGGGCTGCCCAGCACAGGGAGGACGTGGAGCTGCTGGAGAGAGCCCAGAGGAGGCTCCAGGATGAGCAGAGGGATGGAGCAGCTCTGCTGGGAGGAAAGGCTGGCACAGCTGGGATTGTTCAGCCTGGACAGGAGAAGCTTTGGGCTGAGCTCAGGGTGGCCTTGCAGGGCCTGAAGGAGCCCCAGGAAACCTGGAGAGAGACAATTCCCAAGGGCTGGAGAGGGACAGGACACAGGGAATGGCCTCAAACTGAGAAATGACAAGTTGAGGTGGGATGTTGGGAAAAAATCCTTCCCTGGGAGGGTGGGGAGGGGCTGGGATGGAATTCCCAGATTTGCTGTGGCTGCCTCTGGATCCCTGGCAGTGCCCAAGGCCAGGCTGGAGACTGGGGACAGTGGGAGGTGTCCCTGCCATGGCAGGGGTGGCACTGGATGAGCTTTAAGGTCCCTCCCAACCCAACCATTCCATGATTCCATGCTCGTCCCTGGCCCAATGCTGAAATCCCTGCAGTGGGACCTGTCCCCGTGGTTTCTGTCCCAATCCCTCTGTGTGCAGCTGCTCTGCTGGTGCAGGATTCCCTGCTCCCTCTGGCACTCATCCCATGGAGAGCCAGGAAATGGAGACGTTTGGAAACAAAGGAAGCAGCACCTGCAGATGGCAGAGCCCTGGTGAGAGCCAGGCTGGGATCACCAGGAGTGTGACACTCCCAGAGCCAGGATCCAGCTGGAGCAGCTCTGGGGTTTGTGGTCACTGATGCTGAGGTTGGGTAACGGCACCAAAACGGCACCAAATCCCTTCCCACCCCCCTGGGCAGGAGGGGACAGCTCCCTGGAGTGTCCCTGGGACATCACGAGTGGGACATCCATGGGAATGGAGCAAATCCAGCCCTTCTGTGCCTGTCCTGGTCCCCGCAGCCAGGCTGGGCAGGGCTGGGGCAGCCCTGGGTGACTCGGCAGGACAGAGGAAACCAAGGGAACGCTGGCAGGGCTGCCCTCTCCGCCCCTGTCCCCGACTGTCCCTGTCCCTGACACTGTCCCTGTCCCTGACACTGTCCCTGTCCCTGACACTGTCCCTGTCCCTGACACTGTCCCTGTCCCTGACACTGTCCCTGTCCCTGACACTGTCCCTGTCCCTGACACTGTCCCTGTTCCTGACACTGTTGCTGACAATGTCCCTGTTCCCTACGCTGTCCCTGTCCCTAACACTGTCCGACACTGTCCTTGTCCTGACAATGTCCCTGTTCCCTGACACTGTCCCTGTTCCCAACGCTGTCCCTGTTCCTGACACTGTCCCTGTCCCTCACACTGTCCCTGTTCTGACACTGTTGCTGACACTGTCCTTGTTCCCAACACTGTCCCTGTTCCTGAGTGTCCCTGTTCCCAACGCTGTCCCTGTTCCTGACTGTCCCTGTTCCCAACACCATCCCTGTTCCCGCTCAAGGCCACCAAAAAGGACTCCATTCCCAGCACTCACACCCACCCTGGCTGCCCTGGGGGTGTAAGAAATGGATTTCCAGTCGGGTTTCATGTCCCGAGTGTCCTGGTAAAGAGCTCGGAGAGCTTTCCCTGTGCCGGCCAGGCGGGAGCTGAGCCATGGACTGGACTGGGGCTGCTCCTGGTGCCTCTGGGGCTCAGGGATTTGTTCTTCCCGGCCTCTTTACCTCCCACAGCTGAGTGTCTCTGCTCACACTGCAGCTCTTGGCACAGGTATTTGCTGGAGCCTGATGTCTGCCAAGGACTGTGAGCTTTGCTGGACAATTAATCAGAGTGTTTGATCAGTCCTTCCCTCCTCCTCCTGTTCCCAGCCCCCTCTGGAATGATCTGTCCCATTCCAACCCTTCCTCAGCTGCTGTTCCCTGATCTCAAGAGCTGCAGAAACAAGCAGGGAAACTCCAAGAGCTGCAAGGAAAGTTCTGTCCAGCCCAGTCAATTCTGAAATGTGTATTTGAGATGCTGAGTGTGAACCCCCGTGCCCTCAGAGCAGGTGGAGGACGCCAGGAGCACACACAGAATTCCTGGGACAGGGAATTGCAGGATCCTCCTGGTTCCCACGCTGAAGGTCAAAGCTGCTGCCTGGCAGGACGGGGAGTGTCCTGCAGCTGTGGTGAAGGACACTCGGAAGGAGTTTTACTTCTTGTTAGAGAGGGGGGGGGAAAAAGCTCCGGGGGAAAATCTGGCTTTTAATTGTAATTTTAATTTCAATTTCCAGTCCGTGTAAGGCAGCTCTGGCTGACACAAGGCACTGCCCAGGATGTCCTGTCCTGTTATTTCATAGATCCCAGAATCCCTGAGGCTGGAAAAGCCTGGGAGGGCTTTTCTCTGTCCCCAGCCCAGAGCTCTGAGTGCCACCTCCAGGTGACACCTGCAGGGATGGGCACTCCAAAGCTCCCTGGGCAGCCCCTGCCAAGGCCTGAGCACCCTTTCCATGGGGAAATTCCTGCTGCTGGCCAAGCTGAGCCTCCCCTGGCCCAGCCTGAGGCTGTTTCCTCAAGGAATCCTCCAGAACTCCAGCGCTGCCTCACCCACCAGGAAAATCTGGATGAGCCCCAGCTCTTCACTCTGAACTCTCAGACAACACCAAAAAAACCCCAAAAAATCCACATTCTATTAAAATCCTAATTAAAAAACCAACCAACAAAAGCCCCAACCAACCTGCTGAGTAACCCTCCCTCCCCCAGCAGCCCCAAGCTCCGGGAACTCTCTCCCTGCAGGGCGGCGGGATGGAAACTCTGACACGGCTTCAATGACACCCGAGGGAGCTCAGGAAGCTCCCAGCCCCACATTCCTGCACGTCCCGGCTCCCGAGAAGCTCCTGCTGATTCAGGAGAGAGCTCGAGCAGCCGGGATTTGTCCCGCAGGTTAAGGAGCAGGTGCAGCAGCACACGGCAGCTGTAATCCCTCTGCTAAATTGTGCCGTGCGGGAGAGAGGCGTCCTGCAAGGACTTTCCATGCCTTGGCGGCACGTGGAGCCAATCCAGGCTCCCGCAGCCTTCCAGGTGTTATAAATGTATATTATATAGTTGGCTTTTCGCATAACCATTATAATTGTACTGTATTACGTTTTTATTAATAAGGATTTTAAAAAAAAGTAATGAATGTGTATTTTTGATTATACCAAAAGAGGTTTTTTGTAACGCTGAAGCTACCAAGCCCAAAGTTATGAAAAGAGGGTCACCTTGTGACCCTTTTAAAAAAAAAAAAACCTGTTAAACTTTCTATTTTCTTATCTAACTGAAGAGAACCAAAAAAAAAAACTCAAAAAAAAAATTTACAATCCTATTTCCAAACTGCATAAAGACGCCCACAAAATAAATCTACTAAATAAAATTATCAAAAATACTTAAACCATGAAAAAAAAAATGTTCGATTACCATCTATTGAATATTCAACACGGCGCTCCTTAAAAATAAAAGTCCTAAACAAGTGAGCGGGCGACAAGCAGACCTAATGCCAAGTCCCCCCTCAGCCAAAAGGCTTAGTTTATTCTGTCTCCTACTTTGTCTATTTTTTTTTTATTTCTATTAAACTTATAAAATTCTAAAAGAAAGTAAAACTTCTTTTTCACACAGGGAAGGCACTGGGGACAGTTTTGGGGAGGGTTGTGGCGCTGAGGAGGAAAAGCTGCTTTTTTATGGCGGCTCCTGTGTTTTCCCGTGTTCAAACAACGTCAAGGGATGGATCGTTACTTGACTTGCAAAGGCTCCACCCAGCTCGGTTCAGCTCCTAGGAAAGGTCAGGGAAATCCATGCTGCTCTTAAAGGTCATTCAGACAATCCCAGAATTGGGCTGGAAGGGATTTTTAGGATCATGTCCCACAGGCAGGGACACCTCCCGCTGTCCCCAATGTCCAAGCTGGCCTTGGGCACTGCCAGGGGCAGCCACAGCTGCTCTGGGAATTCTATTCCTGCCCAGGGAACAATTCCTGCCCAAGATCCCACCCAGCCCTGCCCTCCTTCTATTTAAAACCATTCCCCTTGTCCTGGCACTCGCTGCCCATGTCCAAAACTCCTCTCCCTCCTTTTCAGAGCCCCCCCTCGGGCTCTGGAACGGGCTCTGAGTTCTCCCAGGAGTTTCCTCTCCTCCAGGCTGAACCTTTCGCCATCAGCCTGGCAGCAATTCCCAGCAGGGAATTATTTGGATGTAAATCCCACACACACCCCCTGGGGATTGGGATCACTCAAGACAGAGCCACAAGGGGCACCCAAAATTCTCCCTTTTCCATCTGGCCCCAGCCACTTCTCTCTCTGTGTGTGTGGCCCCATGAGCTCCTTCAAAACAAAGGGATTTCCTAAAGCTGGGATCATAAAATCATGGATTGGTGAGGGCTGGAAGGGATGTCCGAGATCTTTCCCACCTCTGCTGTGGGGACGGGAGCCAGGGCTGCAGGCTGAGGGTGGAGTTGGTTTGTTTTTT
The DNA here is from genome assembly GCA_013397395.1 of Sinosuthora webbiana. NCBI lineage: Eukaryota > Metazoa > Chordata > Aves > Passeriformes > Sylviidae > Sinosuthora > Sinosuthora webbiana. Next base: position 53,334 of record VXBN01009955.1, on the reverse strand, counting down.
TTTTTTTTAATTCAGGATAAACCCATTGTTGGGTATTTAGCTCCACCTATGGGCACCTCCTCGTACCTCTGGAAATCCTTCACATCCAGCTGTTTATTCCCGCTTTAAGGCTCTAATCCCAGAATATTCAAGGTGGGAAGAGCCCCTCAGGAACATCCAGTCCCACCCCAGCAGCATCAACAACACCCCAAGGGCCGCACCCAGACTCCTCCTGGACAATTCCAGAGAAAGGGACTCCAAACCTCCCCGGGGCAGCTCATCCCAGTGCAGGGAAATTTCCTTTCCCAATCTCCAATCTGTCCCTCCCCTGGTGCAATTTCCTCTCCTCCTTTCCCTGCCCCTCCTGTCAGGGAGTTGTGGGGAGGAATGGGAACCCCCCAGAGCCTCCTCCTGTCCATTCCAACCCCCCTTCAAGCCGCTCCTCCCAGGATGTGTTTTCCAGCCCCATTCCCTTCCCCAAAAGGAATTCCAAACAAAAGGAATTCCTGGTAGGAGAAAACACCACAAACACACACACACTCAACAGGACAGAAAGCCTGGAATGTGACAGCTCCAGTTATCAATGGAAAATTCCGTCAGGGAAGATAAATCCAGCCCTGCCAGCTCCATCCTGTCCCTTGTCATTGGAGTCACCTCCGTGCTCCCGCCTCGCTCCCTGCAACATTGAAAATTCTGGTATTATCTGGAAGTTCCGTGTCAAAACGTTCTTTACCAGCGCCTTGGGGGATGTCTTTGTCACTGGTTTGTCTTTCCAGGTCCAATTATGATTTATTAAAAGCGTTAGCAAGGAGCAATTCTCTCTGAAGTGTGTCGGGCAAAAGGAAAAACGAAGGATTTGTGCTCCCCAAGACAAGCCAAAAGCAGAACCTGAGCGGGCAGGTGACGATGCCAAGGACAAAATCCCTGCTGGAATCGTTCAGAGATGGTTCAGAAATCGTTCAAATGCTCCCAGAACTGCTGGAGTTCATTCCTTCCCCACCCCTGGCGAGTCTGGGCTGGACAAGAACTGATCCACTGCTCCAGCTTCAGACAGCAAAGTTCCTACACTGGCTGCTGCTCTGGAAAACAAAAGTGATTTTATAAAAACCCAACTTTGGAGGTGGTTATCTTCACCTTGCTAACGAGGGCAGGCTTTCAATTGAGCGCCAGAAAATTCCTTTTTGCCGTCACAGGACTGCCATCCCTGCCCACAGCAAAACCTTCACGGGTTTTCCTCCGTTTCTTTTGCAACAAAAGGATTTTAAAAAGTTATCAGGTGAAGCCATTTCAATCCTGATGGGTTTTCATTTGCCAGGAGCTTCAAAAATCACGGGATGGTTTGGGAATGGGGGGATGTTAAAGCTCATCTCATTCCACCTTCCGCTATCCCAGGTTGCTCCAAGCCCCATCCAACCTGACCCTGGACACTTCCAGGGATGGGGAATCCTGAACTTCTCTGGAAAAAAAAAAAACCCAAATTATTCGTTTTTTTTAAATTATAAATATTTCATGTCTTATGAATGCACAGGGATTATTCTGGAGCGGGAAGACCTTGATACCTTTATTAGGAACTTGAGGCACGGAAGAATCAGGTTTTCACTGGAATTCTCCTCCACTCTGGGTTTTATTCAGGAGCAGATTCTCACATTTGGAGATCATGCAAATTCTCTGAAGGCTGGAAAGCTTTCCTAGGAATCAATTTCTGAGGGCCTGGCACAACATTCTGCCCCTTTGGAAGCTGAGAATTCCCATTTTGGCACCGAGCTTGGCAGTGGTTCCACGCAGGAAACACCAGGACATTTACAAGAAGACAACAAAATATTTTAATTTCAATCTGCCCCCACCCCGTGCTATACAAGTGTATAAAATACCAACTAAGCATCCAACTGGAACATTACAAAAATAAAAGAACCAGAAAAAAAAAAGCAAGCAGCACACTGGAGTCATGAGGACGGGAGGTGGCAGATCCGACCAGGAACACACTGTGAGAGCATTCCAAGATTCCCACCTCAGGTATTAAAATGACCAAATTAAAAAAAAAAAAAAAAATCAGATTTCTTGATGGTTTGAATTGAAAAGCAGCTCTGCTTTTGTAGGGAACACAGCAGCAGCCACCTGGGTTTTCTACTGCTAAACTCATGCTGGGATTTTTCATGGGAAAAAAAAAAAAAAAAAGGACAGGAGAGGAATTATTCCCGATGTTTCAAACTGAACGTGGTGAGACACAAAGCCCAGCAGCAGTCATTTGAGAAACGTGGAAAAAGTCTTGGAAAGGCTTCAAGGCAGTGGTGGGCAAAACCTCTCTCCAGTTTTTCTCCCCTTCATTCCTTTCTTTTGGGTGTTGACTGCAGCACGTGGAGCCAGGCTGAGGGTGACCCAAAATCATCGGATTTTCCTGCGTGTCCAGCTCCAGCAATCCACGGAATCTGCCCTTCCCAACACCAGGACCAGGCTCTGTTCCAGCTTCCAGGGAATGAACAATCCAAGCTAGAGCAGAAAATTCGGTGTATTCCTGGCCCCTGGGCCCAGATTTCTGTTCCAGTCAGGAATTCCAGAACACCGTGGCCTGGAATGGCTCCATCCTTTTCCAAACCAAAACACCAAAGTGTGAACCAGGAATTTCAGTCGCTTCAAGCTCTTCTCAGCCCAAACTGTGGCAAAAGCAAACCCAGAGAGAGCCCCGGCTGGATTCCTAAAAAACACCCCGAGAGGCTCAAAAATCCCTTTTCCAAGACCCCAAGTGGTTATTTTCCATTTTCTATTAATCCCTATCTCTTCTAAAAAAAAAAAAAAAAAAAATCCCGAACTCTGTTTCGAGGTGAGGATCTCCAGTTTAAAAAACAGTAATAAAATATTTCTGCCATCTCTTTTTTTTTTTTGTCTTTAAAATTTGCATTTAGGAGCCTTTAAAAGCCGCCATAAAAAAGCCCTGAAGCTTCTCCCACGCATTCCCACTGCTGAGATCAGCATTCCTTGGCAATCAAGCGTTTCATGCCGGCCGAGTTTGGAAGCGAAGCTCAGAAAATTTGGATTCCTGGATATCCAGTAGAAAAAAGATCCAAGTGTGCAGCTTGGAGTAGGAATGGACAAAGAAAAAAAGGCACTCCAGCTCTCCTCGCTGCTTCCTGGGTGGAATTTTCCGATCCCTCTCAGATCTTTACTCACCAAAAAATGCGGATTCAAGTTCCTCCATCATTTCTTTTTTTTTTTTCCCCCCACTGGAAAAATCTCCCTCTGCTCTGAATATGCACCATCAGCATTATTTGAGTCCTTTTTTCCCCCCTCCCCTTAAAAGTCAAAGCTCCCAAACGAATCCTGTTGAAGATATAAATCACCTGAACTTTAAATAATTTAAAAACCCCACCCAACTCTCCTATTGCACTTTTTTTTTTTTTTTGCCGTCGCTTTGCCAGGTTAAAAACCCTCTGCAGGAGATTTCGAAGGTGAAATTTTTCCGAGCGCAACGACTTCCAGAGCGCCGAAAGCCAGGCGCTGCAGGAACTGGATCCCGCCGGAAAACGAGGGCCAAGAAAACCAAATATAAATATATCATGTATGTACACATCCAGGAAGGAATTCTGGGCTAATAAATACTTGAAACCGTTCCCAGATTTCCAGCAACTCGGGAGAAACTCTAGAAAAGAAAGCAAATTACCTCAGAAGACCAAGAAGAAACATGCACCAAAACCTAGCGTCAGAAAAAGGGTGAAAGTTTCCAAAATTCCCATCATCTTTCCAACCCTGTCGTGCCAAGGTTTTTCCGAACACCCGTCACTTGGGAGGATTTATGGGAAAGCTGCTTCTCCCCCCCCTCAAAACGAGCCCAGTTTCTCCTGTCACATCCCAAAACGTCCCCTTTGTCCCATCCTTTGCTCCCATGGGGATGTGGGAATTCACTCAGCCCCCGGGGATCAACACTCGGCAGCCAAACTGAGCACGGAATTCCTTCATTTTGGAGCAAACTTGGAGCTTGGAATTTCTCCTCCTGCAGCTGCTGCAGGAACTGCTGTTCCCTGGCAGTTTTCTTACTCCAAATCCTTGGGAAAAAAAAAAAAAAA
>VXBN01009955.1:20318-34958 GCA_013397395.1 Sinosuthora webbiana | reverse complement strand
AAATCCCACCCAGTGGCCCCCCAGCCATGGCAGGGACACCTCCCACTGTCCCCAGTGTCCAACCTGGCCTTGGGCACTGCCAGGGATCCAGGGGCAGCCACAGCTGCCCTCTGAGTCAAGAATTTCTTCCTACAATTTCTTTAACATTAATACTGGGTGATAATTCTCCTCCCTGTGTTTGTGCCCTGGGTGTGCTTGGCATGGGAAGAATTCACAGGGCAAACTGAGAGGCAGGAGTGGGTGAGCTGCCACTCCCAATCTCCCCAGGGCCAGGCATGGCCAGGGCCAGGCTGCTGCTGCAGGGTTCTGGGGACAAAAGCCTTCTGAGGAAGGATTGCTCTGCCAGGGAATTTCACCTCATGAGAAATCCTGGCAGACCTGCCAAAAGAAATGGTGTCCAGCTTTCCTTTCAGACACTTTGCCCAGATTTGCTGTGGCTGCCCCTGGATCCCTGGCAGTGCCCAAGGCCAGGTTGGACACTGGGGACAGTGGGAGGTGTCCCTGCCCATGGATCAGGATGAGTTGAATTAAATCATCTCCCAACTTCAACCATTCTGTAATTCTGTGACAACTTCTTCTGCTTCGTGGTTCTAAAAAGCTGTGGTTTAAAGTTACATATTCCACATTGTATTTTCTGTGTTCCTCAGAAAGATGTAAGTGAAAGAAATACATTCCTCCAGCAGGGAAATCATCTGCACAAACCGATTTGTTAATGAGAACAGAGATCTGTGGTGATGCCTTGGGAAGGCTGAGCTGGAACAGAGACTGGACAGAGCTGGAGAATAAAGCAGATATTTATTAAAAGGCCTTTAAGGACACACCTTGGGCAGGACAAGAGCCTGGCCAGGGCTGCACCCAAGGTGGACCCAAAATGGTCACAAAATGGACAAACAGTCATGAGGTCTCACACTTTGATAAGTTTTGGTCCATTTGCACATTGGGGTTGAATTGTCCAATCCCAGCTGCAGGTGATGCAGTCCCATCCTTCTTGTTTTCTCTCCTCAGCCCACCCTTGTTTGTGCTTTGGGGCCTGAACACTTGTCCCAGCTGTCCTTGGTGTGCAGCAGGAAAAGGATTTGTTTTGTGTCCCTGCTGTGTGCAGAGCTGAGTGACACTGACTGTGAGCTGAAGCACATCCCAGCTCAGACTCCAGGCCTCAGTGGGATGGATCACAGAAGGAACTGCACGAGGACAATGTGCAGACTTACTGACAGTGAAGGAATCAGAGCACAGCGACACAAACCCACAAACTGGTTCTCCAAATGCCACCGTGGCCTGGCTGGAGCCAAGGAATGCCCACGGGGTGACTCCATGGAAAAGGGGCTGGCAGCTGGGAGGGGCAGCAGCTCCTGTCACCACCTGTGCCACAGCAAACACAGGAGCTCAGTGCTCCACGGCCCTGCAGACATTTCACTGCCCAGAATGCGTCTGGGGAGTTTTGAGCGACTTGAAGGATGTGATCCCATGGAACAGGGAGCACAAAAGGGCCTGGCAGTGATGCTGAGTGCTCCTCTCAAAAGAGGATTCTGTGATCAAACTCCCCAGCTGGGCAGTTCTGAGATCTTTTCAGAGATAAAGGCCGTCAGAAATATTTATCAGAGCATTCATTCAGCACAGGCAGCCCTGACATGCTCTGAGTGGTGACACAGATGTTCACTGCTGACAACAAAAATCAAAGATCACACGTCTGGGCTGCAGGGTCACCTCTGGTTTAGACTTCCAGCCACCCCAGGAGAATCTTTTCCTGTCCCAAACACAAGCAGAGGAATGAGTGCTCGTTTTCTAAGATGTCAGGAAAAGCTGGGAGGACCCTGCACCTTAAGACACAAGAATTAAATACAAACTCAAGACTCAAAACACTTTCCTCCACCTGAAGTTCCAGAGGGATAAATGTCAGTGAGTCTGTAAAACAAAAAAAAACAACCTCTGCCTATTTCTACTGTCTTTATTTCTGGTTAAACTCATTAACTGCTTTACTCTAATTCCAAAATTATCTGCAGGTAATGTATTTATAGTAGGAAAAAAAAGCCCATTATGAAACACCTTTGGCACTAATTGGGTTGGGAGATTAGAAAAGGGAAGGAGAAAGTTCTTGCAAAGTCAATCCGAGAAACATTTCCCTCACCACAGAGAGAGAGAGAATTTGGGTTCAGATCACCACAACGACCTTCAAGGTGCTTTTTAAAACAAGATGCTTTTTTAAAAGTCTATGAAAATTCCTGGAGAGGAATATCATAATTAATCCACGACATCTTGGGGTGAGAGAAAAAAATAAACAGCCCAAGACAAAAAAAAAAAAAAAAAAAAAAAAAAAAAAAAAAAAAAAAAAAAAAAAAAAAAAAAAAAAAAACAACAAAAAAAAAAAAAAAAAAAAAAAAAAAAAAAAAAAAAAAAAAAAAAAAAGCCAAAGATGACAATAAACCCCAACAAAAAATAAATAAAAAAGAACATTCCCATGGCCAGCTGCAGTTGCAGTGTTGATCTTTTATTTCTATTTAGAGCAAAAAGGAGGAAAAGAAGGTGACGGGGACAGCAGTGCAGGCTCCAGCTCAGCGGGGGAAATCCAGCACAGGCCACCCAAGGAAAAGCCAACTCTGGAAAGGGAAGGGCAGGAAATCCTCAAACAACTCCTCTCCACCTTGCTGAAGGCTCCTCTAAATATAGCAATCTATATAAATCCTCCCCTCGGAGCGCAGGTTAAAAAAGGGGGAAGAGGTGGAAATTCTCCCAAAGATCGCCTGTGCTTGTCAGGAACTAAAAAAGGACAAGGGGCTTGGAAAGCAAAACGGGTGAAGGGGGCATTTTTCATCCTGTTTCCAGCAGAATTGAAGGAAGTTATTTGTTTCAAACGCTCAAGAGGAAAAAGAGGTTTTTCCCCTAAGCACTGGGTAACAATGAAACGAAGGAAGCACCAGAGATTCCTACCACTGCCAGCAGGAAAGAAAAAAATCAGCTCCAGTCTGACCTTTTCAAGGTTATTTATTTGAATTAACAGCTTAAAGGGGGCGGGGGAAAAAAATCCCATCTAGAAAGTAATTAACAGATCTGTGGAGCTGCAAGATGAACTAATTCAAGAGGGAGAGAAGGGGCATGTGGAAACTTGAAGCAAAAAGGGGCTTGGGATGATTATTTCCCGAGCGAGGGGGCACCTCCTGCACGAAGCTGTGGCTGGTTTATGAAGAGGGAACAGCTGTAAAGTTATTTATAAGCGAGGCTGAGCACAGGGAGGAGAGGTGCAGGGAATAGGGCACGTGCTTCCAGTTGGGTTCCTGGAGCGTGTCCTGCGTGTCCTGCCACTGAGCACAGCTGGAGCCCTGCACACCCCTGGGGCTGCCACAGGGAGGGCTCACAGTGCCACACCTGGGGACTGAACGGGGAAATGACAGAGAAATCCAACCCAGAGCTGCTGAAATGGGGACAGGGGCACAAGGAGAACAGCCCTGAGCAGGGAAAACGTGGAAGGGCTGGGGAATGGGAGCTGCCGCACAAACACGGCCGGGCGGTGACAGCTCACCAGGGAGCAGGGGGGTGAAAGGGGCAGGAACAAAGCTCGGGGGAATCCCCAAATCCCTGAGGTTGGAAAAGATCTCCCAGAGCATCAGATCCCAGCTGTGCCCGCCCTGTCCCCAGCCCAGAGCTCTGAGTGCCACCTCCAGGTGACACCTGCAGGGATGGGCACTCCAAAGCTCCCTGGGCAGCCCCTGCCAAGGCCTGAGCACCCTTTCCATGGGGAAATTCCTGCTGCTGGCCAAGCTGAGCCTCCCCTGGCCCAGCCTGAGGCCGTTCCCTCTCCTCCTGTCCCTGTCTCCTCCTGTCCCTGTCCCCTCCTGGCAGGGACTTGTGCAGAGCCACAAGGGCCCCCTAAAACAGTTCCCTAATTCTCCTCCATGGAAAGAAGGGAACACAAAGGACGCAGCAGTGCCACAATCCGGCCCCAAAGCTGGCAGGGCTTTACTCAAAGCCCATCCCATCAAAGCCACGGTGCCCAGAGCTCCCCCTGACCCAGATGTTCCCGTGGGAAGCACATCCTGCCCCAATCCTGCCTCCCAGCAGCAGCCACAACACGAGTGAGATGCAGAGCACTGACCCCAGGCGTGGGTCATTATTTCAAACAACCCAATAAGCTGAGATCAGTTCTGCTCCCACGTGGAAGAGCAGCGACGAGGACAAGCTGATTCTACAGCACAGGAGCTTTCAGGAGTTAAATCCTGAGCTGGTTGTGTAAGGCTGGGATCCAGATTCTGATTCCAGAGTCTGAAGGAGCTACAAGAAACCTGGAGAGAGACAATTCCCAAAGCATGGAGGGACAGGACACAGGGAATGGCTTCCCAGGGCCACAGGGCCTGGGATGGGATCTGGGGCAGGAATTGTTCCCTGGCAGGGTGGGCAGGCCCTGGAATAGAATTCCCAGATTTGCTGTGGCTGCCCCTGGATCCCTGGCAGTGCCCAAGGCCAGGTTGGACACTGGGGACAGCGGGAGGTGTCCCTGCCATGGCAGGGCTGGCACTGGGTGGCAGTGAATCCATCCCATAATTCCTATATGTATTACACATTATGTCTTCAAAATATATCCCCGCTTTATCATGCCAGAGTAAGAGCCTGATGTCAGCATCCCAGGCTTTTAAATATTCCTTGAGGAGAAAAAAAAAAACACCATTTCTTTGGCTGGCTGGCTCGGTGACACAGACACTGATCATCACAGCAGCCCCAAAAGGCAGGAGGAAATTTTAGTTCAGTGTGACTCCACCTTCACTGAGACTTTTCTGAGAAGACCAAAGAAGTCGAGGTATTTTTGTCTCACTTTGTGCACTGCAGATAACGAAGGAGGTAAAGATAAAAGGTCAGTACAGAGGGAAAAAAACAGCAAAAGGAATGAATCTGTGTCAGCCTGACTGTGTTCCCTACCCAACATCTCCAACAAGACTCAAGCAGAGCATATTAAAGGTTCAGGTTAAAGCAATTTAAGAAGCTCAACTACTTTTTCTTAGAGCAACCAAGGCTTTGATTCCAGATCTGGTCTGAAAGTCAAAGGGGCTGGAGCGTGTCCAGGGCAGGGCAGGGAGCTGGGGAAGGGGCTGGAGCCCCAGGAGGGGCTGAGGGAGCTGGGAAAGGGGCTGAGCCTGGAGAAAAGGAGGCTCAGGGGGGACCTGGTGGCTCTGCACAAGTCCCTGCCAGGAGGGGACAGCCGGGGGGGTCGGGCTCTGCTCCCAGGGAACAGGGACAGGAGGAGAGGGAACGGCCTCAGGCTGGGCCAGGGGAGGTTTCCCTTCTCAGCTTCTCCCTTCCTGGAAAACCTTCAGATTCTGCAGGTTGGAGTTTCCCCAGCAGAGATGCACATTCCCCAAGGCTCAGGGAAATCCCAGAGGCAGCCTGGGCCATCCCTGCAGTGAACATCCCCAGTGCCACCTTCACCCACAGCTGGGTGGTCCCAGCTGCCCAGATGTTCCAGGTGTTTTTTTTGGGAATCTGGTGCAGCCTCAGAGGCAGGATAATGAACCCACAGGTGTCCCTGCCCCTCAGAGCTGGGGTGCAGCTGCCCCCAGCCCTCCCCGAGCTGTTCCTGCTGCCCGGTGCCATTGGCTGCAGGAACAGCAGGGATGTTGTTTGTGCTCTGTGCAGCAAACAAAGCTGGGGAATTTTTTCCTAATTCCAATCTAAACCTTCCCTCCGCCCCTTTGAACCCACCACCTCTTGTCCTGTCACCACAAACTGCTGTAAAAAACTCCTCCAAAGTCCCGACCTTGTTTCTTTCTCCTTCACTTTAAATTGTCACCTGTTCCAGGGCCGTGAACTGCCATCCCAGCCTTGCTCCCATTTCACCTCCTAATTTTCTGGCTCTTAATTCAACAAGAGAAATCCTGGCTCTGTTCCCGGGACAGAAGGAAGAAGATGTTGCAGAAGGTTTCCTGCATCTATTGCTATTATCTCAAAAAGAGAAGAAAAGAGAATCCTGGAATATCCTGAGTGGAAGGAACCCACAGGATCATCAATCCAAGCCCTGGCCCTGCCCAGAGCCCCAACAATCCCCCCCCTGGGCATCCCTGGCAGCTCCAAAGGCTCCTGGAGTTCTCCTGGGGGAGCCTGGGCAGAACTCCTGCTCCAATGAACTCCTCCTGCAATCACAAACATTTAATTTACCTGCAGGGCCCCACCCTGGAGCTGTGTGTCCTTCCAGCAGAAAATGCTCCAGTTGTGCCCATGGAATTGGGAGCGAGCAGCACCTTTGGACGTCAGGGAGGCTCCTGAGAAGCCAATTCCTGAATTCCCACACAAACTGCAGCCACTCCACATTGAGGGATTAAAAAAAAAAAAAAAAAGATTCAAATAACCCCCTGATGACTTTTTTTAAATACAAATTCCAAGTGCAGTGCCAAGAAGGAGCTGTTTTTCCTCAAGGCTTCCAGGACACATTTGAGTGGCTTCAAAGGCACGAGCTGGGCTCCTTTTTGCATTAGGAGATCCAAATATATTCCAGTCAAATCTCCAGAGCTGTGCCCTGTCACACATTTACACATTCCACAGGCCACGGTTTTCCAGCCCAAGCGTCTGAAAAAAGAAATACCTGCAGCCTGCTTCTTCCATCCTTGGAAAAATCCGTGATTTCCATGTCCAAGCGTTACACACTGAATTCCTGTCCACTGAGTGGGAACACCAAAGTGGGCCCATGGAAATTCCACTACAGAGGAGCTGAGTAATCACCAACCTCATTTAGGGGGAAAAAAAAAAACAAAAAAACAACAAAACCCAAAACTTTTGAATGTGGTAAATAGATTCCAAAATGTGAAGCCTTTTTTCCAACATGTTTCCACTCCTGGGAATACACTCCGACGATCCGGAGTAAATGAATGATGATTTTGCCCTGGTTTGGACACCCAAAAGGAAATAAACATTTTCAGACAGCATTTCGTGGCAATTATTTTTCCATTCATCTAAAAAAAAAAAAAGAAATCATTCCATTTGGGAAAAAAAAAACATTCCACCACCTGCGCCATCCACGACTTCCAACCAAACGTGCTGAGGGAAGAACAAAACCCTCTAAGGAAAATCCAGAAATCTCTCTGCTTCCTTCAAAAAAAAAAATTGGGTGTTTTGGAAGAAAGGCAGGTGAGCTGAGGAATTGTGATGCTCATTTCTTATCCCTAATCCACCTGAAAGCCTGAGCAGAGCTGGAATTCCCTTGGGCTCATCCCCAGCCTGGATTGAAGAGCTCAAATCCCAGCCTGGAGTAGCTGGAGTGTCTGTGGAAAACATGGAATATTCATGGTGGCTGAAGGCCTGGGGAGGGAGGCAGAAAGCTCCCAGGGAAGTTTGTTCTGGCTGAAAAGGGGAAAACAAAGAGCAGGATGAAGGTTGGGAATCTCATTCTCTGCTCACCCTGAGCCTGGAACCCCCAATTCAGACAGGAAAATCTCCTCAGGAGAAATGTCCTCCTCCTCAATCCTTTCAGGAATGATCTGGAAAGGAAAGCATTGAGTTTGCCTTTGAAACAACTCCTTAGGGAAGGAAAATGTCCCTTAAAGAGTTTTCTCCAAGTCACCTCGAGAGACATTTCCCCCAGTCATCAGAGAGCAGCCGGCTACTGGAACGTCTGGAGCCTCTTGGGAGGAATTTCCACCAGGAAAAAAGGGTTCAGGGGCGAGGGAGAAATGAAAAGTGCGTCTGGCAGAGGATGCAGGTTTTGGGTTTTAAGAACCAAAGGCCAAAAGTGACAGGAAGGATTTCCAACGGTGCCCTGAGGCACTGGGAAGTGGACACAAACTGTGGAGGAATAAGAATTCCAATGGATGGAGAGGTGCAGGGAGAGGGTCAAGCCTGGTTCTGGTGGGGAGGAGAGTGCTCAGCTCTTGAATGGCTGAGAATTCACTTTTAAAACGTCTTCAGGTGGATTTGACTCAGGGTGAAGCACCATGCACCTTCCCAGGAAATTCAAGGTGGTTAAGCACCTTTCCTTCCCCCTCTTCCCAAAGCAGGACCGAGCAGGGCAGCTCAGAACAAGCTGAACACAAAACAAAGGCAGCAGCTTGCAGTTATTAATTAATAACACAAATCCAACTTGTTCCCCCCTGACCTGGCTGGTTTGATGCAGAATAAAACCACGCACGAGCTGTTCCCACAGGAAAAGAAACCACAGCCACCAAAGCCAAGGCACAACAAACCCCCCCCCAAAAAAAAAACCCAAAAAACCCACCCAAACACAAGCCAGCTTCCCCTGCAGCTCCCTAAAAACCTCAGATGCATCACCTCGGGCAGAGGCAGCTCCAGAATTCGTCAGGCACTCAACATTCAGCTTCCCATCCCTGACAGGAGGGAAGCAGCTCCTTCCCAAACTCCTTCCCAAACCCCAGGAGCTGCCCCAGACGTTTGGCTCCGAAGCCCACACACAAAAATTCCCCCCAGGATTCACTCCAAGAGCACTGAGAGCTGCAATCCCTCACCCTCCCCATTTTTTGGTTTTTTTTGGTGGCATTTCTGGGTTTTTTTTAACAGCAGGATAATGAACACAGGGCGTGTTAAATCCATGGAAAAACCAGGGGAGCTCCCACACTTCCAGGTATTTGCAGGGACACAGCAGAGACTGGAGAACTCGGCTGATAATTGCACTGATAACGTGAAATAATGAATTCATTCTCAAGCAGGAAAGGAATATTTGGCCAATTCACTGCCTGTGAGGACACCATTCCCTGGCAGCTTCCCCATCCCCACCACAACTGCCTGGATCATGCCAGCAGGGAAATCCAGGGAGGAAAGGGAAATTCAGAGAAAAACCCCTTTTGGCTGATGTTAAATGCCGTATTTATTTTCCAAATAAACCTTTTTAGCCTGTCAATGGAGCTTTTCACTCGCTCTTTTCACGAGAGCTTGTGAAAAGGGACGTCCCAGGATCGGTGTAAAATCACGGTGAGTTTACATATCCTTGCATATCCTGATTTCTCACAACTCCAGCCTTAGAAGCCAAAAAAAAAAAACCAGGTGGGTTTTTTTTTTCCTATTATTTTACTTTGATTTAAAGGAAATTCAGAAGGAGCCTCCCCTGAACCCTCGTGTTGGTGTTCACCTATTAAACTGGTGTTATCACCCATCGGATTTTGTTCTGTTCTTGGAAGTCACAAGACTCCAAAGAGGGGTTTTTTTTACACAGAGGGGCTGTGAAATAATTACAAGTTCCCTGAGACTCCTTGCCTGACTGGTTCCTCCAATCCCTCAGGTGTCACTTAAACCCAACTCACAGCAGTGAGAGCAACCCAGACCTGCTCTAAGCCCTGCTCAGCCTCTGATCCAGCTCAGGCTGGAGGGTGCTGCTTAAAGAAGCCTTCAAAGCACTTCCCAGGCCCCTCATCTCTGCCCATTTTCCTTAACAAATTTAAGGGAGCTTGGCTTTGATCCCCTTGCAGAGCAGCTGTGGGGATACTAAAGCTCCCTGGGACATTTTCCATTTTATTTATGGAGCAATCCCACAGGAAACTAGTTCTGCTCCCAGTGCCCAGATTTGCTGTGGCTGCCCCTGGAGCCCTGGCAGTGCCCAAGGCCAGCTTGGACACTGGGGACAGTGGGGACACTGGGAGGTGTCCCTGCCCATGGGAATAGGATGAGTTTTAAGGTCCCTCCCAACCCAAAAAACCAGTCTGGGATGCTTTGAGTTCCATCCAAGCGTGTTATCAGCCTGAGATTTATTATTTAACCTTCACTTGGAACATTTTACAACACTGGAAACGTGTTTTGATCTTAGAACGAATCACAGCATCATGGAATGGTTTGGGATGGGAGGGACATCAAAGATCACCTTGTTCCACCCCTGCCATGGGCAGGGACACCTCCCGCTGTCCCAGGCTGCTCCAAGTGTCCAACCTGGCCTTGGGCACTGCCAGGGATCCAGGGGCAGCCACAGCAAATCTGGGAATTCCTTCCCAACCCCTCACCACCCTGCCAGGGATGAATTTTTTCCCAATATCCCACCTAACCCTGCCCACACATTCCCTGTGTCCTGTCCCTCTCCAGCCCTTGGGAATTGTCTCTCTCCAGGTTTCCTGGGGCTCCTTCAGGCCCTGCAAGGCCACCCTGAGCTCAGCCCAAAGCTTCTCCTGTCCAGGCTGAACAATCCCAGCTGTGCCAGCCTTTCCTCCCAGCAGAGCTGCTCCATCCCTCTGCTCATCCTGGAGCCTCCTCTGGGCTCTCTCCAGCAGCTCCACGTCCTCCCTGCGCTGGGGCTGCTCTCAGAATTTCTGTTCATCGCTCCTTTCAGCCCCCAACCCTTGTTGTGGAAAATCCCCCAGGCTCCTTTTCCCCAGGGAAGGCAGAGAAGCCCAAAGCTCCCAGGAGGGCTGTGCCCTGAGCTATTCCTGGTGTGTCTGCAGTTGGTGCCACTCTCTGAGGTATTTCTGAGGAACCTCATTAAAGCTGCAGCACCAAGGAGGAGGTCCCAGCGAAAGGAACACCTCCTGTTGTGTGTGCTCAGCCTTTCAGCAAACACCGACACAAGTGTCACCAGCTGAGCCTCATCATTTTTTCCAGATGAACTGGGCTGTGATTGAACTGCTCCTCTAAAAAGCTGGCAGCGTTTCATTGCAGGACATTTAATGGATGTGCTCAAGTGTTGTCCATAAGAACAGCCTGGGCACGATTCAGAGCCCCCCTTTAGGAGGCAGACTTGCACCAACGCTGGATTTTATATTTTTTTTTAAGCGCCACAAAGCCGGTCACTGCTCAAAGCTCCCTGATCCAACAGCCTCTGCCTTGATTGTGTGTAAAGGCAAGACAGAAAAATCCCAGGTGACGTTTTCCAAGCTGCCCAGCAGAGCAAGGAAAGAGCCCCAGCAGCATTTCCAGCTCCACCTCCTGCAGCCTCAACAGTTACAGAGTGAAAGCTGCTGTGCACATTGAAATGCTGAATTAGAGAGTGCTCAGAGCATTTGCAAGGCAAAGTCCTGATCAGGACAGGCAGCAACAAAGGGAGACTCAAATAACTGGGGGGGGGGATAAAGATTAAACAAAAATTTGCAAGACCATGAAATAAATACAGTCAGAGCTCTCTGCTCATTAATGGATTTGCTGTCCCACATGCTCTAAAAAACACACATTATTCACTTTTAGGCTGACACATTCAAGCCTTTCAGCAGTTCTTTGTCAGTGGTGGTTGGTTGGTTTCAGATTTATTGACCCAGCTCCTTTCCCCAAATCCTCACGGTGGTGTTGTGGCCGGATTTTGTTCTCCTGTCACTCAGTTTTCACAGGATCCTTTCCCGTGGGCTGGGAGTTTTTCCCTGGGCAGTTTTTAAGGATAAAAGGATGAGGGAAGTGCTCTCCTACCAACGATGATGAAAACACCAGCACCAAACCCTGAACTGGGGGAGTCTAAACCACATTTAACCCAGGACAGGGCGACACAAAAAGAAGATTTCAGTAACTCTGCTTTCCAATTTCCAACCACTGAGCCATCAACAACTCATTCCTACCATTCCATCTGCTCCTCCTAGAACCAAGGATTTTTTCAAATTCATTTCTTCTGGAGTTTTTTTTTTAGATTTTTACCTTTTAAAGCATCGTTACTCACCGAGGCATTGGAAAGGATGGATATTCTACAAATAACTCCAGGAGCTGATGAACACTGAGAAATAAACACCTTTCAAAAATAGCCCCCCACTGTCAGCATTTTGTTCCTCAGCCCAAAGTGGTCCCTAAATAGCACCAAGGCAGGTCCCAGCACCTCCTCACCCCCCCTGAATCACAAAGTGGGCACTGAGAATTGCAGACTCTCTGTGCCCACAGGCACTGACCCCCAGGCAAACACTGCATTTCACCTGAGGCCCTGGAAAAGGCTCCCAAAACTGAGTGACAGCTCTGGGATTGTGGCTGTGGGGTTTGGATAGAAGTGTGTGATGTCACAGGGTGCCAAACTCAGAGCTGAAGGGTTTAGAATACAGGAATAGAGATATAAAGCAAGATGGAGGATTTAGGGCAGGGGCTGAGTCCTTCTTTTTCACCTTCTTCTCCTTCATGGTCTGGGTGGGGTTTTGGAATTGGATAGAAAAGTCCCCACTGCGGGCCAGGGGTGGTTGGTTCTTGGGGTAAAAGTCAAAATAATTCAGGTGTCACTTCTTAATTGGACAGTTTATCCTTAAAAGGCCCCGTAGAGAGGGAGATGGGGGCTCCATTTTTACTTTGTTAGCTTGAAGTGCTGTAGAACTCACAGTCTGAGAGGCTGTAACAGAGATAAGAATGAATAAACACCTGAGTCTGAACAAGAAATGCCATCCTGAGCATTTAATCCCGACCCTGGCAAAAAGGAGATAAAAGCCAACAGGGCTGAGCTTCACTCTTTACTTACTTCCTGCACTGCTGACTCCATGGGAATCTACCAGAGAGAGTCACTCGAATAATCTTCATTTAACCAAAGTCACACAAGGGCACAGAGTGACAGGACACAGGGCAGGGCTGGATGGAGACTGGGAAGGAATTCCTGGCTGGGCTGGAATTCCCAGAGCAGCTGTGGCTGCCCCTGGATCCCTGGCAGTGCCCAAGGCCGGGTTGGACATTGGGGACAGTGGGAGGTGTCCCTGCCCATGGCTGGGGTGGGAATTAAACCATCTCTGATGTCCCTTCCCTGCCAACCCACTGTGATCCCATCAAATCAAAACCTGCCTCTCCACATTCCCACGTCACCCCTGGGACCCTGGGAAGGGACTCCCAGCAGTGGCCAAGAATGAATGAGCTGCTCATTGTTTTATTCTGGTTAATTCGTTCTGATCACCAAACATTTTGCAGCCATTTGTGCTCCCCACAGCCCTCCCTGTAGGGTCACAGCTTTAGGATTTTGGCTTTTCCTCTTTAACTGCCATTTCTGAAAAGGTTAAAAAAAAAAAAATCCTAAGAGATAAAGCAGTCGTCCCTCAAGTTATTTCTCTAAATTTTAATGGTGGTTTTTTTTTTTTTTTTCAGCTGTGACAGGCACAAGAACTGTCTCACTGAGTGAAGATACAACTGTAATAATCCTGATGGAGCAGGATGAAAAAAAAACACCCCTGTCATAAACTGCAATGAACAATTTATTATCATGAAAAAAATTCAGCTGCTTTATGCCCAAACCATGACCTGAGGGAGAGCAAAGGTAAGGGTGAAAACACAGCAGGTGCTTTGGGGTGGATTTAATTCCTGGCTCCTTCTAACAGGACAGCAGCTTTTGTTTTAACCCAAATGTTAAAGAGAAAAGTTACGTGTTCATCCCGTCACTAAGGGAAAAACACAAAAGGAAATAATAAAAAAAAAAAATCAATCTGAGCACAGGAGGCTTTGGAAAAACCACAGGGGCTGGTCAGAAGCAGCCTGGTTATTTCTGTGCTCTTTAAAGAATGACATTTTCCACTGCGGCCACAGAAAGAAGAAGAATGGAAGATAAAACATCAAAAATATTTTCTAAGAATGTTCTGGGAGGGTAGAGGGAAAAAACAAAATAAAACCCAAAGCAATTACAACAAGTTTCTGCATTTCAAAGAACCAAATTAAGCGTACCTGGAAATTTCCAAAGAATTTAAACAATAAAGATCACGGAATGGGTTTGGTTGGAAGAGAGTTTAAAGATCATTTAATTCCAACCCCCTTCCACTACCTCAGCTTGCTCCAAGCCCTGCCCCAACCCGGCCTTGATAAAATAACAAAAGGAGCCACAGGAGAGGGTGGAATTTACCCCAAACCACCGGCATTGTTGGTGAGGCTCACTCCTGACACGCCGTAATTATCTCACACGTTAATTAGTGACACATCAGCTGGCACTTAAAGCTTGTAGGGCACGTAACAACAGAGCTCCAAGGAGGCCTTTTATTCATTTATTCATTTCTTCACGTGGCAAGAACTCGCCTGTTTCTATTAAATGGGCCAAAAAAAAAAGCCAGCATTAGAAAATAATTGAAATTCCTAAATATTCCGGGTAGGAATTTGGGTGAGGAGCTCCCACTTGCTGAAAGCCAACACAGTTCTGCATCTCCTCCTAAGTTCTGCTATAAAAATGTCGGCATTTGCCTTTTTTTTTTTTTTTTCCCCAAGCAGGGGAGGTGAAAACATCATTTCAGAGCAGGGGGACAAGGATAGAATTCCAGCCTGGCAGCTCGGGAATGAAGACACAGATCCCCAAAAACTGGGCAAACATCCCAGGAATTTTCTGTGATTCCCAAAAACTGGGCAAGCACCCCAGGGATTCCAAATGATCCCCAAAAAATGGGAAAACACCCCAGGGATTCCAAATGATCCCCAAAAAATGGGAAAACACCCCCAGGAATTCACAATGATCCCCAAAAAATGGGAAAACACCCCCAGGGATTCCCAATGATCCCCAAAAAATGGGAAAACACCCACAGGGATTCCCTGTGATCCCCAAAAACTGGGAAAACACCTCAAGAATTCCCAAAGATTCCCAAAAACTGGGCAAACACCTCAGGAATTCCTTCTATTTCCACAATAATTGATATTTCAGGTCTTATTTCATCCCCTTTTTCCACAAAAATGGACATTTTAGGTCTTATTTCCTTTTCTATTTCCACAAAAATGGACATTTTAGGTCTTATCCCCTTTTTCCACAGCGATGGACACATTCCACTTCAGTCATTAGCAACAGCTCTACCCTAAAATAATCAGATGGGAGTTGCTCTTAGA
>VXBN01009952.1:44662-56532 GCA_013397395.1 Sinosuthora webbiana | reverse complement strand
TTTTTTTTCTGTTTAAGCATAGAAACAAATATTTATTTTGATATTTGTTTGCTTTGTTTCTCTCACTCACCGAAGGATCCCTGAGCACAGTGATAAACTTCATTTCAGCAGGGCTAGGTTGGGCATTTCCCCCAAATCACCTCAAATCAACACTTAAACCTGTCTTAAATCAGGACTCGAATGTGCAGAATTGCGTAATGTAAAAATCAAACCCAATTCTGGTGTCAGCTAGTAATACTAAGGAATATTATTTTTTTTGGTCTGCAGCAAATCTTTATCAATATTTGTTGACACGATGGAAAGGTTTGTGAGGTTCTGTAACTTGCATAAATGATTTTTCCCCGTTAAAGGCTGAGATACAAGAACATGAGCCACGAAGCAAATAAGGAGAGACAAATCTATTTTCAATAAAGGGGGATAGGATTCCATTCTGATGATTTTAGTCTGATATTGTTTGCGTAGCTGCTGAATTTGGGCTGGATTTACATTAACAATAAGAGACTGCAGTCTGAAATTTTATTATTTCACATACATATACATATATTCATATATAGAGACATACTTACATAGATAGATAAATATATAATGTAGGTATTTATTTACAATTCAGTGAAAGCCAACAATAAGTTCACTCATGAAAATGATGTCCAGAATGCATTGAAAGAATGTCCTGTTAACCAACACAGCTATAAGGAATTGTTAAAAGCAGCTTACAGAGTATTGATAAATGTGACAATCATCCTCAAAACTTCATGACAACCATTAGTAGCTTTCAATGCTGTTTAAAGATATTCTTTAGTAAAGGTAGCCAACAAATGAATATTTCAGAATTAAAACTTTTAAAAATATACTTTTGTGCTTTACTTATTTAATATCTACTAAAATATTTAAAAGTAGAAGACAGAAATTTAACTTTGAAAGGCTTATTTGTCAATATTTCTGCTGTGTAATATTTATGGCCGAAACTCAGTGCAAAACAATCGCACGTGTTTTTGGAGTTGTGTTTGATGCCCAGTTGTTTAAAAAATGCACAGAAAAAAATGCTGCTAAATTGAAGCTTATAAAGATGCCTAAATAGTAAACAAATGTGTGCAAATAAGTATTTTTTACCAGTCTGTCAAAATCTAAACATTTCATGGGATGATCTAGAATGTGATGACTGTTAATACTCAAGCAGTTGAGAGGTCACCTACTGAAATTCAAGTACTTAGCACGGACAACATGAGAATCTGTCATTCTGGGATAGGGGGTTCTAATTTTCAGATTACACACAGAACCCCATGCTCCACACCACAGACTAAACAAGCAGCACCAGACTTTGCTCCCTGGTGTTGGATGTTCCACTGAGGGAAACTGCAGAGCAATTCAGTGACACAAAGGAGAATAAGTGGCCTGGGATATAATGTCTTCAAAAGCTTTAATTTATACGTTTTCAGTGTGCTATCTCCCCAAAATTGTTTTAAAAGTCATTGTTAACATCATGTAATAGCCTGATAAATAGGCTTCTTTGTAAAAACTCATAGAAAAGGGCAGCTCTCTGCTGAGGAAGGGATTTTGTTCAAATGAAAAAAGATTATGCTAATTCTCTGTGCGGTCTGCTTCACCAAACCATTGTGTCAAAGACCCTGTAAAGCCTATTCTGTGAAATCTCTTCAAGAAACCTCCCACATCTTATTATTCCTCAAGTATGTGCAACAAAGCTTGTAATATGCCAGGGGATGCACATTAAATCCTGAGTTTAATTAATCCCAACCATTATACACTTCTAACTGTCAATTTTTCGTGTATTCCTGTTCTGACTTCAGATTTGGACACCATGTGCAGCAGCAGTCGCTGTCATTTTCTAGGCAGTCCCTATAGAATATGTTGGTGTAGTTCCTTCAGTCTTCCAGCTGCTTTTTCCAGCTGTTTTTCTGGACAACTGGAGCTGTAGCTCATTTTAAGTCCATGCAGACACTCTCCTATGCAGAAGTGTTCTGCCCAAAAATCCAGCTGTCCTCCAAGGTCACTCCCCAATTTGTCATCAGCCTGGTCCAGTAAAGGAGATGAAACTGAAGTTCTTTTCCACCTGCAGCCTCCACTTGGTTTTCAGAGAATGGCAATATTCCCTTTCAGCAGGTTTTCATCTCATGATGGTTCACGTGGCTTCCTGAAAATTGGCCTTGGGAATTAAACATAATTTTATTTCTTGGTTGGATGATGCATCTGGCTAAGAAAAAACAACACCCTACAGTTATTTTACTTAAATTTGACATTGGGAATAAAAATAATTTTGAAAGAGCTGCAGAACTGGCTGACCTTGAAGTGCCTGGCAACAGAGCAGCTTTATTGAAAGGAGAGACGTGGCAGAAGTCTCACAGAGCTGTATGGATCATCCAGTAAGATGGTTCCAGTCATACAAAATACTTTCTTAGTGTTTTATATGACTGGAAACA
The DNA here is from genome assembly GCA_013397395.1 of Sinosuthora webbiana. Classification (NCBI taxonomy): domain Eukaryota; kingdom Metazoa; phylum Chordata; class Aves; order Passeriformes; family Sylviidae; genus Sinosuthora; species Sinosuthora webbiana. Next base: position 54,097 of record VXBN01009952.1, on the reverse strand, counting down.
TGGCCAGTTGCAAACGTGGATGCACCCAGGAAAAAAGGAGGATGGGCTGCAGCACAAAGGGAATGTGCAATATTTAGAAAGCAGCACGAAAACCACTCATTTGGGTCATGCCAAAATCCTGTTAGGGAGCACAAATGAAATTTGTGTCTAATTTTAGGAGTCTGTTGGGCAGCTGAAGGCAGTACAGAGAAAAGTTGTCAGGAGGTCTTCTGGAAGGAGTAAATGTCTTTATATTGCATAGCAGCATCACTGGATTTCTTCAGGGGTGAGTGCCTTTCTGGAAAATGCATTAGTCAGAGACTGATTACACTTTAATTACATGCTTTTTGGAAATGGGAGATCAAATTGGATGATCAAGTGAACTTTCCTGCCCCTAAGATGTCTGAAAATGAAATTTTAATGGATAACTAATATAAAGAGTAGAAATACATTTGATTACGTTCTTTTTTTTTTTTTTTCCTTTTGTTTTTCTTTAAGCTGAAGTAAAAACAGAAAAGCTTTTTGGAAAAACAAAGTAAGCCACTCACATTTTATGTTAGATAAAGACAAAGGTGTTTGCAGCATTGGTATCACTTAAGACATTGCACCTGACTGAAAGAACCAGCACAGGGTATTTTTCTTTCTAATATTTCACTTCTTTCTGTGTATTTCTTTCCTCAGCTGTGCCAAGTGTCACTTTATCTTCCTACTTAGATGTTTTTCATTCTGTTTTAGACTACAGTGCCATGTGTTCTAATAACTTTAAAGTTACTGATGTTTTGATGTCTGAGGCATCATTACCAAGATAGCAATAAAGGTAGCAATGGTTGGATAAGTGTCTATTCTCTTAGAACCCTCAGAAAAAGGAAAAATAACTGCTTAAAGGGAACCTGTTTCATGATTCATGAGAGCATCTCAGTGTCTAGGCATGTGAAGTGTCAGGATTTGGAAATACACAGGTGATAAGTAAAAAAGAGTAACTCTAATAGAGGGGTAGAAGAAAGAGATATTATTTTTGGTGCCTTGCTTGCATCTTTCCATTACTCTTCCATGACTGGATTTCAAATTTATAAAGGCATGTTTACAGTGAATTTTATTTTTACAACTTTTTATGTCACTAAACCCCCTTTTAAAAGTTTAAAAAAAAATATGTGTCTGTTTGGATTTAGTTTAAAAGAAATACTGAGCAAAGAGAATTGTCACAGAAGGTTTGTACCTGTACTGTGCTACTATGATAACTACTGAAATCTTTCCCTGCTGAAAAAATTTAGTGCCCATCTGGACCTTTTAGCATTATGTCCTCCTTAATATTTCATATTACACTAATCCCTACTGGCAGAAGTTCCTAAGACTTATCACATTATTAAAAATGGCACAATACGGCACAAAATCAGTTTTATTTGCTAAAAAAGACCAAAAAAACCCACCCCAAAACCTGAATGGTTTGTTCAGAGGCATCCATGAGTTCTGCCATAATCAGGACTCTGAGTATTTATCTCAGATTGTCCCTGCCTGCATCCGGGGAGAATTCTCATTCCTCAGTCTTCTTAAATAGTAATGACAAATTTACTGGGGGCCTAAAATTTGGCTGTTTTGAGAGAGCATTTGTGGAGCTGTAACATTTTGCTGTCCCTGAGGGGGACAGTGGAGGCTGCTTGCCTCCAGCTGTCCAAGTGATGGCATAAATCAAGATCAGGTCACAGAAGTACTCGAGACTCTCTGCAGAGAGATTCTGTGGTGGTGCCAAAATATTTTTAGGTGTTTTACAAATAAATGAAGACCAGTGTAAATTATAAAAAATCAGAATCCCATTAGAATTCTGCCTAATACAGGGTCCACTGAAGTGAAAATAAATAAGGTAAGGGACTGACAGAAATCAAATAATTTTACTGAATTTGGGGGTGAATTCAGTGTGGTATTCAAACAGTAGCTGATTCCATGCTTGCACAAAATTAATTCTTTAATAGCACAAAATTTGCTCTGTTTGTACTGATTTTGATTATTTCTCTATTGTTGTTTGTTTTCCCTAATATCAAGTCACCAGCTTTAAAAAGACAGTTTTGAACTATCTCTGCTGTCAGCCATGGTTTGGTATTTTGAATAAACCTCCAGGCAGACCAAGCTCCTTTCTTCCCCAGCACAGCTGAAAGTAAAGAAGCTGAAACAAAACAGAGATACTGCCTTAAAGAACCACCAGGAAAAATCCCTTTTGATTTTCAGCCAATTAGTGATTCTGGTGGGTTTGCTTTTTCAAAACATTTGGAAAAGGCAGCGCTTAAGGCAAAGCACAGACCACTGCTTTGCATGACCCCCTGTCTTCACCTTTCTGAATGCTGCACGTAGCTTAGGTTGTGTTTGCAAGGCAAAGTTTAGAAAAAGCTGCAATAGGAGCTTTTCGATGATGGATGTACTAAATTACAAGAGGTGGTTTCCTTAGACACCTTAATGAGTGAAATGCAGCTCCTGCTAAGGGACTAAAATGCTGGCAGCATGGCAGCAGGGGGAAGGCAGTGCTGGGAGGAGGGAGGTCGGTGTTGAAAATCATGCGGGCTGCGAGAGTGTAGAAAATGATGAGGCTCCAGATCACCTCTCTGGAGGCACTGCTTTCCCAAACCAGTCCTACCTGGAGGCTCCATCTGAGCTTGTACCTTGGCCTGGGCTGGTGGGGAGGGAGCAGCCAGGGCAGGGAGTGGGGCTGCGCTGAGGCAAAGCTCCCGTGCTGCGAGCGGAACCCTCGGGTGAAACTGGTCTGGGTGGGTGAGGGAGGAAAAATCACCCCAGGGCTCCCGGATTTGCAGCACAGAGACCTTTCTGAATGGCAGCATTACAAGCTCAGTGATATTCCAGTAGCTCACACGCCCTAGATCCAGGGCCCACTGCACTAATTAAAATTAAATCATGGCTCCATGGTGCTTGCAGTCTACGAAAAATGAAGTAGGTGAACAATGGGGAAAAAAAAGGTGATTGTCCCACTTTGGCACAAGGGAGACACAGAGAAACCCCTTTCTTACCTTGACACAGCTGCAGAGCTGTGCAGAAGGCTTTTAACCTCTTATTTGTGAGGAAGACTGGGTCTTGCCCTCCATGAGAATGGGAGCACAGAGCAGTAGGAGGGGAGACCTTGGGCAGAATCTTCAGGCTCTGCAGCCAAGTGACAGCCATAAATCATTCCCATGGCCCTCCAATAGTTAAAGCACTGTGTTTTGTTACTGGAAAGTCCTTTTTGATTTTTTTTTTTTCCTAACATTTCCACAATAGTGACTTAATTTCTTAATTATATAAAAATAGGATTCTGAGCTGTCTCTCCAGCACAGATTTTCTGATAGCAGAAGTGTGTGACTACTCCAGCGTTACCTTATCATGGTTAGTTACTAGTGTAGATCTATCACTGGTATAACTGGAACACCCTTCCACATAGTTTCAATTATGAAATAGGAGAAGGTTTATATTAAAAAGCAGAATTCAGCTGCAGTTCTGCAAATGTCTTCTGAATTCAACCTGAATGGCTTTTTCCACTCAACAGGTTGAGTTTTATAATTGTGTGTGCGCCCTTGGTTTTGAATATTCCTTTTGTCCCAGTGTTTGAAAGAAACTCTTCCTAGTTCAAGTAATGTGAAAATTTGGGATCTTTTCAGAGAATAATGAGTTATCTGAAGAAAGCTGGTGCAAACTGAGGCAGATGAAGGAACAATTTTCTACTGTTCAGACCTTTTGTGTTTTGGAGAGGAAGCTCAAGCTTAGGTCGTGTGAAATGGCAATTTCTTTGAAGGCAACTTACTCTGAAGCTTTGGGCATGAATGGGTTGCACCTTCTGGTGCAGCTCTAGTGAAGTCAGTAGTTATCTACTCTGTACCAGCATCAGAACTGCAGAAGTTTAGTTAAATTCCATTGATTATTGACTTCTTTTTCCTCGGTGTAAGAGGTATTTGTTAGAATATGTCATATACCAGTACAGTAATGGGTACCCTAAAACCTGATTTATGTGTAATCCATCATTCAGAAGAGACTGGAGGCTACACTTGGGTTTAGAAGTAACTTGCCCATTGTGCTTATAATGGCAAGAATAAATCTGTCACTATCTAATTGCTTCCTATATCTATGCCAGGATTTTTCTGACTGTGTCTCATAACACGTCCCTGTTTCCATAAATAGAAATAATTTGCTTAAGCGCATTCCTTCTGAATACTTTATTATTCAGCTCACTGTCTGTGTTGGTTTTCATGAAGTCTTAATCAGATATATCAGTCTCTCTCTGGATTGTTTTTTAACTATTCCATATTTGTGCCTTTTTTTTTTTTTTTTTAACTTCCCACAAGACTCCAGGTAAATTTTCTAGTTAAGGATTTTATTCTTTAACTTTCAAACTGTCAAATGTTATTTCTCTGAAAAAGAAAACAGGAAATTCTATGTTGTGTGTACTGTGATGCAGCAGCAATGAGCACAGCCACTGGCAATGTTTTTGTGCTGACTGATGTGCCGACCATTGTTGCAGCCAACCAGAATTTTTTGGGAGATCTAATTTTCAGCTTTATCTTGCAGAATTCAGCTTCTTCATATGGAAAATATAAACATAACTATGCCAAGTGTCTAAGGCAAAGATCCTTAGGTGGTCTCCAGGTCTCTGGGTATTGATGGTGGAAGTTTAAGGTATCCATTCAGAAATACTCAACTTCTAAAGGGAGCTGCCCTTGCCGTGGTTTTGTGCTACAATTGATGAACAGAAGTTTATCAGTTGTCCAGGGGGAACTGAGCACACACTCAGGCTGTGGGTCCACCAACCACCAGCTGTTTGGTCAGACTGGTCAATAGTCTCCTCGTGTTTCTTTGCACTTGTCTGGCTGCACTTCTCCTGTGTTTTTCCCCATCTCATTCATAGGTTGGGAACATTTTGGAATCAGCTCCATGTGACAAAGATCTAGTTTGTGTTTGGGATGGGTGTTTGCTTATCCGCGCTGCAAATATTTGTGTTTACCACAGCAGCAGGATGAAAATGGCAGTGGCAACAATAACAATATGCCTAGATCTGGAGGGGGATCACAAGCATTAAATCTGGCTGGGTTTCATGCTGTACTTATGACTAGGTCCATCTGTTCAAAATGCAGCTCGCGTACAGTGTTGCATTCCTTTTTAAAACCAGGGACCAAGCTGACAACATTCACACTGCTACTTCATAATAAGGTGTCACATTATCCTCCTCCAGCTATTTCACACCTCCAGCTATTCCCTTCAGGAAGATTCTAAAATGAAATTAGTGTGGGGGTCAGGAAAGATTATCACGGTAAAGAAGCAATGAAAAATGTTCGAAGGAATGTTAACCGGCACTTTACACCTCTATTCCCTGAGGCAGTGGGGTGATCACATACAGTACACATTTATACCGATTCAACACAAATCATTCCGAGTGGCCTGGGCATCAAGTCGAGAAGAGGAATGGAAAATACATAACATACATAAAATTATAATAAACTGTCATAATGTGGACGAGACTGAATCTATCAAGACAGTGATTTTCACGTATTCCAGTGAGCTGTTCCTCCGCTCCTCACTCAGGGATAAATGTCAGAGCCCTGGAGAGCTATTGAGCCCAAATTGCCTTAGGTAGCCCTGTACCTGCCATTTTATCCCCCAGTACAAGCTGGAACTTCTCCAGATCTGCAGACTCTGCTGCTTCTCTGTTGTCAAAATGATTGACGTGACAGAATAAGCCAATCCATGTCTTTAAAGAGTCCTCATTTCCAGAGTGAACTCATTTAGGGTTTGTTTTAAGGTGTTGCAAGATTTTCTGTAATCCTGCAAATCCAGACCATCTCCTGGTGGGCAGAGATGCCACCCCCTAGGTCAGGTTGTTCAGAGCCTCATCCAACCTATCCTTGAACATTTCCAGGGATGAGGCAACCACAATCCCTATGGGCAACCTGTTCCCAGGTTGGGCAACTGAGGTGTGGGACCTTTACTTACATAGCAGGTCAGAAATGTTGTCTCTCGCCTAATCATAAAACCATTTCAGCTCTGTGTGTAACAGGGAATGGATGTTTTCAAATTTCATATTGCTTCTGTAGAAATTGCAGTCTGAATATTTAAGGGTTTTTTTCTTTTTTTGTTAGAATTAAAATATGGTTAGAAAAGAAGCGTGTGAAACTGTGCTTAGAAAAGAAAACAAACTTTAAAAATCGGCTTATTTCTCAGCAAAAAAACCCCCAAAAAACAAACCACAACCAAAAAACCACACACTCGCACAGACAAAAAAAATCCAAAACCAAAACAAAAAAAATCCCCCACCCCTAAACCCACACAAGCACCAACTTTCACATATTCAAACCAGCTGCAATGAGCTTGTAGGTCAGGGGAATTTCTTTATTCCCTTATTCCTTAAGAGCTATTGCAGTTTTGTTGTCATAAAATTAGGGTTGGGTTTTTTTTTTTTTTAACTGATCTTGTTTCAGCAGTCTTGGAAATCTTATCAGGTGGCACTGGAAGCCTAATTCATCAGTTGAAAGAGTAAAGTGGATTTTGTTTATTTAACTATTAGGCTCAGGTTTATTTGTTTAGAAGAGTTAAACACACATAGAAAGAAAAATAAAATAGCACGTGAGGATTTGGCCTACTGGCTCCCATTAACTTCAGTAGGAGTCATGCAGCCAAAGCCACAAATCCCACTTTAAATATATACTGGGGGTAGATTAGGCTTAATCTGGGCAATGAACCTGAAACCATAAAAATGTCAAGCCTTTGAAAAGTTTTGAGGTAATAAACATACTTACAAGAAATTAGACAGAGGTGAGATGTTGGTGCAGACTATTTCCTTGCGACAAAAATCTCTTTTTTTAGCGTTATCCTTCCTGTGTCATTTGAAGCTTCCCTTCCGTGAGGCTGGTGGCAAAGTGGGGGTTTATAATCTCCTTTTCACAGCTGTCATGCACAAATAGATACATGAGAATGTCTTGTGTTTATCCTGTTGACAAGCTGCAGCTGGACTGCAGATCACAGCAGGTATTACAAGTGAGCAGCGTGTTCACAGATATATCTTACATCTTTAGAAAAAGGATAAAATAGCACCTTAACTTCAGTTATACTGGGGGGTTTTAATACTTCAGAGCTTTGGTAGAGTCAGCAAGCAAACTAGAAGACTGGGAGTATTTAATGTGATAAAGAAGTGAGATTGTGTCCCTCTGGTCTACCTGAACCATCCTTTCCACTCCTGTATATAAACACCAGTGTAAAATATGCTGTCTAATGGGGGAAAAAAAAATCCAGGGAACTAAAATATTGAGATGGGAAACTTGCAGGCAAGATGCAAAACATTTAAGGTATTTTTCAGCTTCTTTGAATATTTGCTTCTACAGTTTTTACACTGGTATCTAAATTCCTCCAGGTCTGCTTCTTTCACTGCCCAAAGATTTGCAGTAGCTACTTTTAGTGTTAACTCCATTGTAGAGCCTCAAATATAAATCTTGTTTATTTTTCTGCAGGTTTAACTCTTCTAACAGAAGTGTTACAGCCACCCTAAGAGAATAGTTACAGCCTTTTGGTAGCTTGTGCTTTGATGAGATTCTGCAGAGGTCCCCTCCAGGGAGCTGTGGGTCACTGTGTGGGCACGCCTGGAACCCGCTGTGCTCGGGCAAGGAGCAAAGAACTGAGAGGTTTGGATCATTTTTATGGGAACTCTTGGTTGCTGGACGCATTCTAAATAGAGAAAGGACCAAGTTAACCTAAAAGCTGTGTTTCCAAGCAGCGTGAAAAACTGAATCCAGGTGCGCAGTGGTCACCTTCTAGCAGTAAAGCTGTTCTATCTTCCCCTTGAAGGGAGGGATGCTTCATCATAAGGAAAATTCGGGATATAACTTAAAAAGTGGTAGCAACAAAAAGCCGGAAGCACCAAGCAGTGGAAAGCTCTGTTTTTCTTACTCACAAGCCAGGCTCTGTATTTGTAGCTGAAGAGAAACTTAAAGTTATTAAAAAACACTCATCTGTCTCTAAGAGTGCCTTCAATGTGCTGTGTACAGAGATACAGAGCAAGGTGTCACCCAGCAGGAGCTGCGAATGAGCAATGAAAAATAAATGAGCAAATGAATACAAAATCCCTGATTTGCCCAGCACACAGCGTCACCCTGCACGTGTGTGTGCAATGTGGCAAGCAAGCCCCCCACCATAAATGTAAAAATACTGTCTTGGCATCACCAGTGTTCTCAATATCCACCCAAACTTCCCAGCGCTCGGGTCTGTCAGCTTGCCTTTCCCAGCCTGTCAAGTGCTCACGGTTGTTTCCTTCTGTAATTACTTCGGACGCCACTCCGTGAATAAATGGAAGGAGGCTCTCAGAGACAGTTAAATCAGGGAGTTTATAGCATAATGCATTATTGGTAAGGAGTTAAATAGAAAGAAAAGACAGCAAAGCAAAAGAACTTGCGATTGCCGATGAGCGATGTGCTCAGGCTGTGCCTGACTTTCACGTGTACACCCCAGGCGACACTTTAAGATTACATCCACGAGTTCATTTGCATTGAAAGCAAAACCCGAGGAGGTGATGGTGACTAAATTCGGTAATGCACATCTGTGTGTGCTTGGCAGGCTGAAATTTGCCTCTTTGCCGCTGCAGTGACTGGGCTGCGCCATTTCACCCGTGGCAAACTGAGCGCTTCAGCAGTTGCAAGGCTTGTCCTTGTTCGAAATTCCTGCAGAGTGGGCACAGAGTCTCTCCAGAAGCTGGAAGAACGGGCTTTATTTCAGGAACTGCAGTAGTCACCCAGTCCTGTCCAATCTTCAGGAAATCATTTCACCACAGAAGCTGGCTCAGATTTTTATGGGGAGCAGTAACTCCTCCAGACTTTTGGCCTCCTCAGAAATGTTTGTTTCCCCCTCAAGCTATTGCTGGACCCTAAGAGGTGGTTTGCCTTGTGCCATTAATAATTTAAAATGCAGACAAATGGACAGAGCAACTGCCATGAAATATTTATTAAGATTATTTCTTTGTGGCTCTCTAAGAAAATCCAGTCTTTGGATTTTTGATTTGTTTTAATTCATCAGAAAAGATTTGGGTGCAGGAGCAAATGGTGATGTTATTCCTCCAACACAGCTGCTGAGAGGAGCTGTGTGAAGGCAAGAGGCTTTGTGGTCACCAAGGGGTTTCCCCTCATCTTGCCAAATATCTTTCAATCCTTCAGACTAGAAGGATCAAAATTTTGTAGGTTTTTGGTTGATTTTGTTTATTAATGTCATTTGGAGATTTCCTCAGTAAAAGGAAATGTGGCCTGACTTTTCCGTGCAACAGCACAGATTTAGGGTAAATTAAGTGAACAGGGTTTTAAAATGAAAATGTTATAACCTTAATACTTCTGTTACTGACAGGTTGTACAGAACAACATCCCATAACATCATTAGAGAGGAGAGTTAAGAATGAATAGGCTCTAAAATTCTATACTTTGAACTTTCTTTTTTTTTTTTTAATTCCTAGCATGT
>VXBN01009952.1:23898-44626 GCA_013397395.1 Sinosuthora webbiana | reverse complement strand
ATTACCCATAAACTGAAAGCAGAAATAGTCCCATTTCACCCCCCTAAACCTTTGTTTTCATGAAACTGAAGCACGGCTTTCCCCTGCAGAGTTGACAGGTGGTTTTAGTGACTTAAAAGGAGCACCCTGTTCATAAGACTTCAGAGGTATTTGGTGCTTTCCTGAATGTCAGCCCGAGATCACTGTTGAGGTTGTGTTTCTGATGCACAGTTTCTGTCCCAACACTTGAATTATAATTTAGTTGCTCTCTAAACCTTTGCCCTATGAAAGCCATGACTTAATTCCCTGATGGCTACAAACCAGGATTTTTCCAGATCACACACAACCCTTCCTCAGCCTGTGTGCCTGTGATCAAAACATGAATCTTTGGCAGTCCTCTTGCAAGCTCTGAGACTCTTATTTAGCAGCGGTGGTAAAAGGTTTAATGCAGCTTTAATGCTCTTTCATCAATCCTCATTTGGTGAAATATTCAGGAGACATTCTTTTTTTGATGGTTGAACAGCTCTGGAACAAACATCTGGTTGAAACAAATCTTCCAGTTGTCACTTTGTCATCAGTTTCCAATCAATTAGAGACAGGCTTTTACCCTTTTCAATACCCGGTGTCCTTTTTGGTTTCTATTGCATTATCAAAAAGTGGTGTTTTTTTTTTTTTTTTCTGTAAATGTTTTCAGAATTGCTATATGAGAAGATGGAAAAGAGCATTGATGTGATTAAGGATGCCAATAAGCTTTAACTCAGTTTCTTCAGAAGTGATAGCTGCATGGCTGCTGTATATAATGAACTCCAAAGAAGCATTGCATGTTGTTTACACTTAGCTCTGCACTGAGAATTTGTATGTTAAGCTTAAGGGACTTTTCTTTCCTCTAAAGACAAGAATCAGCTCAAGGTTGAGAAGGGGCCTGGATTTCCCTTTCACCTGGTCTTTTTTCCATCATGTCCTGCAGGTTTCTTTCCTGCATATGGGGTATTTCATTTAGCTAGCATTATATTTGGAATGGGTGCAGCTTTTCTGAGCTTGGGGCCTACTCTCTTCATATCAAAAATCTTTGCTCAGCATCTTTACGATACTGAGCTCTCCCCTGCACTTCACTGAGACCTGCAGCCAGATTAGGGAGTCCCCCCAGGTCTGTGACTCCCTTCAGGTCATTCCTTTTGGAATTTGTAAAGCCAATCCTAGGAGTTTCTGTTGTTGTCATAATCACAGGAGTTTGTGTTGCCAACATGAGCATGGGGCCATAAAAAACACAGACGTGTATGTCAGCAGGAGTAAAACTCAGGTGCCTTCAGCAAAAAGGAAAGTTGGTTTATCATACACAAAATAAGAATACAGACGGGAATTAATTAGTGGACATTGAGTGGATTAGAATCTGTCAAAACCAGCTCTGCCAAAAGGTCTGTACCTTGTCTTCAGGGAACAACTATTCGTATGGAAAAGAGAGGGCTTCAAGTTTTATCTTCAGGTGTGGTTTTTTTTCCTTTGAAGTTAAATTTTGCTTTTAAGAACAACAATTAAAAAGCTGTGGCAAAGACTAAGGAATCCTGAGTGGCACCCACATTTCTGTTCTCCAAAAATGAAAACATCCAGCTGTAGATGTGTAAATAAAAAATAACAAAGAAGGAAGTCCATCACAGTGATTAATCACCTGTCACTCATTTAAAACAGTGCAAGACCAGCAAGAATTCAATTATTCATGAAGACTCATTTCTCATTATTCACCTTAAATTTGGTTTCAAACTCTTGTTTTCTGAGGACAAAAGTCTGATTCCTTATCAGTATTTAAACTTACTGTGCTATAATGAGATCTCCTTTAACCCTAAAACTCAGATAGGATCAACAAACAACCACAGTGGTTAGGAAAGTTAAGTAGATCTTGCTGTTAAATAAATAATAATAATAAAAAAAGGTAGGACAACCTGCATATGGCAGTACATTTCTTCAGTATTTTTTAATTTAAGCACTAATTCTACCTGGAAGGGGTCTCAGTGTGTTCTCGAGCCTCCATGTTCAATAAGGTACAGTAGAATCAAGGTTAAAAAAGACAAAGAAGTTTTTACTCTCCTAATTTATGTGAAGCAGTTTGAGCAGTCTTGTGAGATATTACACTTTAGGCAGAATGAAATGAATTAATATAGCATCCACTTCTATCTGGGAGGGTAGACAGCATCAAAAGCATAAATAAGATCATGTATGAGGAGGAATTAACTTGTTCACCTTCAGATGCATTGTCAGTGCTCAGATTCAACGCACGCACTCAAAGGAAAATAATGCTGATATGTGTTGGTTTTGCTGCTGTCCCTGTAAGGCAGACAGTGTTTAATGAACACGATAAATCAAAAGTAGGGCTGCATTTTAAAGCAAATATTTATTTGATCATTTCTATCAATAGCTGTGGTCCGTTCAAATGCTGGTGGATGAATATATTGAGAAACTTCTGAATAATGCAAATGAGGCTTAAAACTTTTTTTTTAAAAAAAAATTATTTCCATAGAAGCTGGACAAAGGAGTCAGCCCTCATTACTTTCATTTGCATCAGCAGGGAGATGGGCAGTTGTTCTCAGACAGTTCTGTATTGAAGATGTGATAAAAAATGAGTTTCTTTAGGATACTAAAAGGGAATGTAGGCAATATTAGGGGTGGAAGTTCAGGGCTACCTCATTTTCCCTAGTAAATCATGGCATTTATCATGAATGTTTATGGCAGAGCTCTGCCTTAGGGTGCACTGCTGAGAGAAACCCAGGGTTTGAAACTTCCCTGCCCCAGGAGGGATCCCGTCCTGCAGAATCATTCCTTGCACACATTTTATCACTTTGCACTGGCAAACTGTCTGCTCTCAATAGATAAAAGAGAAACTCCTGTTTGCAGCTTCATCTGTTGCTTTTCCTAACAATTCAGCCTGTGCAGAGGGGAGCAGGCAGAAGTAAGTTAGCCTAACACTAAAGAATCTTCTTGAGCCAGGACAGGAGGTGCTGTTTTAGGAGGTACAAAATGATCAGCCTGACCAGACATCATAGTCTGACTTTAGTTTGGTAACCATTTGCTAAGGGTCTGGTGTTTCAGCAACCCTGGACGTGTTCCTTTCAAAACAAGGCAAGACCTTTGTTCATCCTAACCTCTGCAGCTGCAACGAAAGGGACTTCAGGGCACAATAATGTTGAAGCTTCATCAATGTTATCTGACAGGCACCATCGTTACGGGGACAAAGTGCCCCTGGTTTCAGAGTTATGTTTTATGTGGACAGTGTCATAACAGTCCTGTCTCATTTCTCCAGTCTCCAGATAGTGGTTATGATGAATGGATGGCAGCAATCCTAAATTCATCATTATTAGAGTGTTTGAATGCAAATAAAACCTTGTAAGGACTGTGGGTCTCTGTCGAGGTGCCCTGCAAGTCTTTTGTTATTGGCAGGGAAACAGCTTCATGACTTGGTTTCTGGGTGCCATCCTTGCTTGACACAAAATTAGACAGATCCAATCTGAATGATGCTGTGCTGCAACTGCACATCTCTGTCATTTTACAGAAGGGCTTGAACTTCACCTCAAGCCAAGCTCAGTCGGGCTAGAATCATGCAACACAAAAAGTGGTACTTACAGACGTGGTGTATGACATTTTTCTGCTTTACAAAATAATAAAAAAATGTTCTAATTTGTTTTGAGGAGTTCAAGAGAATCACGGGCATAGATTTTGGAGGGGATAACAAAAAGCACATCCTCTACTAGGTCGACTTTTTGCCATAAAATGTCAATTGTTTGAAGCTGCTCACAAGCTGTAGCCTGAGAAAAAGGTCCTGAGGGGATGAATTAATAAGCAGATGGTACAAGTAGCTCTCAGAAAACTGAAGGATACTTTCCAATGTCCCTGTCTAATTCACTTGGTTTTGTCGTGAACTTCATCAAGAGCAGGACTCAAGGTCTGGCTGTTACTATTCCAGCACTGGGAAAGATCCTTAACACCTGGATTGCTTTGAAGAGTTCCAGGAGTTAGGAACTACTTGCATTTCAGTCTTTGACAGAAAAATAATCAGCACCAAACCCCTGAGATTGATTTCTATTTTATTTGGTAGCTGTTGCCAGTGGATTATAGGTTTGGGTTTTTTTTTTTTCCCATGTTTTTAAGTATCTTGTATATGCAGTTGATCAGTTGAATTTTTTTTTTCAGACCATAGAGGATTGTTGAGAGCAACAAAAGTATGAAGTATTTAAATTAAAATTTTGTTTTATATCTGTGCATATCACTGAATTACTCGAAGGAAAGAAAGCATAAAAGTGCCAGAAAAACACGTGGAATTGTTTTATTTAATTGAAGTGTATACATGAAAGGAATTGAGATATTAGTGCAGACATGATTAATATCTGACTATATCTATTTACTGTTATTTGTAGTGCCACATTCCTCTTCATATGGCTGCTATTTGGAAATGACATCTGAAACAAAATCTATCTGTCTTGCCTCCAAAAGTTACATTTCTATATCTCAGAGTCCTGACCACTGTGTGTTCCATCCACAGGGGCCTTTTCCCCACCTTCATCAAACAGATAATAAGAATTATTTCTGTTTGCAGGATTTTTGTTCCTACAGCAGCTGTAGTCAGAACTTGCTTCCTGGGGACAGGGGGTTGTTTTTTAGTTAAAAATACTGGAGTGTGTATCTGTAGTTCTTCAGCTTCCCGATTTTAGAACCGTCTAGCTGGTAATGCATGCAAATTAATTCTTTGTTAAAAGGAAAATTTCAAATCCAATAACAGTAACTCCAGTGGAAATGAAGGAGTGGTTTGTTCCCTTGAACTTCTGGGGGAATTCAGCCAAATTAATCTTCTTAGGCAACATCATAAACCCAGAGAAAGAAAAAAACACGCTGAGATAAATGGAAGTCTGTCACAGGCCACGGTGCTAGTGTTGAATTGGACAATTAATTATGTATTTTGTGCACATCATAAATAGTGAGCAGCTTAAAGGATGATGGCTCAATAATACAACTAGAAACAACCCAGAGTGAATTTTTTATCAATACTTCTCCCCTGTGACCCTTGCTTCACCCAGTGTCACTGTAATGATGTGAAGAAAGGATCAGAGTGCCAAGATACCCAAACCTAAATCCTGCTCTGACAGGCCAGGGCTTTCTACCACCAGGGAAATTAAATAACTGGATGTGGTCAAACAGAGAAAAGCAGGGGTAGCCCTTTAGGCTTATTAAGGCTCATTATGCACAACTTCATGCACAAGCAAGCTGTCCCATAATATCAGTGTGTCTGCAGGAGCACTGATATCAAAGAGAGGCGATTCATGCTCCTCTTGTCCACAAAACTTAGTAAGGAAAGTTAGTTCAGCAAGGCTGCGGAACTCGTTCTGTAGACAGAGCTTCACTTCTAACTGTGATGGCCAGGAAAGGTCTGAAACAGCTAAAAGTGCACTTTCCACTTTTTTCTCTGTATCTCTGCTTGGATGATGTTTTCCTTTCACCTTTCCTCAATCTGAGGCTTCATTCAGGTGTTGTCCTCCAAGAGGAGGTCTGTTCTGTCCCTTGAATGCACAGATCTCGCTGAGCAGGACTCAAACAAGACAGCCCAAGTGCAGATTATGCTGTAAGTGGAGGTGTTCAGCGCTCAGAGCAAGCTGCTCAATCTGCCTCTGCGGAGCTGTGTGGACGTGTCCCAGCTGCACTGCACTGGCTAATTTAAAATTAACCTGGCTACGTGAACTTCAGCTGCACTTTTGGCTGTGGAACAGACATTCCTAAGGGCTGCAGGGTGGTACTCAGTGGCAGAGCCAGCGCGTTTTTAGGTTCTCCCTTTGACAGCTGTAAACTACTTTAACTGAATTTTTGTTAATTTTAACAGGAGAAACTAAGTATGAGGTTGAAAATCCCTAAAGCTAGTGTAAACAAAGGTTCCTGGATGGTAAATCAATCAAGCCTGGGGTCAGTACCATCTATAGCTGTCTGTTTCATAATCTGGCTCTCCCTACAAAACCACTCTTGAAAACACAATCTTATTTCAATTACCCTTTGTCTGTGGTGTACTTGGACACTTTTTCTTTTTCTGAACAAAATTTGGCCAGGTGTTTCTTCAGAAAAGAAAACACTTAGAGCTAAAATTTGAACATTATTCTTTGAAGAAAACAAGGCTTGTAAAGTTTCAGCTAAATTCCCCTTTGTGCTTGGCTGTATCTTATAACTGAAAAATGCACATCCCAATAATCACATCCTTCACTTCATTCATAAATGATTCTAAGGCTGTTTCCATACTCCAGCATTAGTTCAGCTGAAAAGGAGAGCAGCAAATCTGTTAAGGATAAGGTAAATACTTAAGGAAATGGATGTTCCATTGCATTTGGGCTAAAGTAAAAGATAATGACACTGCTAAATTGCCCTTGCCCTCTGGGGCATTGCAGTATCCTAAAAACTGCCTATCAAAGGGCAGAAGGGAAATTAAATTCCAGCTCATATGTCAAAACCTGTGTTAGCAACAAATGTTTGTTGACCCTTTAAGGAATCCTGTGCTTAAAGATGTTTGGTTTTGATGTGATTTTTTTTTTTTTTTGGTCATTTTCTGTTTATGCTGCCTGAAAACTGTGGAATCATACTACCTTCTTCACCATATTGTGACAACTGCAGTCATTAGGTGGTTGGTAGAAAATCTAAGATCTTGTGATCTGGTGGCAGCTGGAGAGAGAATCATTTGAGATCAGTCACTTTAGCCTCAGGGAAAGTCACATAACCGCAGTCACAACTCTTTTTCTCCTTCATTGTGTCATCTGTCTCTCCTTAGACTGCCTGCCCTACAATAAAATTCTAACACACTTTTTTTTTTTTCTCTTACCAAATAGTTAGAAGGTCATTTGGGACTCTTCACTTAAAATAAATAGGCAGAGGCCACCTCAGCAGCTGATTAGCAGTGGATCAGGTAAAAATGTTCATTATTAGGACTGTGTACATGTTCCTCAGCGGAAAGCAGGGGCAGGTTTGTTTTCCAGGCTGAACCATGTCTGGATCTTTCTGGTTGTTGCAGCAGCTGGTGGAGAGAGGAGCAGGAACACTCTGTGCCTGTCCTGGAGATGTTCACCAGGGCCCTGACTCCTATCCATCACAGCAGGTGTCTTTCACTGCACCTCATGCCCAGGTTTCCTTCCTGAATCCTCATCACTGGTGCTCCAGGATGGAGCAGCCAGAGCTGTGAGAGGAAAGCTCTGATTGCCCTGGTCTGAGTGCAGCAGATATTATCCATGTGAGGACAGCACTCTGGCACAGGAGCTGTCACAGATGGTTTCCCTCCTGGCCAAGCCCTCACTGCTGTGTCAGCCAGGCTTTGGTGGCACATGCCAGCAGTGCTCTGCGCAGTGCTCCTCTGGAATTCTCCAAGGATGGGGACAGTCGAGGGAGCTGCCACAGGGTTGAGCAAAAAATAAGAAAAAAAGACCAGAGGAAAGTCTGTTTTGATGGTGTCCCAGTGAGTATCAGGGCAAGTGGGAAAATGAAATGGCAGAGAGCAATCACAGCTGCCTCAGACTATCGCTACGTGAAAGATTAAACCCAGTGAACTTCCTGGAAATTATGGGAGATTTTGTGGAGTTATGAAAGGTGACAACTTCTTAGAACTCCTTCCCACCTCCCAGAGCCCAGCTCTCACCTCAGGGGTGGGCTTTAGTCCCTCACAAGAACACCCCTTCTTTCAGTCCCCCTTTTGTATCTTTTCAGAGGATGTCACTCACCTGTTCTGCCGTCCCGGCACAAGAGGCTGGATGACAGACAGAAGGTTTTTAGGGAAGGGAGGTTCAGCAGCCAAGGAGGTCCCAGTGACCCCTGAGGTGTGGCAAGGGCTGTCCACTCACCTGCAGGCTGGGGAGGGTAACACTGCCCAGCCCTCTTGTGGCCTTCTCCTTGTGATTTGACTCTCTGGTTCCCACTCTGGGAATGAACGAGGATGGATTTTTCTAGGAGACAGGGATGGGATAAATGTTTGAGTACCTTGAGGGTTGATACAAAACCTGGGAGGTTTCACGTAGAAGGTTTTGGAAGCTTGTGCCTGGTGCAGCTCTGGGTGTGTTAACTGCACTTCTGTGAGGAAATGGAGAAGGTTAAAGGATTTTGCCTGTGGTTAATTGCCCATTTTGTTTAATTGATGGCACCACACAGTCATGCAGTCTCTCAGACAAGGTTTAGCTACAGAAGAGGTGTTACATTGGCATTTTCTTTTTTATTCTCTTTTTTAATTTTTTTTTCCCCTGAAGCCCAAGGGTTTTAACAATTCCTTACATATCCAGGGAACAAAGAAACCCTAAGTCATCTGATTAAGAATCTTGAACCATTTTTCTCATTGTGTGAGTGATACAAGGCAGCCAACGCATCTGCCAGATGTGATACTTCCAAACATTTTTTTTCCCTTTAAAATTTGAAGCTTGTTTTTAAGAGGAGAGATTTGTTTTTCTCCATTTTACGTATTTTGAAAAGTGAATTTTTTTTTTTTCCATAGAGGATCCGTTTGCTTTAAAAAGCCAATTTTTTAACCCTTCTCATCAATGTCATCATCACCATCATCAATAATTCTATGTCTGTGCACAAAAAGCCAAATAATAACCAAATCAAGATTACCATCAAACCATATCCATCCATGGTCAATGATATTTCACCCAGTTTCAAAAAATACTATTTTCACTTTTCTTACTTAAAATCTCAGAACTACTTTACCTGAAGGGAAGAAAGGAAAGGGAATGGAATGCAAGGGAAGGAGAATCTTTCTCTGTTTTCTGTGTTATCCAATTACGACCATGAAAAATTCAGGAGGGAGGGAAAAATAAGATACTTAATACGTTTCTCATTTTCAGAAATCAAAACGAAACAAAATTTTCCTCAGTTTCAGAGTCCTATAATGGTACAATCAATGCCTTTCAGGAAAGTAATTGGGTTTTGCTGAAATTAATTCCTAAATGGAAAGGCAAAAATATACAATGTGGTGGCTAAGACCTCTCCTCTCTGCCCTTCTCCCCCATCCCATCTTTGATAAATCATGTTTCCAACACAAAAGCAGCAGTTTTATTTCTGTTTGGTATTCTGCGATTGTTACTGTAAAGCAACACCGGAAAATCTGAATACATAAACATAAGGAAATAAAAGGAATATAAGGAAAACTAAATACTTAAATAGAGGAAATAATTTTGGGAAATTCAGGTTTAGCATCTATCTGAACAGTGCAATAAAATGCTCAGATCTGATACCAAACTATCATTAAGAAGGGTATATTTATGTTCCCAAATGAGTGTGTTAATGACCTTACACTGGGTCAGAGTTCAGCCTGAATTGTACCATCTCTCCTCCGGGGAAACTTTTCCTCCGTAGGTACTTCTGAAGCAGAAAAGAAATATATTCTGCCAAAACTATTCTCCTCTTTAACAAATCTACTAATATCTCCTTTGTCTTGCCTCTGATCTTACAGGAGGCCATAAAATACTTTGTCAGTGATTCATGAGAAATACGTATTCCAAGTCGCCTCATTTCCGATTGCTCATTTTCTCTGTCTGTGTGGAAGTGGGAACACATTATTCCCTGCACTGAGACCGGGAGAAGTTTCCTGCCATTTAATATGTCCATTACAACGTGTCGTGGTGGAGGCAGTAATGGATGGATATTGGAAAGTGCAGGAGTTTGGCGTGGTTAATTACGGAAGATGAGGTGATAATTCACAATTCAGCCGTGCCACCCAGGGAAAATCGAGTGGCTGGAGCAAGCCACCTCTTGAAACCAGTTCTGTGTGACAGAGCAGCCTGGATCCAGGTTTTGTAACTTTCCCATGAGTTTACCTTCCTTTTTTTTCTTAATAAAGACATCTTTATCCACACAAATACCCTGTTCATGACGACACGACCAATCGCTGGAAAAATTACCTTTGGTGTAAAGCAGGAGGAACAGGTTCCAGCCTTTTCTGGAAAAGGTTCTGCCATGTCCATTCCCTGCAATTCCCTTCCTCCTCATCTTCCCTCTCCCAGCAGGACCAGCAACCTGAGCTTCCAGGCGATGTTTTTGAGCTGAATTTGTGGCTGGAAACCTGTTCTGAGTCCTTCCTGAACAAGCTGTTGTTGGGTGTTGGTTTAGCCAACAGGCCATCTGTTTGTGCTGAAAGGCTCTCAGGTGACAGCAGAAAGGGTCACAGGAATAATGCTGGAAAAGTACTGTTTTATAATGCCTGGAATAAAGTTTTGCTAGATTTTACATAGGGAGTATGGTAGAGAGGAGAACTGAAAACAGAATTCTGGCATTTAAACCCCCTGTCCTTCCACCTCACTTCAGTGTGCTGTCTCACTGATTCTCTGGGCTGTATGGTGACAGTTCCTGCTTTGTGTGTAGGCCTGGATTTAGATAAAAATAGGGGAAAAAATGACAAGCTTATCAAAGTTTCTGATAACTTACTGCCAGGTATCTCATACTGTTTTTCTTATCACTGTTCAAGTCCGTCCAGCTCTTGGAAGACCACCTATGAAGAAACAATTGTTTTTTTCCTTCCTTTGAATCAAACTTTAGATTTTTTTCAGCTTTTCTCTTAATCCAGTAGTTTCCTCTTGTAAAAGAATGCAAACGTTCCCCTGATGTTTGCCTCACCATGTAAATCAAGGCTTCATTTCCCACAAGTCTCTTGATCCTCCTCAGTCCTGTCCAGCTGAAACACTTCTGGCTGTGGTTGTTCCCTCTACTCCTGCAATTAGACCCTTCAATGAACTCTGTTTCCTCCTGGAAGTCGTGCTAACTCGTTGAAAAAGCATGAGGCAGGGAGAAACCCAGAGATTTTAAACTTGCTAACGACTGAGATGACCCATCTCCTTCAGAAATGACCCTGTGATGTGGAAGGAAGGGCTTTGCTCACCCTCTCAGCGTCCCTGGTGACCCCAAGAGCAGGGTGAGCAGCTCAAAAATCAATTTTTGTTGAGGCACAGGCCCCCCCATGGCCCAGTTGTGCTCAGGTAAGGCGTAGAAAATGAATGCAAACAAAAATTAACTTAGCGGTTGAGCCGTGCAAGGAATGATGGAAGGTCAGAGTGGGGTTTGACCTATTTAATCTATTGTAAGATTAAAGTCTGTTGTAATAGACTTTTGCAGAGGCTTCTGGATCTTTCCTCCTACCCTCGTAACTCCCTTGGCACGAGCATTAGGAAGGCTTACTCTCAGTTAATCAAATCTCAGGCTGATATGTCGGGGTTTGACTCACACACTCATAAGTGATCGACTCCAGATAAGGTCTAGAGGGAGGCTAATTCAGTTTAAAGTGCCCATTTCACACGTTACCTCATCTTTGTTTCCCAGAAGAATTTCTTGCTTATCTGTATTGACTTCTAAGTTTATCCACCTCTTGTGGGAGGTGATTAACCGCTCAATCCTCACAATAGTTTTGTTCTGCCACCTTTCGCTGCCTTTTGACTGCTTTCACTTTCTGCCTGCTTTTGGAAGTTCAGACACCAGTGAAAGCATTTGCTTGAAATGCATGTGACTTTGTTTTTCCCAAGAAGCTGAGGTCGCTTTTCCACACCAAAATATGCTTCCTTCACACTCTATTAACTCCTTCTGGAAACTGCAGCCTGTTCAGCTTCCCTGTAAACGTCAGTCAAATTCCATTGTACTGTAATATAAAAGAAATATAGATAATCATATAAAAATAAGTAATTTATAAAATACCCTTTTTTTATTTGATGCCTACCCACTCTTTTATTTCCAGATTAGATAGTGCAGTGGCTTTTGTTCATGCTGCTCAAAGCTAGTCCTTCCCACTGCAATGCAGCTGTGCTCCTCCTGCAACCCAAGCTGTTGTGGGACTTCTGCAAGGTCCTTGTATCCTAAAATCCTTTGGTTTGTGACTTTTCAAAGTGAAATGCTTGAAATGATGTGAAGGCTCTATCAGAATCTTGGAGAGAAATTAATTTTCTCAGTTGCCTGGTGGGGAGAGGCACTGCATGCCTGACAACAGGACCTGAGGCCATGTGGGGAGTGGTTGCTGCCATCAGATTTTCTAAAATTTTTGTTGTATTTTGCTTTCCCATTAAATACAGGCTTGCTCATTCAGCCTCTTAACTATTCCCAGATTTTTTTTTTACAAAATTCATTTCAGAGGAATCTCTTTGTTCAACAACAAAAGGGAAGCTAGGTATGAACTTACAGATTCTGTGTAAAGTCAAGAATAGTAATGTAGTCATCATAAAGGATGAGTACATAAAATTACATTAAGAAAAATCTACATGAGTCTGTTTTTCTTAGTTTTATTGAGAGAAGTGAATAAAAAGAGGCAAATCCCCAACTGCTATACATAGATTTAGATCCTGCCATTTTATGATTCAGGGAAAGGATACAGGAAAATAAGGTTTAATTCTTCCACTGATTATTTAATAAAGCCATGTGGATTTCTAATTCAGTTTACTTTCCTTCTAAGGTTCTACCAAGAAAGATAAGATTCCTATTTTAACACAGTGATATATTAAAGGCTTTAGAAATATTAATTAGTTGTGAGTCACAAAGAGCTGACATTTGCTTTTGTGCAATGTTCTCTCCCAGTCCGTGGTGATGAAGAATACAGTCTTCAATGAGACTTGTTAATTACAGAGGGTAAATTTCCTCATCCCCATTAATGAATAACAGCTTCCTGGAGTTTGTGCAGCCTCAGTAGTGAAGCACTTAAACCTTGGCTACCTTGGACTAAAATGTGTTGGAAGGTTTGCATCTCAATTAAAAGGGCCCACATGGTTTTTTTTGCTGTTAGAACTCAACTGGGGTTAGGCAAACTTATCCAAACATGAGTCCTGAATAATGCTGAGTTTACTTACCATAGAGCTTCAAAATAATATAGAACTCCATTATTACAGACCTTTGCAAACTCTGGGCACCTTCTCTGCATTTGTGACTGAGGCAAAAGAGAGAAAAATCAGAGGATTTCTTCTGTCAGAGCTTCCTACTCTCACCTAATGAGGGATAAAGGTGCCACAAAGGCAGAAGAGAAGAATTGGCTGGGTTGCCTTTGAGATCCCCAAGCCCCTGCACTCCATCCCAATGCATGGGTAACTCAGTTTTAGTCTTTGGATGTCCCTCCTTTGCCCAAAAATAACTTCAAACTTAATGTTCTAGTGCCCTGGAGGATTTTTGTCACCTCCAGTGCAACAACTATGGGAATAAAAAAACCTTCTCAGAACCCAAACAAAGACCCAAACCCATGGTTTTAAGTAATATTTGATGGTTCTTAGAGACCAGGCAGCAGCACCAAGTGTCCTGCCAGAGGGGTGGTCCAAGAGGAGAATATGTTTTGCACAGAAAGGGTGATCAGAAAGTGGCAAACAAAGCAAAGGAACCTGGAAAGAGCTTTCCAAGAGCACACAGCACCTCAGCACTGGACCTTAAGAGAAGGAAAATTTCCCAAATCTCACAATGCTCATTTGTGTTGTCATTCCTTGTGTGTTTCAGACTGAATTACCTATCAAAACTGTTATTTGAACAGTTACTCTGTTATTTAGCACAATTTTTTTACAAACTCTGACTGCATTTTCTGTAAAATATTCCACCATGTGTATTTTGGCCATTTTTGTGAGAGGTGTTAAAGGTGTGCCTGTCATGCTGCAGTTTGAAATGACAAAGATACTGGACAAAATTAGCATTGTACACTTGCTGCAAAACTCAAAGAAAAGAAAGAGAAAAGGTGCCTGCTTTTGTACACTGAGGAATTTTATGATCTTTTCTTTTGAGGGAACAGCCTTCTGAACAATCCTCTGTTGTAACCACAAAATTGCAGCCATGGGGAATAAACCTGGTTTTATTTAATGTATGAGGGTTTTTAAACAACCTTTCTGAGTTTTATTATTAAAAAGAAAAAAAAAAGATGGAAGACTAAAAATTAAGATCAATATCAAGAAGCAAGATATCACCATTTAACACTTTTTCCAAGGTGTAACTTTCACCTCATTCCTTGGCCTGCTTTTAGTAATGAAAATCATGAACATCACACATGTCAGTGAAATTCTGTCGGGGCAATGGCAAGGCAAGCCCTCAGCTCCCCAGTGAAGAGTCACCAATCCCTAGCTTACATTTTATAATTTGAGGATTAAACAGAACATGATTGTGCTTAAAATCAGTTTGGAGAGAGCTCTGGGTATGTCTATTAATTATTTATTACTTCTCTAAACTTGCATCGTTAAAACCAATTTTAATGAGTGAGAAGTTAGCTTAGGCGTCAAGAGCTTAAATTTTATCTGTGATGTTCCTTTGGTGTTCTCAGGTTTATGCATGTATTTATAATCACTTTTGGGCAAGAGTCTGAATGATCTGAGCGTGTTCATTTGAAACAGAATGATCAGACAGGACAAAACCTCAAAACCCTAGGAAATATCTTGGTTTATGTCCATATATTTTAATGGCAGTTTGGATGTCTGGAGTAAAAGCCGCTGAAGCATGGGAAGGAGGGGTTCTTTAAAATGTAACTGGAGATTTTTCACATGAACAGGAGCCCACTGAACTTTTCCTTGTGGCATACAAGGAGGCCAAATATTAGCCCAGTTATATTATTAAATTATATAAATAAATTATAAAATTATTATTTTAAATAAGGTTCCCTAGCACAGTTGATTTTGACCCATGACTAGTTGCAGTATAAGCAAACACTGAAAATAATCTTATGAAGGGGGGAAACTGGAGTGTTGTCTATCTGCTTAATCAGGGTTTTATATTTATTATTTCTGACAACAAAAATAAAATGGCATTCATTTTTCAATTAATATTAGGATGACTATTGACTTATGTTATTATGTATATTGAGACACAAAGAAGAAAGGCTTTCCTTCTGCTTTACATAATTGAATAATGCTGGTTTAACATTTCCAGAACCTTTAGGGAAGTACAATGAATTCTGCAAATACTCAGATTTACATACTGGAAACAGAAATCACTGGAAAATTTTAAAATTAATCTCTTCTTTTTCATGCAATGTTGTGTNAAAAAAAAAAAAATTGAGACTCTGCATTCCTTTCTGCAAGAAAAAGAGGAGTCTAGATCATTTTCCAACTAGACTATTTCACAAATGATTAGTTTTCTTTGAGGTCTCCAACTCTTGTTTGCTAGCTGTGAATTTCATTGTTAGGCAAAAAAGTAAGAGGAATTATAGCCTACAAATGTGTTGCTAGCAGCCAGCAAAACAAACTGGATTAATATCTTCTCTCCATTAAATGCATGAATAAATGCAGGTTAACGTGCATCTTTTCTGCTGCCAAATGTTGATGTCAGTATGCTGGAGTGCTCTCAAAAACAGAGCCGGGAAGACAAAGTGTGAGATAAGGATAAAACTACAGCTCCGTTTTCGAGTTGGAAAGTTAATACTTTGTTTTGAAATCTGGGATTTGATTCCTCTGTTTGCCCTCAGCTCTCCCTCACACCTGGCAGTAACTCTAATATGGGTTGCTGCAACTGAGCTCGTTAGTGAATAAAAGTGTATTTTTTATTTGAATTAAGATAACGATTGTTCAAGGAGTTTGACAGAGATGGGGCTGGTGCTGCATCGCTCCAATTACCGATGGTCTGGATTTCTGAAATCTTTATTTTTTACATCACCTCCCGCCAACTCGAGCAGCCAGGACCATCCCAGGGCTGGCTTTGCACTTTCCCCCTGCTCAGATTCAGGCAAATCTCTGCTCCCGGGTTCTGCTGAGAGCTGCCACTGCTGATCTGGTCCTGCAGCCCGGGCTTTGTGGAGAGTTTGACACCTCCGAGCAAACCAGAGGCGCTGCCGGGAGCCCATCAGAGGATGCGATTATTGCCTTTGATTCCCTTACCTGAGAGTTTGCTCAGGGCTATGACTTTCCCCAGGCTATGTCTCCCCCAGTCTTCTCCCGCGCGCTCACAGGCTGCACTCCCGTGCTCAGCAAAATGCTGAGTGGAAAATGCACCGGTGCTGAATAATACCTGATGTAAATGAAGCCTTCCCACGCTGCCTTTTCCCTTCTCCTACAGGGCTTTTCTCCTTAAGCCTCCTGGCTTATTGCATTAATAATTCATCACCGGCGTGCTTTATACAGGCTCACTCAAAGCAAACTCACAGAATGCCATTTTTCCACCAGCGTTCATCAGAGTGGATTTTCTTAAGAGCGCGCGGCTTTGCAAAGCACAAATTCTTCATCTCTGTGGTGAGCAACTTGTAGTGCCGTGGACTGGATTAAATTGATTATTGACACCTTCCTTCTCTGCAGAGTTTAAGACGTGCGCAGAGCGAGGAAGGAGGGGTTTGTTGGAACAAATCCTGCAGAATTAATATAGGTGACAGATCTGCATCGGTGGGAGGGCACATCCCTGTGAGGCAGGCTTGACTTTTCCTCCAAACATTTCTTTATAACTTCTTTGTAAGGAGTTTGCAATTCACCTTTAGTAAAATATAAACCATAATGCTAAGTAATAGATTTCTAATAATAATTATTTCAGAAAAGTGGGAAAGCTCGGTACAAAAAGATGGTTTAGCGTAATTGGATAACTTTGTAAAGAGAGACATTTCCAGAAGAAACTGTAAAGAAAAGCTGTGAAAATGAGACAGAACCTACCAGGACAAAGCAGGCTTGTCTAGGTTAGTCCAGTAATAATGGTAAATAAATCTGGATTATAGAATTGGATGTGCTTGATGTTTTGGTCATTTACACATTGTTGATGTTAAGAAAAGCCTTGGGAGGCATCCCTACTGGTCAAACTGTATAATGGAGATGATGAGTCCTGGGAATGGTTTCTGATTCCAGTTTCTGCTGCAGAATGGGAAAATCACAGTAGAGAGTGGCTGAACCTGGACTCCACAAAGTCCTGCACAGAGCAGCAGCAATGAGCAGGCACAGAGAGGAGCCCAGAGAAAACAAGGATTGAAGCAAATGAGCTGCTTCCAAAGATCAGGAATGGCTGAAAATGAGGTGGTGAGGAAAGGGAAAATAAATAAATCTTCGAGCCTTTGACAGAATATAACTCTTCTGTCGAGATAATATTTATATCAGGTAGACTCAATGCTGGGACCTAGTCCTCAAGAAGTCCTTGAGAATCTGAAAACTGTCATTTAGCTGGCCAGTTCCTTCTGGAATAGTAGCCATGGGGTCTGTTTGC
This sequence comes from Sinosuthora webbiana, assembly GCA_013397395.1. Classification (NCBI taxonomy): domain Eukaryota; kingdom Metazoa; phylum Chordata; class Aves; order Passeriformes; family Sylviidae; genus Sinosuthora; species Sinosuthora webbiana. Next base: position 27,547 of record VXBN01009952.1, on the reverse strand, counting down.
TAACCAAGACTTTTTAGCTGAAAAAAAAAAAAAGGATTTAGCCAATTAATATACATTTTCAAATCCCAGCCATCGCAGAGGAGTCAACTCTGAAAGCAAAATAAGGAGTTTAGGTCAAGCACTGATACTAATGGTCTCACCAGCACTTAGTTATGAGTCCTACTTAAGCTCTGCATCCCCTGGGTTCTCTTTGTTGTCAGAAAGGGGCAGAAGAATCTGAATCTGATCCGCTTACAGTGGGAGAGCAATTGTTTTCCTCATTAGGAATTACAAAACTAAACAGCAAACTCCACTCCATCAGGTTTACTTCACAACGCTTCCTCTCAGTTACAACTTTCCTAGCAAAGTTTTATAATTCTTTGGCCTCGCCCAAATCCCCCTTCAAAGCTTTACAAAAGGAAAAACAATAATAAAAGAGTTAGGTTTTAAATCCCAGCCAACCCTGGCGTGCTGCTGGAGAGAAGAGAGATTAGAAAATAATTTTCAGCCACACTGTGACAACAAGAAATTGTTTTTCACAAAAATTAAAATACTGTACCTACTAATACAGTTGAAGGAGGTTTATCTACAATCCAGGGTAAGATAAATAGTAGGGATTACTTCTAGGTTTTCCTGTTATACTAAATTGAAGGCTGCAAGTGAAATAGAAGCAATTCACACCCACATGAAGCACAACAAGACTGAATATGAGTCTAGATTACAGAATCAGATGCAATGCAATTGGTAATTTTCATATTTACAGGTAAATGTTCAGATTCTAGGTGTGTTGTAATGATTTGCGGTTTAGAGGGCAAAACCCACATTTTGTTAATTGAGTTATATAAGACAGTGTTTTTCAAAAGTAAAATTAGGACTAAACATTGTATGCAGAAGCATAACACAAATACTTAGAAAGGAAATCAACACTGTTAGAAGGTTTTGTCTAAAGCTCTTTTGATAACCCAGTTCTTTCTATTTCTTACAACTTTTCAGGCTAAAAACCTGGGGTTTGCACAAAGTGAAAGGACACTCCAGTGCAGGGACAGAGAGAGAGAGCATTGTGAGCTGCTTTATTTTGGAAATAACTACAGAAGACAGGAATTCTGGACTCTGGCTCTATAGAAATGGGATATAGGTGCAATATTCCTGCAGCATCTGCCATCCTTGTAGTCATTCAGGCAGCTGCAAAAGCAAAACAGAACATGAGGCTCGAAATAAGACTGTCCCTTCCACCAGCTCAGAGTGTTCCAGTAGGAACAAGGAGGATGGGACAGATGGAGGTGTCAGGCAGGCTGTCCCCTCTCCCCATGCCCATTTTTATGCCTAGTTAGCTGCTGTCACTGAGAACAGGGCCCATGTAAGTTCTCTTCCTTCCTAGTTCAAGCTCTTCCCTGCCTTTTTTTCCCCCTTGCAGCAAAGAATAATTTGGCAAGCGGCCCTGAGGTGTAACAGCAGCAAGAGTGAAAAGCCACTCAAGGAATTTATTGCATGGAATGAACATAAAGGGTTATTTAAAAGGAAGTTATTTCCTATTATTGCATTTACAGCTGGGATCACAGGTACTTCAGAGTAGGGACAGGAAGGTGGAAATGTGTACCTGAGCAAAATGTGCGCATTGTGGTCACTGAACCATAACCAAGGAAATCTCAAACCAGAAACATGAACAAAAAAATTTGTATGGCTGGTTGCCAGTCTTAAACTTTGCAAAGTTTCAGGGCTGAAGAATTTCTTGTTATCAAATACTCATTCTTTCTAATGAGTATTTGATATTTCATGAAATAAGTATTTCATTCTTTCTAATGACAGGGATTAAAGATGAATTAATGGCTGAAAATAAACAGCAAACTTGAAAAATAAAAACCAAAACCCACAATATTATTCCTGTGGGATGTTTTTAATCAGGTTTTTGTGAAGTTTTGGGAATGTGGATGAGCATAGGCAACCTCTTAAAGGTTGGGTCTTCCTTGGCTTATGGCATTCCCCTTGAAGTTCTCAGAATCATTGGCTGAATGTCAGTGTGTATTAAATAACTACTGAAAGGAAAATGTGGTAGCAGAGTGAGGCTGCTTTGGTTAAGAAGCTCATAATGAATTTAAGAAAAATAATAACAGCCCTCTGAAACTCGTCTGATTTTCAGTTATTAGGGAAAGAACTGTTCTTCCAGGCACAACTTGCAAAATCCCATTTGTTTTCAGCCTAGCCCAGGGGAAGTTATCATTACCATCCCTTATGTATTGCATTAAACACTTCAAGTCACTTCAGTAATGCTTGCAGGTTTAAAATTAGATTCAAGACTGGAATGATTTAAAGGTCTTTTAAAATGAATGAACCGTGAGATTGCTTTAATTGTTTTAAGCATAATCATCTGTATTTAAAAATATTATTCCTAAAACATTCAATTTTGGCATCCAAGAGGAGATTAATTTGGCAGGCTCTTTTTATATTAGCCTTAATGAAATCCCTTAAATTCAAATGTTCAGAGTAACCAATGATTTGCAGCTGCCTAATTTAAGACGTTTTGGAATGCCATTACCGTAAAGCTTCCTCACTATCAGAAATGACATCGTTTGGGCCCCACAAAATTGTACTTTTGTTGAGCTTCAGTACCACAGTCGTGGTGTAAATCAGGATCTAAATTACTTGGGAAAACCTTACGAAAGTGGATCATTTAACTCTCACCTGGCTTTTGTAAAGCCTTTTAAGGACTTCAGTGCAGCTCTCACTGTGTCGTGGATTTCGAGTTAATTAGATGACCAGTCTGTAAAGCTTAATTAGCACAGTGCCATAATGTGTAGGAGGATTGGTACTGCCACTAACCCTCAGCCTTCTTGAGGAGAGCAGAGGGGATGGTTGTGTAAAAACTCAGCTGGAAGGTGTTGCCCAGAAACTCCTAAAGAAAACCCCCCAAAGTTTTGAGAAGTGAATTAAGACAGAAGGAAACGAGAGCAGGTCAGCAGCTGTTTTGCTGCACGCAGGGTAAAGCCTTTTAGCATGACAATTTAAATGCTGACAGTGGGTTTCTTACTCTGGTGAGGAGGATGAATGGGAGGAAAAAAGCAGACTCCTTTCCCTAAAGCTTCACCTTAAATTTGGTTTCTATTCTGCAATGTGAAACAGGGAATGGGAGGAGGTCCAGAAAGTTTTCATGTCTCAGTAAGAAACACCTGACAACGAATGGCAAAATAAAATGGCTGTTTTAAGATGAAAGGAATACAGGTAATGAGCAGATTTTATACCCCTTCAGGTGCTGGGAATCCCACATTTGTGCAGCAGCAGACAGACCCTAATAAATACAACAACAAAATGCTCACAGGGAAGGGAGAAAGGGCCATCACACCTCCATTTGTGCATGGCCAAAACCAGCTGAGCTGAGCCTCTGAAATGCACTTTCACTGGCAGGAGGGCACAGAGCAAAGTGTTGACGCAGCCTATTGCAGGTTTCAGCCCTCATATTTCTCCCAGGACATCCCCCGAGCCCGTGACAAATTACGTGTTGACAAATTACACGTCAACAAATTGCAGAACTCAAAGATGTATGGCTGGAACGAGTCAGATTCTCTTGAATATAAACAGGCCTCATTAAGGCTGTCTCTAAATTCTATGTCTGCCCAAAAAAAAAAAAAAAAAAAAAAGAGTGAGTATTGTGTAGCCTCAAGATAAGCATAAAAAT
>VXBN01009952.1:0-23873 GCA_013397395.1 Sinosuthora webbiana | reverse complement strand
CCCTTTTTTTTTTTCTGACAATAGCAAGAAATGGAACACCTGGTGATTTTAGAGCAGAAAATTTTAGTGCTGGAAAGCCCTTCTGAAATGGGCAGTAGAGCCTCCACAGTTCCAGGAGACCAGAGGTCTATGAAGCTATATTACTTCATTCTTCTTATCAGAAAAAATACCTCAAAACAAACAAACAAACAGCAACAAAATCAAAACCAACCAGAAAACCCTGTCAGATTAATCTGGATTTTCCCCAGCCCCAACAAAGCTCTGCAATGAAGACTACAGCCTTTCGTAGCAAGAAAATCAACAGACTTTAATACAGAGGCCAGAAGCCAATTTTGCCAATATTTTGGAGAAAAAATAAGTCTAGCCCATTCCAGAATAAGGTTAATAGAACTACAAAATACTCCCCAAAAAAACAACAAAAAAAGAGCCAAATATTTCTATTTCTAAACTGAAATTTGGTGGTTTCACTGTTTAGAGCATTCACAGAAGTATTTCAAATACACTGTATTCAAAATAAAGCAATATTTTTCATGTGACAGGTTTAGGTAACATTTCCCCCTTTTTTTTTTCTTTTTTCCCTTTTTCTTTTTCCTTTAGAAAGATCCATAAGGTTACATAAGGCAATCCAGCTGTTGTTTGTCTAAACCAAAGGAATTGCCCCTTCTGAATTCCCATTTTTTACCTGATAACTGATCATTGTCAAGTCACAGTGGGGGTAAATTAGAGACAGGATTCTCCCTCCAAAAGCTCAATAATGGAAACAAATACATAAAAAAAAAAAAAAACCTTGGAGGGAAGATATTATTGGAAGGGGAAGCTAATAGATTCAACTGGTTATGAAGGAAACACTTTCCTTTTTCTAAAATGAGTAGGTTTTTTTGATCTGTATTGAAGATTTGTGATCCAAAGATATTTTTAAAAAGTCTTTCTTGGTAACTTGGTTAACTTGTCTATTTACAATATCTTTAGAAACTCTTATTTAAGGTTAAGCATCCGTGATTTAAATGGCATTAGGAAGATGTCATTTCTCTGTTATGCATCCATATCTACTGAGCATAAATTAGAAATAAAAGACAAAGCACAGCTGGAGGAGGTGGGCATGGGGAAATATTTTTGCAATATGGTAAATATCAAAATAGCAAAGCAACATCATCTACTGGTGCAGAAAGGGATTTTTCAGCCACCTACTTTCTGCTCCCAGTCTTCCAATAAAAAATATTTCATGAATGTATCAAACCTGAGGATTTTAATGTAACCAGTGAATTATTGTATATTCCACCAGAACAGTCTAAAGTAGCTAAAGTCTTCTAGAAAATGATCAATGTGTGAAAAAAAAGGTGATAATAGCAGCAAATTTTGTTTAGTGTCATCATGAGAGGTGAATAACTTACAAGTGGTAGCATTTAGGCAGAAACACACATTGGTGTATCACATACAAAAAACAGTCTCAGGAAAATGCCCAGCCAGCCTGCCTGTAACAAAGATCCCTGGTACAAAAAGATCTGAGAGTACGAAAAAAGCTTTGACTAGTCCTGTGTCTGAATTGTCCTCAAATTTCACAAAGGAGTTCTAACATCCAAAAAATTCACACCGAGCGAGGAATGAAATGTATCACAGGAGAGTAAAAGCTCTCTTTTGGTGTTACACAGGATTTGAGAAAGAAAGGCTTTAACAGATTCAATCTCACAGCAAAGAACCTTTTCATTGCCCAGTTGTTGAAGGCAGCCTGGTCGAACAGCCACAGACTTATCCCAGTGACTCTGAGCCTTTTATTCCATGTGTGTATATCGGGTTTTTTGTTAGATGATTCCATTGACTTCTGAAGAGTTACTTTGGATCACACTGATACCATTAAAATGAGGTAAGAAGCCTCAACCCCCCCCCACCATACAGAGCCAACTCCAAGGCTCAAAAAAATCTCTGACTTCAAGAAATTGGTGCAATGTTCACAGATATATTTTAGAAGCCTGATTGCAGACCCCTTTTAGATTAAAAATAAAAAAACAAAAAAACCCACAAACAAACAGAAAACAAAGCAACAAAAAAAGTTGCCAAAAATTCTCTGAGTATAAAGTCACACGACACTGTTGTAGATCATTTGAGCCTTTTCTGGCAGAAATCAATTTTTTAATTGATTTAAAGAACTGTCCATTTTACCATTATTGTCTGTTTTATAGACTGGAGGCTTTTTTGTTTGGCCCTCTGGCTCACAAAAAAAAAAAAAANAAAAAAAAAAAAAAGAAGTGTAAGCTGGTTGTGGTTTCTGTTGTTGCTAAGGAATGCTATAAAGGGGTTTGTTGAAATGTATTTGTGATAATAGGTAGGAATTGCACTCTAGTAGACCTTAACTTCAGCGATCCTAGGATGAAATGGGATTTCCTGGGTGATGCAATATTGACAAAAGTGTCACCACAGGCAGAAGAATTGCCACACTTACACAGAGGCAACAGGGAGTTTTTAGTGTCTTAGGAACATTCACAGCAGCTTACACGTCCAGCAAGTTGTGATTTGGATTTCTTGGAACCCACAACTTATAAAGATTCTGGGTAGGAGAGAAGAGCCATTCAGCCAGGCTGCAGTAAGAGGAATGATTATGCACAGTGACAGCTTTTTATAGGGCCTTTTTTTCCAGAATAAGCAGGAGCTTCATCCCTCATTCCATTATCCCGAGGGCTGGGGGTCACCTCTTGGGTTACTTGCTGCTAGATTGGAAAGCTGTGTGGTATTTGGAAAGGAAAGTTCAAAGCCATGTGAGTCAGTGCGAGTTCCTCTTTCTTTCCTCCACTGTGTCAGATATTACAGATTAGCAATTTCCCTAAGTGATATTTAATGCTAATTACTTCAGGGTTAATGAGCTGTGATGAAAAAAAAAACAATCTTTAATAGGGCTTTTCTCATATAAGGCTTATAATGAGTATTTCTTCAGCCCCACTTCAGCTCCTTGTGTGTGCCTGTCCATACCCAGCCCACACCATCCTGGATGTGGATGTTGAGCTTCAGGCTTTTGCTTTTCCACTTATCCTCCCCAAACGACTCCTGCTGTCAGAGATTCCGAAGTGACAACGCAGACCTGTGATTTGAACCCAGAATTCCAAACCTGTGGAAAGAGAAAACACATTTTCTGGTGGCGCTCACTTCCATTTCAAAGCGTTTCTATCCCAGATGAGTTTGTGTCACCCCCTCTCTCCTCACCTGCCACGCCACAGTGGGTTCGTTTGGATTTTAATTATAAATATATTAAATTTGGGCTTTTATTTCTAGGTAAAAGACAGGAATTCAGGGGTTTTAGAGCCATAGTGAAGCACAGGAGTTACTGAGTGGAACTGCACAGTTCTTTTCTTGCCAACGAAAAGACCAGATATTGTCTTTGTTTCTTTTGTCCTTCAAGTCATCTCAGTAGTACCAGTCTTCAAATATGAGTCAGACCCGTGAGAGAAGACAAAAGTAATTTTGAGTTATTTGGTCTTTTATGATCTTGAGGTTCAAGTTCTTAGTCTTGTCTCTGGTATCTGGAGGCTAGAAATTTGTTTTATAAAGCAAAGCTGAAATTCTGATATGGTCACACGGCAAAAGGGCTTTGAGCATGACCCAGTGGAAAAAAAAAAAAATCACCATTTTGCACACATGAGTTTGTGGCAGCAGTATTATCCAAATGCCCAGAGAAGGAGAAGCCCTTTATCCTTTCCCTGGAATATTAACAAAATTCTTTACGAGATTAAGTGTTATCAAGTGTGATTAGAAATACACTGCTAATGGTAAACACAGTTAACATTTACACAACGCTTGCTCAGAGGCACTGCAATGCTTACCTAGAGCAAAAATTGATGATTTGAAAAGAATTGTTCATAGTCTACTTACCAAAACAAACAGTGGGGTTGTTTGTTTTTTTTTTCAGTTGGTCAAAAATCTACCGAATTATTTTGGTCAGAAAAAGAAGAGCATTGAACTTGACAGCTAAAACTCTGCTGCTATTTTTCCTTCAGTCAACAGTATTGGCAAATTGGCAAATGTGCTGCTGTAAGTTTATGGAAAACCAACCTTGGTTGCAAACCTCCTGCGAAGGTTCTAAACTGGTTTAGTGCAAATAAAATCAGATAAAAATATTACCAAAGACCTTACAGTTTATGTCAGTTTTTACTATTAATCTTGAAATTTAGTTTATTCTATTCTGTTTATTAAATCAGTGGGAAATCATCTATCAATTGCATTTTTTGTCAGCTAGTATGCACTATAAATTTGTGGCCTTGAAAGAGCACTATTAAAATTTTCATTATTTTCTGAGACCATTTTTGTGGTCAGGAATCTGAGTTGTGGCTGTGTGAGTATTGCACAGTTTCATGCTGGAAACTTTCCAGTCCAAGCTTGGCTGGAGTAGCCTGCTCCTGTCCTTGCCTGCTCAGCATCCACAGGGCCTGCATTCATCAGAGGATAGATGGTCTCTGGTTTTCTCAAATCAGTGCACAAACAAAAATAACCCACCCTCACTCTCCTTAATCTTCTGATAGTAAAGCTGAAACAGATTCTTTATCAGTTTTAGCTTCCTGTTGAGTAATTAGCCCTTCACAGGGCTTTTATCTGAAAGATAAAGGCTTTGCTTAAGCATTCATTAAATTGGAGCTTTCATTTTGATATAATTCTTATAAGATAATTTTTGTAACAGGAGAAGACTTAATTACATAATGTAGTACATTCTCCTTAATGACACAACTTTATTGGAATTTAAGTTTATTAGCATAATTGTATGGTGTGCCCTTCATTAATATTACAATAGGATGCAATAAATTACTATAATTTTGTTAGCTAATTCAGTTCGTACTCCTTCTATCAGAAATGTGGACATAGGTCATAATGTTAAAAAGACTTTTGAAAAGTGAGGACTGATTTTGAGCTGTCTGTAATTTTTCATTAACGGGAAAGCACTAACCAAAAACTTTTGTACTAGTGAGGTAACAAATATATTCTTTGGGTTTGTTCCATTGCTCCCATTATCTACTAAACATTTTTCGAATTATTTTTAGCTTCAGGCTGCTCAGAAATGTTTTAGATTAAATATGCTGTCAATATTACCCATTTTGCCTGAACAAAAGGCAACAGAAGGCTAGGAGGGTTTTGACTTCACATTATTGCACTGTTAATTCCCTCTGTAAATCAAAAGTAACATATCAGTGCACAGTATCTGAGTTGAAAACTGCACCTGGGTATATGCTTTCCCTGAAGTTCCTTTAGCAAAATTCAGTGCTGTAGGAAAAGAGTTTATGGTGTGTAAAAATAAACTTACGGTGGAAGAGAGAATTCAGACTGCAAAAATGACACCTGTAATTGGCTGCTCCAAAGTGAATGTCTGAATCAAATCTTATGCTTTTTAAAACTCGAAGAAATGAAAAGTGAATGATAATCTTGGCTATAAAAAAAAATGAAGATCTACTTCTGTGAGTAATAGAGAAATACCTGGGGTTTCTTTCTCAGCTTGAAAGGCAATGATAACAAAAGAATGACTTTATATGCAGTGCTCTTGGCTGCCAGAGATCAAGATAGGAGCACTAAAACTGACAGAGCTCACAGATACAATTTTGTGAAAGAAGAAGAGTTATTTTTCTTTTCAAGTTCTCAGTCATTCAGTGAAAGCCAGAAGGAGGAAACTCACTCTTCTTAAAATCTCATTCCAAAAAATGTTGACATTGCATTTATATCCCATCAAGCTTCAGATTAATTATGTTGAAATCACATTTACGCTTGATATAAACCACATGTCTATAGAATGAGGTCCAAGTTACAAACCCTGTCACTGGTATTGTAAATCTGATGGCCAAATTTGTGTCATCTCCTTGCCAGTGTTTTATTTTTGCATAAAGTTATTTACTCCAGGCATGCTGAAAAGGGAACATGGCTTTAAACTGAAAGAGATTAGGTTGAGATTAGATATTAGAAATCAGGAATAAATACTTTTTGAGAGGATGATGAGGCCCTGGCAAAGAGTTCCCAGAGATGCAGTGCCTGCCCCTGGATCCCTGGAAGTGTCCAAGCCTGGATGGGGATTTGAGCAACCTGGGATAGCGGAAGGTGCCTCTCCCCATGGCAGGGTGTAGGAACTGGGTGATCTTTAGGGTCCCTTCCAACCCAAACCATTCAAAGATATTCTGATTCAACAACCTTGATTAAGCAGTTTCTAACTTTTTAAAGCCAGTGTTTGTCATTCAGTTCAGACTGGGGGCCTTGCAGTGCTCTGGCTTTGGGTGAGTGTAAGGATATTCCAAGAGTGAAGCTGGAGAAGCAAAGACAAATTACCTGAAATGGGCTCTGGAGAGGATGACCTGCCAGCTCTGAATGGAACTGGTTTATAGGTTTTTGAACTTAAATGTCATCTGGACTTAATAACAACTCTCTAGTTTGTTTTTGGGTCCTCGTTCCATGACTGTCCATATTAAATAAACCTCAGTCCATTTCTTTCCCACCCAATCACCTCCGAAGTTTGAAGTGGAAGCAGAACACTGATAACTTTTTTTTTTCCACCAGCTGGGGAGATTAATTTTTGATGGTATTAATTAGTTAACAGATTCCACTGTGTTACTCATATAACAGAGCTGGCCTTTCTGATCCACTGCCCATTGACTCTATCTAATGAACGAAAACAGAGCTTCTAAAAGGGAATCTTTTTATTTCTAAGCAGATATCACTGTAAGATCTGGCTGTGCCAGATAATTTCTCTTCAGAAGAACCACTGGGAAGCTTAATCTTTCCCTGACTGTGGCAGTGAGTTGCAAACGCCATATGTTTCCTGGAACAAAGTTGGCAAAGTGCATGTTGTGTTTCCTGTAAGGATAAACCTTCCCTAATTTTACCAAAAGTTGTGTGGGAGCCCTAAAGGTTGAAAGCTTCTGTCTGGTTGCACTTCTTGTTTGTGTTTGTTGAAACATAGGAACCATACACAGAGTATCCTGATCAACTGAAAGTGTGGTGAAGCACAAATATTCACTTTAATATTTTTGGAAAGAGAAACCAGGCTGGATTTCTGGTAAATTTTTTATCCCATGATTGGGTCACACGAAGGTATTTTTCTAAGAGGACACTGAAATTACAGTATAGAGAATGCCAGGCTCAAATAGGATGAGCTTTCAGGACCTGGAGGCTTCTGGTTCTTGTCAAATTTCGAGGGGTGAAATAATTTTCAATTTTGGAATAACTGGCACAACGTTTAATGTGTTCAGAACATTTCAGTAATTTTCTCAAAGCCTTTAAAATGGCTGCCTTGCGAGCCATTATGTATGAACATATAACCTTCAACAAGAAGATTGCAGGTTATAAAATGTATCTCAGCATTATTTTTGAATGCCATGGTACCCTCAAAAAATCACCAGCTTTTACTGGAAAAGAAAATTATATTGGTTTGGAATATGAGGTTGCTTATTTTTTGAGGCCTCATGCTGTTTCTATTTTATACTGGAAGGCCACTTAATTTGTGTTCAGTATTAGCATATTTATTTTCCAGCACATTCTGAACCTTAGGAAGTCAATTCCCACTGTTAGTTAAAGAGTAAGGACGTACTATAATTTATTTTTTTAAAGTAGGAATCAGCCTGATTCTGATTCATATTTATTTTCTGTGGTGTGTCAATAACCTGGTAAAAGAAATTTGACTGGCATCTTAACAAAATTGCTAAATTTACATAATATTCTTTTATGTTTTGCTGTGAAAAGCAGCCTAGTCCTTTGGGGTGGTATTTCTAGTATGTCTTAATCTAAAAGCAGCTGAGCACCATCTTCAGCATTTCATGTCCCTTCTGAAAAACACAACATCAGCAGCAAAACCAACAATAATGAAAATAACTAAAAAAGCAAAACTCCACGAGCTTGCTCTCTAGTTTTGTAGAAGAATTAATGTGGAAATCCTGATCTGGTAGTCCTGGGGGGTTTCCTTTCAAATTTTAATCTTAAGGAGCATGCATTGCCTTTCCAATATTGCTTTTAATATTGACACTAGAGAAGGAATGGTTTTTCACACAGGCATGAACATTTCTTTTTAAATGCTCTTTTTATTCAATAAGGAGTGTGCTGTTATTTGTTCTTTGATTAAATGTAATCAACACAGTGTCAGCATTTGGATTAAAAATATCCTATGAACTCTACCCTGACACATAGAAATAATCAAGCTTGAGCACTTTGGCCTTTTATTCCATCAGCTAATTAGAGCAGGATGAACGTAATGTTTCCTGAGGGTCTCTCTTTTATGACAGAGTGAATCCAAAAAAGAAATTGGGAGCCTTAATTTCCAGTTGTAACGTTCAAAAGTTCTGCTTTGGTACTGCCTACTCCGCACAACAATTGCCAGGGTTTAATGTTCCAGTTTCCAAGACAGTAGAAAATCTGCTTCTGAACAGATAGGAGCTAAAAATAGTGACAGAAAAGAGAGTCTGTGCTCTCACAAATCCTGAGGAGGCTGGGAAACTCAATACCCAGTTAGTCCCTGAATCCGTCAAGATCCGTGAACCTTTTTCCATTTTATCAGGGTAGATGATCAGATAGGGGTCTGATCCGGACCAGTCTTTGCACAAAAATCCTCAGAACTGTCCACTGGACCAGTCTTTGCACAGAAATCTGTTCTCCTGTGCTGGATCTAATCTCTAATAATGGGATGGGGCAACTCAGAGGCATTCCACGAGTTTTTTATTTCATTTTATCTCAGTAAAGGTGGAGACAGAAAAGGTGCTAAAATTCACGCCATAACAGCAGAAGGCTAAGTTCTCTTTGTTACAAGGTATTTTAAAAGCTTTTTAAGGCTAATGCTAAAAGTTTACAAGCATCTACTTAAGCCAATCACTAAACACTACACGTACACCTTACAGCACACGATAGTTGCTCGGTTTATATTTTTTGCAGCTCAGAAACTTTCTATGCTCCAAATATTTCAAGGCCTAAAATTCAGCTCTCTTCCAAGCCTCTATCTATGCAAGCTTCTTGCAATGCTGTGGAAGCAGAGGGTTTTTTCAGTTCTCACAATGGTCCCACACTCCTGGCTCAGGATGCAGGATGTGTCTGCATCCCCTCAGGAGCTCAGCTCCTCTCTGCCCCAGGAGCTGGCTGATTCCTGCACTCACTCTGCTGCCACATCTTTTTGGGCTGTGGGCTGCTTCATGAGCAGCTCTTCAGATGAGTGTCAACCGTGGTCTTTTAACTTTTGAAGGATAAACGCTGCCTTCAAACTGTAGCGTTTTTTTCCCCCGCGTAAATTTCCCTTTGATAATTGAGTGGCAGTTGCCGAATGATCCGGTCACGTCTCACAGGTGGCTGAATTAGGCTGGAAACAGCTGCTAAAGGAGAAAATGGAATAAGGAGGGGAAGAAAGATGAGAATTAGCCTCTCAAATGGAGCTAGTGCTTTTAAATTAGATGCATGATAGAGGATGACAGAAAAGTGATGGGAGCTGCAATCCTTACTCGCATTCCTATGGACTTCAAAGGGAGTTTTCCTCTTTGAGAAATGCAGGATCAGACATCCTATCTGTACTCGTTTCTTTCAGCGTCTGCCTCTTACTTGTGTTGTCAGGAGAGCTTTTCTCACCATATGGGACTTGTGAAAGGTTTTTTAAAGCCCTCGGTGATGTTCAGTCGTTGCCTACTTCCCTGGGCATTCCTTACACCTTTCTAAAAAGTGCCGCTGCAGACAAAACTTTAATTTGCACTTAAATGTGGGAAGCCTTCCTTTTACAGAACATTTTTTTTACAGCATTTGACTCTTACTGCAGCTTTTGAAAGAGCAGACCCGAAAAAACTGGCGTGCTCCAACCATGCCTCGAGAGAACTGGAGCATGTCCTTTTCACTTATTGCTGTTAGACTTTGGCTCTTCTTTTTCCTGCCTGAAACTAAAATTTTCTCTTTTTGAACAAATCTTTGTCCTGTTCAGGTCATGGGATGCAGAATGGCTCTTGGGCTGCTCTTTCAAGCTGGTGAAAGTGGAAAGTTAATAATTAGGTCCAGATTTCTGGGTAAAAATGAGTCAGCTGGTATTATTAAACATATATATATAAAACATAAATGTTGCTGTGTAAAAATGTAACATGTGTTCCACAATGAGGACCTGATTTTGTCCTCCAGTCACCCTAAATGCTGGCTTGGACTTTCTGCTGTGGCACAGCCCAGTTCAAAGGGATTTGTTGTCATTTTTTCACTGCTACATCAACAGAGGAGAGGAAGATTGGTGAGTGCTAGAGAAAGATCTTGTGGCATGGTCACTGTGTGCACATAACGAGAGGTGTTGTGCTGCTAGCTCAGGTTTTCGAGGGAGGAGTCTTAAAAATTGTGATGAACAGTTATGGTAAAAAATGTCCTGACAGCTTTAGGCTATTCTGAAAGAGCAGGAAGTATCCTTATGGAGTAATAAACATTTTAATTGCAGAATCAAAGAGTCATTTTGTTTGGGAAAGACCTCTAAGGTCACTGAGTCCCACATTTGACTGATCACCAGCTTGTCAACCAGACTAGAGCAGTAAGTGCCACGTCCAGTTGTTTCTTGGACACCTCCAGGGATGGTGGCTCCACCACCCTGAATTCTTGTGCTGGTGGTGGTTTGAGGGGTGAGGTCAATTACAGCAGACATGGCAAATATTTAATTTATTCCCTTGTTATAAATCATGATTTCCTTCAAAAGATAACTTTGTTCATTGTCTGCTGTACCTATTCTGTGAATATCTGTAAATAGGCTCATACTTTTATAACCCCACTTTTTTATCAGCAGACTCTTCTTGCAGACTACAGCACCTAAGTTTCTCCAGTAACCTTTCCTTTCCATTTATCCTCTGACTTTCTACTCACCTAGTTTACATATTTCCTCTGGCTCAAGTGATTTGAGATACTGGGGGTGAAAATCATGACAGAAGACTCAAAAGAGATCATTTGGTTAAACCTCTGGGTGGCCATCAAAAAAAATCTTGTTTCAAACGCCTCTCCGCTGTGCAGAAATGAAGAGAACCTCATTGTGACACTCAGCTTTGATCAAATGTCATATCTGGGAGTCCTTCTGCACAGCAGTGTTTTTATAATAGGAGCCATCATATTACAGCAGCTCAGACTTTAAACTGGCACGGAAGGAAAGCCTGGGAGCTGGATGCTTTTTCCAATGGATCATAAATCCTTGGCATTGCCTGGAGGAGGAAAGTTTAAACTAGCAGTACCTTCTGAGGGTTTTGACACCATCCAGATATTGGTGTCTTCTGACCTGGACTTCCTCTGTGGCCTTCCATGAGTCACTCAAGTTCCCTCGATTTTTTCCTTCAGAATTTTTTTTTAACAATGATATTTTTTCCTCAAGGAGGATAGAACTCAGGTAAATCAGGGTTGTGTTTGTAAAGCTTGAGGAACTGTGACTTTGACAACATGGTAAAAACTTCTCTGTGCTTTTGGCCTTCTGTGAAATGCACGATATATTTTGCTTCTCTTCTGTGCCTTTCTGTTAAATTATATACTCTTGTTCATATTAATAACTCTTGGCCTGCTTCAATGATCACAGAGAGAATCTAGGGGTTTTTTTAACATGCAACCCTAGAATTAATGTCTTTCCTATAATCTACAAAAAAAAAATATAAATTATTCCCCACATGTACAAAACCACACACCCCTAGTCAAAACCTTAACACGATGTGTGAAGTTCTTTTCTTTGCAAATGTAACACAGAAGCAAGAGAGGCAGCTAAAGAGGAAACCTTTACGTGGATCACATTTAAATGATAAGCTTTAAATGACCATTTAATTTAAATGACCAATGACAACTTGCAGGTTTCAACCTCACAAGCTGACCACTAATGCTCTAAAGCCCCCAGTGTTGCTCCTCCTCCAGCTCACTTTCTTCTCCATGAAATCAATCATCCTTCCACCTGCTGCTGATTTCTCCACGGTGAGTGATCCAGTTGTTTGTTCAACACCAAATAACCTCCTATTAAAAGATGTAACTACTAAAAAGAGATAAGTATGACTTGGAATTCTACTGTCTGCTTAGGTGCTTGCTTAAATCATGTAATCATCTCATTCTTCATCAGGACTATAAAATTCAACTAGAGAAATCCTTTGCTGATTAGGTCAGTATGGATGCTTTTCCCATCTCATTTTTCATTTATTTTGATGCCAAAGGCATTGCTCTCCTCATCTTATTAAGGCTTTGATTTTAAGTAATTAAGCATATGCCTTTGCTCACATGTCAAAAATGTCTGTGTGGTGAAAGCAAAGTCCAGTAAAGATTAAATACAGGGAGAAGAGGGGAAAGGAAGAAACCTGAAATAGGCCTCTAAATTAAAAGTGAGTGATTCTTGTTAAAAATCAAGATATTCCTACTTTTATTTGAAGAAGTAAAATGGAAAAGTATTGTCCCTTTTCTATTATGTAACAACCATTCAAACAGAGCCAATATTTTTGGTTCTTCAGTCTTCAAATGAAGACATTTGAAGTGAATTTGCCACTCTCTAACACCTTATTAAAAGCAACATATCAGGATTTGAGGGCTCAGGTACTTCCTTCTGAATTAGCCAGCAGTAGAGGAGAAGGGAGGCACATGTTGTGAAGTCTGGGTGTTTCTGGTGGTGGATTTCAGAAATTGAACACAGATGAGTGGTACCAGCAATCCTGAGTTTTGAGTGACAGGAAAAGACATTTGTTCAGAACAAATGTGGTAGGAAAATGTTGGCTTTATCATGAAGCAAATGTTAGGGCTCAGGATCCAGCAGATTTCATCATGCTGTGGCACTCCTGTCAGGTACTATAAAATACAGATCCTTGGGATACTTTCCAAGCCCACCCTAACTTTTGGGTTTTAATTGTTTTCTTTATTTATTTTCCTCATTTTCCTTACCTTGCAGTCAATTATTTATTTCAGCAACTAGGCAATCGTGTTGCTGCATTTCAAATCAGGGAAAAACGAAAATTATTAAGGTTAAACTCGTAAAATTGGCAGGTGAGCACAGCTTACACTGCAAAGGAAACAGGTTAAATGCAAGGCAAGCATTGTGAATGAAGTTGTGAGGAAGGTTCCTGAAAAGCATGTTTGCATGAGAATTTGTTTCACCAGAGAGCTTTAAAGCCTCCTTGAGGGAAGATCTGCCCATTGGTTTCCTGGATTCAGTAAGCCTGTGCTCCCTATGATCTCTCCAAAGCTTCTTGTATTTCTTCCATGTCACCATTTAGTCAGTCAAGTGCTTTATTCCCTTTATTTTCTTTCATATCTTTCCCCTTTCTCCACCTATTTCTCACCACTCCGTTAAAGCACCAGGTAAAAATGAGTCTTTACAAAGCCCATTGAGATGCCATTGTGTTCACATCTGATTTATTTCTCAGTCTTTTCTCTTCCCTGGCGCTCCTCAGCCTATATAAACTGGCTATTTTAGTCCATGAAAGTCTTTATGACAAACCAGGCACTGCACTGGTGAGGTGAGAAAGCCACATCAGGAGAGCAGGCTTCCCTCAGGCTCCAAAATGCAAAGCAGCCCTGGAGATCTCTCGTATCTGACTGATATTTTCATATTTGAAGTGAAATACAAAGATGAGCAAATTGATGGGCATCACATTAAAGGCTTTTTCTTATGAAGACTGAACAGGATTTCTGTCAAAAAAGCTGAACCTGCTTTTCACTGGAAGGCTTTTTAAATCTGTGGCTGGCAGAGCAGACTTCACAATTAATAAATATCATACCTGTGTGCATATGCAGTTGCCTATAATAGCGTCAATTCCAGTGAAATCTGTGGAGTTTTGTGCCTGTAAAGGCAGTGGAAAGTTCCATGACACATTCCTGATGGCAGCAGCGGCAAAGTACAGCTCCTTCCCAACACGTCTCGAATACCTGATATGGCATTTTAGCCTGAGGAACTGCAAAATGCAGACTGATGTGGGAAAACTCCACGGAGCTTCTGGATGGTGCAGCATGTCATAAAACCCAGGAACAACTTTATTTTCAAAAGTAGAAGAGCTGAACACATACATGGACATTGTCCTCTAGGATTATGTTACACAATACCATCTTTGACACATAAAAAAAAAAAATCATAAAATATCAAATATTACACAGTTACAAGGGATGATTTACTTTAGAACTTTTTTTTCCCTTTTCTTGGAAAACCTGCAATATATATTTAGTTCTTTTAATTAGGAAGAACTTATTAAACAAATGTATAATGCTTTCCATTTTGTTTCCCTTGGGGTTAATTGTGCATTTTGCATGAAAAGATTTATTTAGGTATTTTATTGCCCTTTATTAAGCCAAATTATATTATTTCAGGAAAGAGTCATTGCAGCTTGTGATATCAGTGTTCTTCCAAAGAGATGCCAGTGTGGAAAAAGCAGAGACATTCACATATATGAAACCAACTGCTAGCAGTCCTTCAGAGCAGCCTACAATTAATTAACAGTAGCTTCTGATGATCTGGAAATGGAAAAGCAGTTTATGCTTTATTATCTGTCTTTTGAGAGCTCACACTTCCTTTTTTTCCTGGAATCATCTGTTTATTTGTTTTTTCAGTTCTTCACTGAAGGCCTGGGGAGCAGGTTGGGGGCAGATGATTTTATGTTTGAGAAGCTGGGAAGGGTTCCTCACATTGCCCTGTCCTGGGGAGAATGGGTCACTGCCTGGAGCTGCTGGGGCCAGTTGAGCTGCTGGAGAGCTGCGTGTCCCAAATGCCCGAGGAGATTAATTATCCACAGTGTGAAAATGAGACTGGTTTTTGTTTGTTTATTTTGGTTTTGTTTGGAACCTGACATCCCCCGGTATCTCTTGATGCTGCTTTTATGTAAAAGACAGCAAATAGTTATTCCTCTCTCATCAGAACCTCAAGTGCATGAACTCAGGCAATATTCTGAACATCTGTGAGATAGTTGTGATGGAGCTTGATCATGAACCCTTTTGATTCATTTTGGGTGACTTGCTATAAACCTATAAAGGTCAGCTGCAGACACTCTGAAAATAACGGATCTGCATGCATTATGAAACATTTTCAACTAAAAGCTAGATCAATTGATAATGTTCACAGCATTTTTGTTGGTGATCTTGATTCATCCAGATCCCCACATTCCACTTTGCCCTTGATATATGCATGCTTTATTAATGATAAGCTAATGAAGGCAAGATCTAAATCCTGGCTTTACAGTTCATCCATGTTCTTCTAGCCTTTTCCAGCCAGATTGCCAAAACATTCTCTTAGAGGTGTAGAGAAAATCTCTGAAAAAACATGAAGAAAAAAGAGTTATTGAAATATGTCATTTTGACATTCAAAATACTAAAACCGTCCCATCAGAAAATGTTCTAAAATGTCACTGATGAATGATTGCATAAATGATGGGGATAGAGAAAATGGATCTTATGAATGTCACATTTCCAGCAGTATTTGCAGCTAGGTCATCAGATTTCTATCCTTTCCAGTTTGTTTTGTCTTATCTTTACACTTTGGGCAGCTTTTTATTTCCTTGTCAATCCAAGCAGAGTCAAAAATGCTCACGAGAGATTCACAGAATCCAATATCTGTAGGATCAAAATTGGAATGATAAACCAATCACCTGTCAAGCATGCAAATGCTTATTTAAAAAAAAACCAACAAACTAAATATGACAAAGTCATATTTAAAAGAACTTCTCAATTACTTCATTGAACCTGAAATCTCTCATAACTCCAGCTCTCATTTGCAGGAAGCATTTTGTGACTCTGAAAAACTGTGGATGGCATAACCTTTTAAAAATAACAGGCTTTTATTTAAACTACAAACCACAGCTGAGTGAATATATGAAGCAAATCAGTTGACATTGTCCCCCATGTCTAGCATTAGACTCAAATTCTCTTTTAGAATCATAGCCTGAACAATAAATGGGTGAACTTTTAGGAGGCACATTCCACCTTCTGCTCTGGGCATTTTACAGCAGTGCCCAGGCAGCTGAATGCCCAGTGAGCAACCACAATCTCTTTTTGTGATACAAGTGATAGGGCTTAATGTTATTGCAAATAACATTTTTTCCAGGCATGAAAATATATGTTTATTTTGTAAATATATATTTATTAAATAACACTTTCCAGGAATGAAAATCCCTTTCCAAAAGGTGCGTGAGCCAAGTTAGAAATCCTCAGTGGAGTGCTGTGTCCCTCACCCTGGGTCACCCCAGCTGGTTGGAGCATATGGCAGCAGTGAAGTTGTCACCGTGGTGTCCCTGAGTCCCCAGGTCATGTGCCCAAACGAAGATGTTGCTCTCTTTACTGAGCTGACCTTTGAGGGAACAAGCAGAACTTCCCTTCGGGTGTCATCTGCTAATTTGGCTCTCTATAAACCACCAACAAACTGGCTTCAAAGGCAAATATGCACCAAGACCTGGCTTCCCCAAGGGGCTTTATTAGAGAAATTATTTTAAATGCTTCTGGCCAGGAGAAGTCTGATGAAGACAGATGGCAAAATGGAGGAGACTTTTTCCAAAGGGAAGGATTTTTTTTTTTCAAGCTTTGCAGCAATGTCACTGTGTTTCTGGGAAAGATTTAAGAACTGGGCCTGCACAGAAACAGAATAAATCCATAAATGTTGGTAAACTATCCCAAATTTTTATAATAGCACAAGCTCTTTTTCATAACTATGATCTTTCCAAGAACGCTTTCACTGGGGTGCGTTTTTAGCAGGAGATATTCACTGCCTTAATGTGAGAGTTGGGAATATTGCCTCCCTCTCATGCACAAGGAGGAAAGAAGAGATTAAGCTCCTCGCATAACCCAGTGCATGAGTCACTTTAAACGGGTGAAATACTGCAAGGAAAACTAATGAGCACAAGTAATTACTGCAAATGGGGAGTGAGAAAAAACACAGAAGGCAAGGCAAAGTGTAAAGGCTCTGTGCAAAGGAGGAGCACCACTAATGAGTGCAGTTCCTGAGAGTGCTTGTGCTGCTGCCCCTACACCCGGCTGAGAGTCCTTCTCTAAAACATTTTCACAGTTGCTGGTGAAATGCAGAGTTTCTCCGTGGAGTGGCTGACTCCCTGGTTGTCACCTGGGTTTTGTGGCACGTCACCCCAAAGTGATGCCTTAAGTTTTAGCTTTCCTCTTTTTCAGATCCTGTGCTGCCCAGGGGTGCAGTTCTGAGCCTCACATTGTGTCACTCAGCTCTTCACAGAGCAGGGACACAAAACAAATCCTTTCCCTGCTGAACACCAAGGACAACTTTCAGGCCCAAAAGCACAAACAAGGGTGGCTGAAGGGAGGAACAAGAAGGATGGGACCTCACAGCCTGAAGCTGGAATTGGACAATTAAACCCCAATATGCAAATGAACCAAAACTTATAAAAATGTAAGATCTTGTGACCGCTCAGCCATTGTGTGACCATTCTGGGTGCACCTTGGGTGTAGCCCTGGTCAGGCCCTGTCCTGCCCAAGGTGGATCCTGGAGGCCTTTCAATAAATCCCTGCTTTATTCTCTAGCTCTGTGCAGTCTCTGTTCCAGGTCAGCCTTCCCAAGGCATTAGTGATGAGCAGCAGCTGGAGCAGCCCAAGGTCTGCCTGAGCAGGGAGCAGACAAAGCTGAGGTGACTTGTTACAGCTTTAAGGATCAGTCAGGACTCACTGCTGAAAGGTGACAGGAGGGAGCCAAACATCACTGAGAGAATGAAAGGCTTCTGGCTGGGTATCACAGAACAGAGTCCTTCAGAAAAAAAACCATTAAAATGTTCAAGCTTTGGTTGTCTCTTCGAAAGGGAGAGCGGAGCAAGTCTAACTTCACAGTCTGGTGGTTCTTCTGGTGTCATCTCCACTCCTTCCCCTGAGCCTGCAGAGGAAAGTCTTCAGTTTGGACTCATCCCAGAAAAATCTATGTTTCACAAATATATTTTCTTATAATAAAATATTATTTGGCATTGGGACAGGTCCTTCTGCATGCTGTGTCTCATTTGGAGAAGACTCGACTTTTCTGCTGGCTGCTGATCAAACTCTGTCTTTAGGATTTCTGCAGTGGGCTCACAATTAAGAACTAGTCCAAACCATAATGAGCGCTACAAATTATTCTGGGTGCTGTGAACTTCATTATCTCATGCTAAACCTATTTCTTGTGATATTAAATAGTGTAATGAAGAATATTGCATGGTAAAATTTCCTTAAAAAATGGATTCAAAGTATATCACAGGAGCCATATCAAGATTTCATAAATCTTTATGGTAGCAACATCACTTTATTTATAGCATAATTTTTCTAAATGGTGATAATTGCTGTAGTTAGTATCAGAGTAGGGCAATCTGTAATTTAAAAAAGCAAATTTCTGTAATTATGTTTTTTAAAATTTCAAGCTATTTTTTGTGAAAGATTTTTAGCTGAAATTGAAAATATTTTAAAGTTTGGTTTGGGGGTTTTTGCTGTTTTTCAATTGATACAATATTTTTGAGCCATGTGCCTCTGGATTGTTCCTTGAAAGCTTTGGGACACAAGAAAGAATGATATCTGCACTTTTTTTTTTGGTTGGAAACACATAATATCCCTGTCCTAAATTGTGTATTCCCTTCTAATTGCATGAAAGTTATTGGGCTTTGTTTTTCATTTGTCACCTGGGTATTGCAAAGAAATAGCACCAGTTTGCCTGGTTGTGCTGCAAAAGGGAGAATTTTGTAGCTCTGTGAGGCAAATCCAAGCTAAAACAAAAAGTTATCAGCTTCATAATTCTGGGTTAATATTCTCTGAGCTTCTTGAGCCTCGTGCTTGCCAAGGAGCCTGTTTCTCAGGCAATAATATTAGCTGGGTATTTATATTTACAGCGTTTCAAACCAGTCTGCTTAAGCCCAGGGACCTTGTCAGAGCACACAGATTTTCCTGGAGCCCCCTTTTTATTTTTTTTGTGGCATTTCAGCCTCACAACGATGGAGGTTTCTCTTAAATCAGGCTCTCAGCCTGTGCTGAAGGATCTTTGCTGTTGCCAGGTGGAAATGGACTTCCTAATATTGGTGTCAAAGCAGTTGGAAAAAAGGGACACAGTATTTTATTATTTGCTTTGGTTTGGGTTCTTTTATTCCATAACTCAAAAGATTGGAAAACAGCTCTTATTTAATACCAAACCCAATAGCTCAGGCACCTACATTTCTCATTTTTGTTTTAGGAATGCAGTTGTTACTTAGCAGTTATGGTTGCTACTGATACAGTGCATTGGATTAAAAAAAAAAATAAATAAATTAGACCGTCATTGTGCTTTAAGCTTGCTGAATTCTGACAAAAATTAGCCTGAGAGAAACTTGTTAATTATTGTGATTTAAACCCCTTATTTCTATATTTGGTTATTAATACCAGACTGTACAAATACAAGGTACTGTGTCTCCCCTTTAACCAGCTGCTGTAATATATCAAACAAGCTGCTGTTCTTGCTCTTGTGGAAAAGAAATTCTGGTAGTTTAATTTGGTATCTAATCCTTATCACAAAATACAGTTTTAGTTGCTTTTATTTTTGCCTTATCTCAGCACTTGGGGGTGAACTGTGCAATGCAGAGGCTCTGCTTAAGGTGCAGCTGATGGAGGGACTTCCAAAAAAATGAAGATGTATAATGTGAGGGCATTGATACTTGTGTATATATTTGGTATATATACAAAACAAAGGCAAAAAGATCCTCTAAATCAGATTTACCATATCTACATTGGCCTCTTTAAAAATGATAAAAACAAGCAAGGAAATAAAAAAAAAAAAGAGAATCCCCTTCTCTGTTGAAGAGATCTGGTGCCTTATTTTTTATTTAGAGCTCTTCTATCACTGGGAGGCCACCTATTGCCTTGCTATACAGATTTGACTGTGATGAATGTCCCTGAAAAAGGCACTCAGCAGCAATTTGTAGGTTTGGAAAGAGAATTACCTGGAATTTTGGCTTGGTTTAGCCTGTTTCATTCTTTGATCTGCGCAGTTCTGGCCTCTCCCAGGCACCATTACCTCAGCAGGGATAAATGTCCAGCTGCCCACTGTGAAAATGTCACCAGGGAAGTGACACTACATCCTTCACCATTTACACCAAAATCCAGATGGACAGAGACTGCCAAACTTACCTCTGGCACGTCCTTATTTCCAAACCCTCGTATTTTTAACAACAATTTTCTATTTTTTTAAAATTACAAAATATTCATTTTGACTATAGTATTGAGGACACAAAATTTAACTTGAGACCCAAAATTTACCTGCAATCAGTAAAATTTGAGATCATTTCAGTAGCTCTAACAAGGTTTTCCCCAGATGACACATCACAGGTTTTGTATAATTAAAAGGTTAGGAGAAAAGGTCTGCTGCATCCATGTTATCTGATAAAAGTAATAACAAATTATTTACCTTTCCAGATAAAGAGGCATTTTTTGCTTTAGTTTTCAGGTACTTAGTAGTTGTTACCCAGATAAAAAAAATCATCTTTCTTCCTCACCTGCTCGTTTTTTCTCTAAACTAATACATTACCTTTTAAAAAGATTGATCTTATTGTTTTTAATTGAATCAACATGAGTCATATCCTAGAGGTGTTTCTTCCCATTTCAACCAGTTTATAAAAAGGTAGTAGAAGAAGAAGAAGTTCCTCCTGTGGATAAAAAGCTCAAATATGTTGTCATAGCAGCTGCATTCCCACTTTCAGCACAGAGTACAAACCATGGGATCCTGGATTCCTTAAGAAACCTTCAGGAACTGGATGAACTCGATGCTGAGCTTGGCAGATGCAGCAGGAACAAGGATGTGCTGATTTTATCACTGAGTGCTTTCACTGAGGAGCCTCAGTTGCAAAACACCACACTGATCGTTGGTTTATGGTGTTTTTCTCAGTGGAACCTGCACCTGGGGAGAAAGGTCTGCACAAATGAGTCTGGGCCTGAGTGATGTGCAAAAGGAAATCCTGCAAAATACAAAGCTGGATCTCGTCCTAGATTTAGGACAAAATGTGAGAGTCCTCATATTCTCCACCCTTAAATGAGGAGCATTGCTTAGGCACTCTGTCAGGGTAGATGATCTATGGTTCATGATGCAACTCCACCAGCTTCACTTCATTTTCTGGTGGGGATGTCCCAAATTATCGCTGTTTCAGCATATCCCAGTGTGTACAGACAACCAGCTCGTGCTGTGGTGGTGGGTGTTGGTGCTGGGCTGCTTCTCAGTGCCTGTCTCAATGCTCCATGCCTCCAGCTATGGCTGAAATGTCCAATCATCTCTATTTCGGTCCAGATCCACCAGGAAACCCTGAATAAGTACCTATTAGAAGCATTATGTATGCAAATGTGTCTAACAGCCTTCCTAGTAATGAGGCATGCATAAATGCCTCCTGATGAACAGACTGCAGAACCTCGAGTCAGACTGAACGCTTCCAGTTCTGCTTCCAAAACTGGTGTAAGTCAGAGTGAAAATCAGATTTTGCAAAGTTGGCAGACCCTGAGTAATAAAGACCCTGCCAGCTGGGGCTGGGACTTTTTTACAGCATATTCAACCTGCTCAAAACACTGATATCAAAGTACAGGGACAGAGAACGGGATTAATTTGTGCTGTCCAGCTAGAGAACTGAGGAACCAAAAGATTGAGTGTTTTTGGTCAAGGTCATTCTGGAAACCAGTAGCAGAGCTGAAAATTGATATACCCAGTGCTTGATACAGATAGCTCAGCTCCAGCCCATGCCACCAGTCCCTCCATCCAAATGGATGTGCCACCAGAGGTGCTCTTGGGTTAATACAATCCCCAGAGGGCTTTTCATACAGGCTGGCCTGTCTTGATACAGGCTGGCCTCGGTTACAAATGGTTCTAGACATGGAGAGCAGAATGAGCTAAAGCAAGGGCAGGACAGTGAAGTCTTTATGGAGTGGAAGTGATTCTGTTGATGCACAGCGGCTCTCAAGAATTTAAGTTTCATAATTGGTGCTAAAAATGTAAGTGCAGTGTGGGATTGTAATGCTGTGCAAGGGACCAAGGGTAAACTTCAATCTAATTTCGTGTGTGCCCCACGTACAAGAAAATAGGATGAGAAATGCTTTGAAGACATTTTGGATCTGTTGTTTCTGCAGCAAGCAATGTCACCTGATGATAACTCAGATGGACATTTTGCACCTTATGAAAAAAAAAAACCATCACCAGCAACTTACTCCAAATCAAAAATCCAGTACTTTACATCACTCTCAGTAAATATTTCATAGGATGGAAGGAGCTGCCACAGAGGAAATACTTTTTTAAATAATATTTTGTAGTTTCCATGAGAAGGCTCAATATGGCTCAATATGGGGAGGTGGGGGGAAGCAAAACAAAACAAGAGGCAAAAAAAGGCAAGTCTCAGCAGTCAGCTAATTGTGTTTTGTACAGAGAAAAGAGATTTCCTATGACACTGGTCCCAGGAGCTCCAGCAGGGCTTAAAAGCTTTCTCCTGTTGGGTGGCAGTTTGTGTGCCTGCTTGATTGAGTGGAAGGAGTGCAGGGGAAAAATGAGAACACAAATCCATGTTTTGGCTGCCACATGGTCAATACAGTAATAGGTTGGCAGAAACATCAAAACACAATCAAGAGCTGTCTTTGGGGCTGTGACTGAGCGAAATTTGTTGGGCAGGAAGCCAAGGGAAAGGAGAAGAGGTCTTCTGTTGTTCTTAGAGCTCATCAAGAGGCGCTAAATGAGCAAACTGAAATCTCTTTCTGGGGAAACTGAGATCTGTGCTCAAATCTGCACGTGCAGTATTATGTGTGGTATAACCCAGCTGCCCTGTTCTCTCCCCTGAGCTGAGTAAACTTTGGGGGTGAGGAAGCTGATGGTGTGTGTGTGTAAATAGCTCACATCCAGTTTGTACCACCCTGCAAAAGTTTTTGTGTAGTGTGTTTGGGGTGGATGCAATACTCAGGAACAACAGAGCCATTGCAAGTAAATGCTTAAAACTTTATATGCAACTTTTGCAAATGCTGCTTTGCTCTAAAAACACAACAGTCACAAGGACCTGGGAGCTTCAAGTCTATTTTTTAGTACTTTCCTTTTTTGAAAGACAAGGAAGTAGTCTTCAGTGTTCAGCTCTGAGGAGGAACTGTAGAATGTCATCTAAGCAGATTAAAATATTATGTCCACATGCAGAAGGACACATGTAAATTTCCATGTGTCTGCACCTTCCAACACTGTAAACAAGGAGCCATTTTTCACAAGGAGTTTGTGATAGCCCTTTAATGTTAGATTCAAAATCATATTTCATGTTCCAGCATCTGCCTTTACACTCACTATCAGTAGTGAGATAAGTTTAAAATGACAACACTGATAAACTTAACACAGAAAGAGCAAATCACTTTCTCAAGCAATGGGAGTTTTAAGGAACAAGTAATTTCTTGCTCTTCCTATCGCACTTCTGACTGGCCTTGGGGGCAGGAATGTGTTGGGTGAAGTGGTAAAAATGTAGAAATATAAAGAGAAGTGAGACCATTTCCGTGGCAGATTGATTTACATGACAGTGATAGATTTCTTGAAGCCTCATGAAGATTTGATCTCCTACAGAAGACATTAAAAAGACATTAGGGAATCATCATGTAGCTATACAAATTTGTTGTGTATTCCTCTATATGTTTGCCTGTGTAAAAGAAACCGGGATCAAAAGCTCTTGGGCTTGTGAAACCTGCCCTTTGGTGTGGAAACAAATGATTGGTCTGATTCCCTCCATTATCTCAGTGGGCATCATTTCCAAGACATTTAGGGAGTTTTGCTCCACTTAACCAGCTGGCAAAGTGAGCATCTTTCCTTTTGTGACAATGATCTCCTTCGAATTTCTAAAGCAACTTTATTGATAAGCAGTTCATATTTCTGTTATTTTAGTTCATATGCAAGGATTTTTATGACCATGATTTTTTGGCTTTATTGGACCTCTTAGCATACAGTGAGGTTTGGTACGGGAGCTCCTCTGCTGGTCTGAGATCTCTCTTTGTGCTCTTTCACTGCATTCAGG
>VXBN01009951.1:983147-1003688 GCA_013397395.1 Sinosuthora webbiana | reverse complement strand
GCTAAAATCTCTCAGGCCCACACGAGCCCCTGCTGGACTCACCCCAGGGGCTCCCTGCCAAACTGGGCACATTTCCAGCAGTGCCCAGTGCCCTCCCCACCTCCCCACAGCCCCTCACACCATCAGACAGCCCCGGGTGCCACCTACCTCCCAGGGTGGCAGAGATGAGGAGGTGGGTGCCGTACTTTTTGATGATGGTGTCGATGAACTGCTGCGTGGTGGGTCTCCTGCCCAGCAGGCGGATGCTCCTCTGGAACTCGGGCATCAGGGGCAGCGGGTTGTGGAGCAGGTCCCTCCTCTCGATGGCTGTGTTCCTCACCTTCCAACGGGCAAACTCCCTGTGCCACAACACAGGAACACAATGGGGTCAGCCTCCCGGTCTGGAGGGGCAGGGAGAGTCAGCAGGGGAGGGAAAGGAGGGTTGGGAAGGGGCCAATCCTGCTGGACACCCCCACATGGATACACACATGAGGCCACGAGGCTGGACAAGAGGGGAAGGGGAGGAGAAGAGGAAAAGCGAGACATTACTGCACAATAACTGTACAGCACAAGGATCAGGATGGTGAGGAGGTGCCCTGGGAGTCACCACAGGTGTCTGTCTGTCAGAGAGCTGTGTGGCTGTAGGACTCGAAAGACTCCAAATATTTCAGAAGGCAAAGAGCATAGAAAAGGAAGGCTTCATTGTCTAAATTCTTACTACCTTTTATAAGGTGTTCCCATACAAACTTAACATGGTTGGTGAATAGGAATGACACCTCTCTAATGCCATTGATTAACCAGAAAATCAGCAAAACACCACCTGGAGAAAGATTGTTTTGAGAAAGGAGAGGTGTTTGCCAAGATTGTTTTGGGAAAAAACTTTCTTGAGAATTTTTTCCTTGGGAAAAGTTAGCAGCTGCCAGCAGGCTAAAATCTCTCAGGCCCACAAGCTGGGCTTCCCTAAAACAAAAGCAGGCTGGTCCTTTCACCCTCCCACACTTTGGGGTCTTGCACTTCTCCATGAAGCAGCAAATTCTGGTCTCTGTCAGCAAATGGTCGAGACCACAGATCTAGCCCAAACTGATCACTGTTATATCCCTGCTGCCCACAAGCCTTCCTGGAACACTTTTGCAAAGCAAAGCTGGAGAAAATACATTTTCTCCAAACATCTTCATCTTTCAGTACCATGAGTATGGCAAAAGAGCATTTTGGAAAACAATTTTTGAGATAAACCATGTAAAAAGGTGGATTCAGATATAAGCAGAGTCCAGGAGGAAAGCAGAGATTTTGTTCATGTTTTAGAAAAAAAACCTAAGTGATTCTCCAATCCATGCTTTTAAACTGAGAGCAACTGGGGAAAAAAAATAAAGTGAATGTTTGCAAAAGCAGTTCTTTATTGCAGGTATCCATTTTGAAATGACACAGAGGGAAATGCCTAGAGAAAAGCTTGCACACCTGCAATCTAAAAATCAGGCCTGTGAAACATCACCAGCTGAGCACCTGAAAAATGAGAAACCTATTAATGTCTTTCAAAAAATATTGAGCAAAGACTTCCTTAAAGGAGAGGATGTTATCTATACCCATTCTCCTACAGTGCACCTGCTCTATCTTAAGTTTCCTCCCAGACCATCAGTCCAGAGGCTTCTCTGTTACTTTTCCTCTTCCTGTAACTTGGATTTAAGATAAATATTTTATTTAGATTATAGGTGTTGTGGTTTAATCCCAGGTGGCAACTCAGCCCCACACAGCCACTCACTCCTCCTGGAGAGGAAGAAGTCAGAAGGGTGAGAGAGTTTATGAGCTGACATAAACAGTTTAGCAGATAAAGCAAAAGCTGCATGGGCAAGCAAGGCAAAACAAGGAATTCATTCCCCACTTCCCATCACAGTCTGGAGCTCAGCCATCTCCAGGACTCCATCAGAGTGACTGGGGGAGACAAACTTCCTCACACTGCACATCCCCCTTTCCTCCTGTGGTGTGGGATATTCCTGGGGTCAGCTGGGGTCAGCTGTCCAGGCTTTGTCCCCCCTGCAGCTCCTTGTGCAGCCCAACCTCATCACTGGAGGGGTGGGATGAGAGGCAGAAAAGCCCTGACCTGTGTAAACTCTGCTCAGCAACACACCTGTGTTACCAGCACTGCTTCCAGCAAAATCCAAATCCCAGCCCCATACAGCCTCTGTGGAAAAAATTAACTTTATCCCAGGGTTAGAGAAGACATTTAATAACTGTGTTCTCTGGGAACAGCCTTGTTTAGCATTAGTGTGGCTCAGCAGTAGCAGCTAAAGCAGAGAGAGCCCTCACGTGCAAGAGCTGACCAAGAGTAAACTGTGAGAAAATTAATGCTGCTAACAAGGAACCAGCTGAATTCAGCAGATACAAGTGGAATGAAGATAAGAACCAAGGAGACTCTTCCAACAGGATTAAGTAACTTCAGAAGAAGGCCAGCCCAGTTTCCAGTAAAAACAATTAGAAGTTAAGGGGCCACTGATCAGAATGAAGGATTTGGGGTTGGATTTGAGGATTGGTGGATTAGATGGCACAGGTGTAATTCTGAGCAGTGAACTGGGACAGGGGTCCTCTCTGCAGGCACCCAGCTCAAACTGAAACCCAGCAAAGACTCATTGGAAACCTTCAGGCAGACTTGGCATTCCCAGCAGGATCCTGGGGTTCAAACCTGTCCCTGTGGCTGGTGTGGAACAATCCATAACACCCAATTCAAAGCAGGAATGACAACACCTTGCCCTGAGGCAGCCCTTCCCATCACAGAGCATCCACCCAGCACAAGAACCCTCCTGGCTGGCAGAGACCCTGACACACAGGCAGATTCAGAAGGCTCAGCTACAAAGCCAGGATCACAAACCAGGTCTTTTCTGCCCAGGCTGATTCTGTGCTCAGTCCACTCTGAGTGTGTCAAGTTATTTGACTTAATGTAATTATTGCAGGTATTTATTTTGATTGTGCCCCTTCACAACACTCCACGCTGCCTGACAGCAGTTACATTCACCAAAACAGCAAAGTGCCAGCTATTTACTTCAAAATATCTCCTTACACTTGAGCTAATGCCCCCTCCGTAGTTCCCTGCTTTCACAAGCCAGGTGAAAATGCCAAAACAAAACACACCTCTTACCATGTTACGAGAGTCATTAGTGTCAACCCTTGCAATCTGACCAAACATCCATCTTTCCTAGAAAAACCTCAGTCAAAAGGCAAAAAAAAAAACAACCCCATAGAAAAGGTTCTTAGCACGAGGAGTGACTGAAACAGATCATTGGCTCCCAAGTTGTCTACAGATAACAAATACATCACCAGTGTATTCCCTTTATGGAGCAGGGGGTGTTCTCTGCTGTCCCAGAATTGTGTAAAAGTTGATTTTAATGATAGAGAATACTTTAAAGACAAAAAGTTTCTCTCTGACATTACAGAGAGGTTTGTCTAATCATTCCAGATTAGAGTTTTAATCCCAGACCTTGCTACACGAGGAAATCCCCTTTGAGGAAGGAATGGTCCCTTCAGCAGCAGCAGTGCACGGGAAGAGGCAGAGCTGGATGGTCAAAGACAGGCAAGGTGTTATAATAAATAGCCATGCCCTTGTTCCCATCAGAAAGATCATAACTAGCAAGCATAGGAAGAATGCCATCTGTGCTTCCTCTCCGAAGAGACCATTATTGCTTCCTGTAAAACTCAAGCACACTCTCACATTCCTGCTTCCTGCAGTATCCATAAAGTCAGGAGGGACCAGAGCACTCCAGAGCCAGCAGGTTTTCAGAAAGGGTTGAGGGAAGGTTTCATGTTCCCAGTAAAGTCAGAGAATTTGGTTTTGCTGCTTTGCAATGGATAATTTAGCAGCAAAGACCATAGAGTTGGGATGTGCAGCTGGTCAGGTATTGCTCCCTGTTTTCCTTCAGGGAAGCTGTGGCTGCCCATGGATCCCTGGAAGTGTCCAAGGCCAGGTTGGATGGGGCTTTGGAGCACCCTGGGAGAGTGGAAGGTGTCCCTGCCCATGGCAGGGGGTGGGACAGGATGAGTTTAATGGTCCCTTCCCTCAGAGCACTCCAGGATTCCATGATACACCAACACCCAGCCCCCGGGAGTGTTTCCACTCAGGGGGTGGAGGTGGGCAGGGCAGACTGGGCAGTGATGGGCAGTGAAGGCAGGAGAAGGCAGGAGAGGAGAAGGACATTTTGATAAACAATGTGTCCAAAGGGAAAGCGGGTTCATTTTCTACATCAGGTCCAACATCACCTTTTGACACCGCTGGCAGGAGGCAGAAGAAGGAACTGCAGAGAAATCCCTGCCATGTCTCCAGCCTTTCCTGCTGCCAAGGGACAATCCCAGTCCCCACTCATGCAGTAGGTGAGCCCTGAGCAGATTTAAGGCGTGATAGTGAAGGAGACTTTTCCCACCCAATCGCTATTGGTGCCATCCCTCCCCAGGGCTTCCTGTGCTCCCAGGGCACACCAGGGAGGTGAAAGCCCAGCCCTGCTGTGCTCTCCCTGTGCTCGGATGTGTGGCTTTCCCAGCTGACAAGAAAAGCTGAGCAAATATGTTATGATGAATAATTTATGCAACTAACTTAGATGTTTATCTTCTGCTCATAGAATATCCATGAACCAGTTGCAATTCCCTCTAAGTTATGCATTATTTGAATTTACACAGTGGCATTTTTCAGGCTTTTTTTATAGGTTTTACATAGCATTTGGCTGGTTTATTTCCTTGTGTGCTGTCAATTCATTGGGATTGGAATCAAAGAAGGATTAAGTTTGGAAGGGAACACCAGTGGGGTCATCTGCTCCAACCTCAACGGTCAAGCAAATTATATGGCCTTGTTAAGCTTCCTTATTAATGTCCAAAAAATACATTTTAAACTTGGCTCACTGAATTCCAATATTTTACATGGAAAGCAAACCTCTAACTCCAGTGATCTTCCATGCAACCTGCAGAACCCTCTGCTGCAAGATGCACCTGAGGCCAGGATTATGGTGCAGTTTTGGAAAATAGACTTAACATTAATAGATGTGGCTACTGAAATCATTTAGAAATATTGAGGTCATAAAAATAAAATTATATTTGCAGGGAACAGCATAGATCCAGCCTTAGGGAATGTTCCAGCCTGAAACTCCTGAAGGTGCTGAAGAAACACCTCCAAGAGCAGGTTTTCTATTAGCTTTCAACTCTAGATTTAATTGCATTTTCTGCAGAAGCAGAAAATCAGCCAAGATGAATTCAGGGTGCTGGGCTAGGTAAACAGTACTCTTGTCTGTTTGTCACCACCTGGGAATCTTGGGAGGATTTTCCAAGGCCTTGGATTGGTGGATAATGGGTGCCAAAGGGTGCTGAAACCTTTCCTCACAAAACCATCCTGGGCTGCCTCTCCTCTTTACTCCTCTGAGCCTCCAGTGGCACCACAGTGCCTGTGCCACCACCTGGGACACTGAGGTGAGGCCTCTACAGCTACTGAGCCACTTTAAAAAGAGAAATACTGCCCTGTGCATCACTTCTTTTCCAGGTGAAGGAGTTGCAAAGAGTCGACCAGGATTAGGGGCCACCCCATGGTAGGATTGGTACAGTTTGGATTGGTACAGAGTCTTCTGACCTTCAGGGGAAATGCCAAGCAAGGACCTGAACCTCTGCCAGCAGGGAAGCTTTGGATGGCCTTGGAAAGATGAGAAACCTCTTAGCAAGGAGGAGGAAGGGTCAGAATACCTGAGGCAGAGATGGGATGAGGAGAAACTCTGACCCAGGGTCTGAGCAGTGGGGAGGAGACACTTGGTGGTGCTGTCCCAACAGGGCAGAGATCCCAAAGGAATTTGGGCTGTGCCAGGAAATACCTTCCAGGCCAGCAGCTGCCCTCTGGAGAAAATACAGAGGAGCTTCTTTAAGGGCTGAAAGGGGTAGGAGGTGCTGAAGGAGGAAGGGAGGGGAGAGGGATGAGGGGTGAAGGGCTGCCTCAGGGAGGCACATGCTCACATTGAAGGCTTTCCCCCCTGTAGCAGCAAGGGGACACACTTCATTGGAATACAAGGATGAGAAAATACTGCCCCTTCAAGCCTGCATTAATGAGCTTCCATCAGGGCCAGCACGTCGGGGGCACAAGGAGCCACTAGGAATGTCTCAGTGCTCATTAGCACCATGACCCCTCCAGGGAAACAGAAAAACAGGGGAAAAAAAAACAAAAAACTACTGAAGAGGGAGGAAAAGTCAAGAGACTGGAATATGTACATCACACAGACCCCACTCTGCACCACCAGGAAGGACAGCAGGATCCAAGGGCAGGAGCAGCTCTACCCAGGGAGGGAAGTCTGAGGGAGAGGGGCCATCAGACCAAATTAAATTCCCCGTCTCCAAATGGCCAAGACAACCAAAGCATGTAAGTGAGGAAACAAGCTCAGCACAGACCTCGGGGGCTGGTGCTTGGAACAAAAAAGAAATTAAATGCATTAAATAATGATCAGGACAGAGACAGTTTTAAAAAGAAAAGGAATAGCAGAGGAGGAGGACGGCAGAGAGCAAAGCCCAAGTAGAACACCCCAGCCCCTCCTGGTGCTGGTGTACACCCCTCAGGGCAGGCAGAGCATCCCACCCAGTGCACACTCAAACAGGAGCAGCCCCAGCCCTCCCTGGGAACTGGGCAAGGACAAGGCACCAGCTCCTTTCTGCTCAATGACTCTTGACTTTTTAAATAAAATTTATCTTGGAAGTCATCAGCTGCTCCCAAAGGTGATGGGCCTTGCTGAAGGCAGCACGCTCTTCAGTAACAGCAGGACACAAACGTTATTTCACGCCCTCTCCTTGGCATAGTGACCACAAAATTGACTCTGATGTCATCAGGACTCCCTGATGTCAGAGGGATGTTCCCTGAGATTTTGGTGTCTCTGCCCCTTTTTTCCTTCAGGCACTCCACCATCATTAAGAGAGACATTTTTGGACGTGTCTGTGTGCGCTGCAGACAAATATTAGTACCTGTCAGGACGAGCGTGAACCAAACCAGACAGATTTTAGGCCTTGTCTGGGTAAGAAACAAGTTCTGTCTTAGCCCTCAATCTTCCAGAATCCTTCCAGATGCTCCTAGAACAGACCTGTTGGTTTGGGGAGTTTGTTTTGTGTTTCCTTTCCTTTTTTTTTTAGCCCAATTGTCCCATCCACTGGCTGCACAAAGTGCTGGTTATCTCCAGCCCTCAGGATGAGGGCTCCTCCAGGTTCCTGAGAGCCCTGAATCCTGCAAACAATGCCAAGGGACAGGGGCTGAGCGTGACAACAGCACTGCAATGCTTATCTTGTTCTGCCAGATCAGCCTTTATAGGAGCCTGTGCGGGGCATCTGTGATTATGGTGGGGTCAGTGATGTTTCATTTCCAGTCTGTGCCCTCAAAATGCCAGACAGCCCCAGGCTGAGCAGTGCAATATTCCTTCAGCACTTTTCTCTGCAGCTTGGCCTCTTCCCTATCTAGGCCAGCATGAAGAAGTCACTCTTCAAAGCTGAGCTTTTCAAAGGACCTGCAAGAATTAGTTTCCTGTGAGGGTTTGGCACTCATCCCCCCTAATCTATTTAAAAAACCTCCAGTCTGTAGATTTAAACTAGTTCCAAATTAGACAGAGGCTGAAACTCTGCCATGAAAGAGAGAGAAAAAAAATTTGATTCCAGAGAAGTATGAAAAAAGAATCACTTAAGCTAAAAGTCCAACAGCATTTTGCATAACAACCAGTCCAGCAGACAGGCTCACTTATGACAGCTGGCAGGTGAATGAGATAAATAAATTGACTATTGATCTATTGATAAATGCTGTGCTGTCTGCAGCAGCTTTATTGCTCTAAGGGCACTTACCTGGCTAGGACTGAACCAAGGGGAGGACAATCAGACTTTGAATCACTCTGTGGCAGAAATTAAGCAATGCTGTTGGACTAGTTCCTCCTCCACCCGGCTCCAGAGGACAAAGGAAGAATCCCCTGTTGCTCTTCCCCTTGGTCTGTCCTTTGGCCGTGTGCTTGGAGTTGGCTGAAACCTCAAACACTTCCCCTTTTATGGACAAGCAGTTCAGCCTGCTCCACAGTTTAGTTTTTATCTCTCTAATCATTTTCTTAAAGATATTAAATTGTTCCAGAGTTGAAAGCTCTGAGGGTTTTTTTTTTGGTTTGTTTTGGGGTTTTTTGGGGGGTGAGGGAGGTAAAAAAGAGGTCTAGAACAACATGACAATTACAAGAATCAAAATGAAATAAAATTACTTCTAAGACAGAGGAATTTCATGTGACCTTGAAAGCCCCTTGGTAAACAGGTTGCTCCAGCACTGAATTAAAATCCAGTCAGACAAACATGATTTCAAGTCTTGTGCTCTCTCTTAGGGTAGGACTGCATTTGGGTCTCTTAGGAAGCAGCCTGGAATTGCTGGGTGCCCAAAAGGTCGATTTCTTTAGAAAAAAGCTGAAATAAATTTATTATTAGACACTCAAAGCAGAGTGATTCATCATAGGTAAGAACAAGTTAAAAGATAGCTCATCAAATTTGATCATTATTAAATTTGTTTGTTATTAAATATGATCATGGCCAGGATGTGGCTGTAATTCTTAACCCTGGCTTCAAATCCAAACACATGAAAACTTGGCAGAGTAGGTTTCTACCCCTTCACCTGCTTGGGATCCCCTCCAGGTCATGGATTTCTGCACCCTCAGTAACACACAGTAACTTCTGAACCTCTTCCCCACAGCTGCCTTCATCAGTCCCCTGTGGATCTGTTCCCATACCCCACCAGAGCCAGCTGCTGCCACGTCTTTCCATCTCACCCATCAGCTCCAGTGCAAACAGCCTGTGGACATTTATTCCCCCAGCTCTCCCTGCAGTGTCACTTGTGCAGATTTCCTTGCACAAACCCCACACCTGGAGCACTGCAGGGCCCCTTCCCACCACCAGCCTCCCGCAGCCCCGGCCACCCCGCAGACGTGCTGGTGAGTGACTCCCATGCTGCTGACACCACCCCAGCTGTCCCCACAGCGGGCTGACAGCACTTGTGAGCCACTGCAATTTCCATCAGGTTGATGGGAGCTGCTGGAAGCTGGAGTGACATCTCTCCGAGAGCTCCCAGCGCTGTTCTCGCCACGGCAGCTTAACAAACATTATTAATAACAGCA
This sequence comes from Sinosuthora webbiana, assembly GCA_013397395.1. Classification (NCBI taxonomy): domain Eukaryota; kingdom Metazoa; phylum Chordata; class Aves; order Passeriformes; family Sylviidae; genus Sinosuthora; species Sinosuthora webbiana. Next base: position 994,590 of record VXBN01009951.1, on the reverse strand, counting down.
AACCTTCTGCTCTGGTGCTGTTCTCTCCCTGAAAGCTCACCCAGACCAGACATGGCTTATGAAGCTGCTGGGGAAGCTGTTCCAACAGGCTGCAGGGTCCTGTGTTCTGACAACACAGAGACAGCCCCAGTCCTTCCCTGTGAATTAGGATAAAAATCACGGGACCGGCAGCAGGAACAGTTCTCCCCCAAAAATACCTGACACAGCCTAGAGAAACTCATCTGTGAACGAGGCATTTTGAGTTCTCTAGTTACCAATACAATGACACAGATATTATTTTACATAGCAGGGTCTCCTGGATTTCTGTTTCTAGGAGTTTGACCCAGAATTCACAATCAAGCTGATCCTGGGAATGTCAAGGAGCTGTCAAGAAGAAGCTTTCAAAGAACACTTTTGAAGCAATGGATGGAAACATCTGAGTCATTTAAGGAATTTTAGGTATTATTGAGGAAACTGGGATAGCTGGCATGGTTGTAGCTTCTCTTCTCCACACTTCTTTCAATTCCCTTCTTGGACATTCCTTTGCACTCAATCCCAATCCAGGGGGATGAGGGCAGACATCAGCCAACAACAGGCTGGAAGGGGAGCCAAGACACAGGATGCTGAGACAAATTATAGGAACGCGTGGCATAGACAAAAAAAATGCCCTAAACTATGCATCTTGTGCTGTAGCAATTGGTTTAGGGGAGGGGAGGGGAACAAGAAAAAACTGCAAATAACGCCAACAAAACAAAGAAAAAGCCAAACAAACCAAGAAACCAACCCAACAAAACAAGCACAACACACAAAAATAACCCAAAATAAAACCCCACACCCCAAAACAAACAATAAATCCACAAAGAAACACCCGACAAACGAGACCTTTTCACGCTGATGTGTTTATTGGGACTCTGGTAGATTAGAGGATTACACCCTTGATGAAGTCCCTCCTCTTGTGGCCAAGTAGTACATGAGAACATTTAAATCTTTTGTAGCCAGGTTTGCAATGGAAGACAGGCAGGGAGAGTTTAATTTATAGAGCAGATAAAAAATCCCCCAGGGCTGACTGGCCCAAGTTCAGTCCTGCTGGGCCCCTGTTACCCCACGGACCCTGCCAGCAAGGGGTGCCCACCGTGCCCCAAAATTCACCGTGTGGGTTCCGAGCCTGCCAGTGCTCCTGCAGCACAACGGCACCAATCAAGGGCTGTAACAGGAGCACAGTTTGGAACAAATCATTTCATTAAATTGCACTTGCTTCATTTCCTGACGATAGAGATGTGTGCCCACACCACAGGCTTTCTTCCTAATTTGAGCTGTAGCAAGCTGATAACCTCAGCCTGTGACACCGCAGCCCCAAACTTTGCTCTGCACTTATCATGATTCACAGTTTGCTCAGATGAATAAACTGAGAAATGTCTCCTTGAACCTTAATTCCTCACGTTGCAGGCAAGGGTACCTGGCTGCTGCACCGCCAGCAGCTTAAGCACAGCATTTGTCAATACTGGGAAAGTAATATCAGAAATTTAGCCTTGATTGCCCTTTTTCCTCAAAAAAAAAGCACCAAATTTTCTCCAACACAGCATGCAGCCATGTTTCAAAACTCGAGCTGTTGTTAGAAAATGGAGCCATCACCCCTCCCCTGGTCAGTTGTGCTCCTCACTTGGCAAAGGCTCAAGTTCGCTGATTTAAGAAGGGGAGGAAAAAAAAAGACCAAAAAAATGATGTTTAAATACAAATCTGCTCCTGCCTCCTGTACCCAGCTGAGCCCTCCAGGTGGTCCTGGCAGAGCCACTTGGGCACAGCTGCCAGGCTTGTGGGCAGAGCAGGCAGTGATGGGGAACTGTCCCTGTCGCCCACCCCTCGGCCCTGAGTCATCCTCAGCTGATGGAGACACCACCGAGCACTCGAGGCAGGAGCTGGTGGGTGGCTGGGAGGCCTAAAGGCAGCCAGTTGGCAAAGCCACCTGTTCCCACCAGGGATCCTGGGCTGCAGGGCAGCTGGGGGGGTGGGTTTGTCCAGGTGAAGTGAAGAGAGGAGAATCCAGCCCCTTCCCTGCCATCCTTCAGATGCTCAGGCTGCACAAGGGGGATCTGCAGGGAAGACAACTTGCAGGGATGCAGCAGGACAGGCAGGCCAAGCTCTGCGTGCTCACAAAGGCACACCCAGGTCCAACAGATGGGCACCAGCCCCATAATGGCACAGGGGATGGGATAAGGACTCATTCCTCCATCCCCTCAGCCATTGCAAGGGGTCTTGCAGGAAGCTTCTGGGAGTGAATGGCAGAGGCAGGAGAGAACAAGTGAACAAAAACCCCGTTAAAATAGTAAAACAAAGCCACACTTCCCTCCCACTTTGATCCTTGCCACTTAATTTCCACAGCTGTTGGGACATTGATTCCTCAGGGCTGGTTTGGGAGAAAACAGTGGTTCCTCCTCATGGCTCCTCAATTCTGTGCCTTCACCCTCAGAGCTGGGGTTCCACATCCCTCTTGTTCCCAAGCTGTGCTGTTCCACCCAGGCCACTGGCCAAGGGCTGCTTTTCAAGCAGTGGCATCCAGCAAGCAGGAATATCCACAGTGGCTGTGTGCAAAGGATGTCCCCTCTCAGTATAGGATTCAGATGGTGACTGGGTCTGAAATTACTGGCAAATACCATAAGATAAGAGGTTAAGGGCTAAAAAAGTTAGGCTGCAGAGTGGAGCCACAGCAAAATTCGAGTCATACATAATCAGAGACATTGGTGCTTTACTCAAGATTAAAAAAGAAAAAAAAAATAGTCCCCAAAAGCCTATGACATTTCAGAATTACAGTAAAACTGAAGAAATTTTCTCTAGGAAAAAGGTGACCCATTTCCTCAGACTACATCCCTCTTTAGCAAAAAAACTGCACACAAGCTGTGAGAAAGCCTTGAATATTCCCTGGTTGCTCCAAAATCTCATTTCTACAAAAATCAGTTATGATGTATTTAATTTTCATTCCTAGTCATGCCATTTCAATCTCAGGCATGTTTTGATGGAGGAAATAAAAAGACTGCAATAAAATAAAAATTCACAAACTCATGAAGAAAGGCAATCTCTTTGCATGCTGCAAAGTGGCCTGCAATGAAAAGATAACCATGCTTTTTATGCAACACTTCATAAAGAAAAAGCTTTATTTTTGTCCTGTCCTAGCCACTGAACAGGGACTTGTGAATGCAAATGCTTTTGTTTCCTGGGATCTGTTTGTGAAGCTCTGAGGCACTTGGTTATTCAGGCACATGCTTGGCAATTTCCCCATCATGAGTCATGTTTTCTTTAGCTGTTATTTGTGACTTTGATATGTGGATCTCAAAGCACCTTTAAACAAACGTGTCGCTGTAGATGGAGAAGCTAAAGCAGCAGGAGGTGAACAACTTTTCCAAGGAAGAGGTCCAGAATACAGCACAACCGTGGAGAAAATCCACACGGATGGAGAGACAGGACAAAGTATTTCACCAGCAAGGAATAAAGTGATGGTGGGGTCATGGCTGAAGTTGCTGCCCCGGTCTGCCTGCCCAGGGCTCAGTTCGTCTCTGCCTCCACACCTCATTCAGGGTGCTGATGATGTGCAAACACAACCCCACATCAGCTACAGAAAACAGACACAGGGCCAGAATCACTCAGTCATTAAATCTGGTAAAGACCTCCAAGTTCATCCAGTCCAACAACCAACCAGCAATGTGGTGGGGCCACATTCACCATCAAACCACATCCTTAAGTGCCACATCCACACAGTTTTTGAACCCTTCCAGGGACGGTAACCCCACCACTCTCCCGAGCAGCCCCTCCAGTGGCATCTGCTCCACAATTCCTAATATCTAAAACATCCCCTGGTACAACTTGAGGCCATTTCCCCACGTCCTGTCAGAAATATGGCCATTAAAAATCACCACTGCAGGGATTCCCAAATGCCAGCCCTTTATGGAGGACACAGAAGCCGTGTGCAAGCAGTGGAGTGAGCTGGAGTGATGCACAGGGAGGGTGTTGGAGCTGACCTACACCAGAAGTGAGGGATCCTGCACACCCCTGGCACTCATCATCCCCCACACAGTGCTGTGGGATTCCTTTGCTGGGTCCTGGTGGGAACTCCTGGAGGATTGGTTCTTCCCCTCTCTCCTGTGCTGCTCCGTTTCATGGCAGACTCCTTGGTTTGCGTTGAGTTAAAACACAGGATCCTTCAGAGCATGAAAATTCATTCTGAGGGCATCAGGTGCTGGAGAAAAGCTGAGGAGAGACCCCAAGGTGTCCCTGCCTGTGGCAGAGGATTGGAACTGGGTGATCTTTGAGGGCTCTCCCAACCCAAACCATTCCAGCATTCCATGAAAAACCTCCCCTCATGGCTATTTCAGGAGGGGAGGATTGGGCAAAGTTAAATTACCAGCTCCTATTCTAATTCAAGATGCACACACACCTGAGTTAGGGATTGTGTGCTATTGCACAGCTGAGCCTCTGCTCCCAAAGAATGAACTGAACCCCAGAATTTAGAAGCACATGCATATGTATATATTTATCTATTGAGCAAAACAACAATATCTGCTACGCTTTTTATTTGCCTTCTGTGTTTTGAGATTTAAAGACTTGTATTTTCTGGCTTTCCTCCGCAATCCTAAAAGACAGCCCATTCTTATTTTTTAAATGGAAGTTGTGAGTTATACAATTATATGACTCAAGCCTGTGGAGTGCTTAAAGAAGACAGGAAAAAAAGCTAATGTGAATCCCCCAACTCTTACAAATACCGGAGGAACAGAAAATAAAAAGCCGTATCTTTGCAGTCTGGTAGAGGGCGGGTCCTGATCTTGTCTCCTACTGACTGGAAACCTCTCAATCCCCAGTGCCTGAGGAAGTGCCAGGAGGAAGGGGGACAGGAGAGCAGCTGCCCTTGCCCTGGGCTAGGTCATTATCCTTGGGATACAGTTCTGCCCCCTCTGGACTAGGATAGATCCCCAGAGTAGCTGAGTGATGCTCCAGCCAGTGGGATGCCTTTCAGCACTTCCCCCCACACTGAGACATCCAGCTTTGTCCTTTCTCCTGCTTTTTGGTGGAGTTCCTTCCCCTCCTCATGAATCCCAGCCTTCCTTTCCATTTTCTCTCCCCCAGCTCCTGCAGCATGCAGAGCAGGACAGACACAGGGTCCTACACACCATATTCTTTGGCAGGGCATAGACCCTGATATATAAACTTATCCCACCCCGAAAACCTAATGGAGGGCAGGGAGGCTCCTAAAACGGCGGGAGGAATGAATTATCCGGCTCTGTGCAAGAGCAGCACCCAGAGGCCTCCACAACAAGTGCACGTTTATCTCACTAAGATCTGTCCCTGCGCCTGTCCCTGCTCCTTCCACTGCCACTGCCAAAGCCCAGCTGCTGCCCAAGCCCATCTCCGCACAGAGGGAGAAGCCACCCCGTACTGAGGTGTCTTTGTGCAGCTCTGATACTGCTCCTGGTTTAGTTTCTTCCCAACAGGAGACGCACTGGGTATTCTCTCCTTGCCCCACTTATCCCTGTCTCTGGAAGGGCAGGTGGTGCCTGTATTTAAAGCCTCAATCTTCCTGGGCACTGGACCGTGCCCAGCGGCGCACTCATCGCCGGGGCCCAGTCCCACTGACTGATTGTTTGCTGATTCTGTTTGTCATTTTATCCTGGCTCCATAGAAAACTTATTATAAAATCACATTTGTGTTCCGTAGATTATCTCTGTGGCTCGCTGCGGCGGGCGCGCGGAGCACGACAGGCAGAGTTGGGGACCAAGGTGACAGGGACTGAGCTGCAGTGCAGCCCTGGTGCTGGCAGGGGACAAAACCAGAGCCCCTTGGGCAGCCATGGGTTGTGCTGGGGGTGGGATAACTGTTAATAATTAGCTGTTGCAATTCTCCTGGCCAGATCCATGCCGTATGCCACAAATAAATGTTCTAAACGCAAAATAGTTTTGTGTTAAATGACTGGAACTGTCTCCACTGCTATTAAAAATCTTTATTCTAGATAGTCCCAGCTTAGAGTTGCTTTTCATTTGCACCTGTATGGAGTCCAACAGTCCGTGATAGAAGCAGAGAAAATTATTATTTAGGGTTTTGGTTGTTCCTTGGGTTCTGGGAGCAGTCAAGACTGGAGAGATGGAGATTGCAAAGAGAGCAGTGTCCCTGAGATATAGGATTTCGTGGTGCCCTGAGAGTTCAGCCAGAAGACACCCCTGGAGTTGCATATGGCACAGAAATGGAGGCAACCATCTCTCCTAGTCACAGCTTTGCCATGTTCCTCCCAGGTCCATCCCCTGCTCACCCCCCAGCCGTGCACAGAGGGTGTGACTGGTGCCATTCAATCTTCCTCCCCTCGGCCTCTCTGCAGACTCACATTTTGCCATTTGCTTGGCAAAAACATTCCCTAAACAGGGAAGGTGTCCTTTCCAGAGAAAGATCAAAGAGAAAAAGAAAGTTTAACTTCTGGAGAAGCAACTGGACACGGTGGGATGGACTTCTTATCGAGGTGGAAAAACGTTCCAGCCTCCTTCTCTGCAGAGCTGTTTCTGCTCTCTAGAATGTGCTTTCAGGAGGGAGCTCCCCTATTTCCTGAGCATGGTCAGGTCTGCTGGATTTTCCTGCCCACTTCAGCCGAAATCAAGAGGTACCCCCTTGTTCACAAGCTCATCACAAGGTGCTGGTGGTGCCAGAGGCTCCACGTCAGCGGAGTTGGCCATCTGGAACAACCCCCGTGTATCTCTCCATCTCATTGACTCTTTGTTCCATTTCAGTCTCAGCTGAAATTGGATCTTTTATCTCTCCTCCGTTGCCTGTGACTCTTATTTCCCCCCTCACACTGTATCTGCTGCTATTTATGATTTATTCTCTGTGGCTGTCCTATTTAATGCTGCAAAATGGTTGGGATGATGGTTTCTGTGGACGCTGGAAGAGAGCAGAGGGATCCTGTCCTTTACCCGTCACAGAGGGACATGTCTGAACGTCACGACTGAACATGTCCCAGCACTGTGGGAGGTGGGAATCCCACAGCAGCACCCTGAATCCCTGGCTGCCCCGTACTGTGAAATGCCACAGTGCCTCGGGGTCATCAAGGGACATGGTTATCCAGGGATAAAAAGCAAGGAGCCACAGCGAGCTCGGGGCACCACCCTGCTCCAAAAGCACTGGCTGCCCTTTCCCGAGCCAGCAGCTGGGATGTCCCACCTGCCATTGCACAGCCTCTCTCCAGGCTCTGGAATGCCCACAGCTGCTCAGGTCTCACCGTTTCCAGGCAGCCCCTGGGATGTGCAGGACTCAGAGCAGCAAGACACAACGAGTGTCTCTGTGAGGCTTCTTCCTACTCCGGGGTTTTTCATCACGCGAACGCCACGCTGCAGCTGGCTCTGGGAAGTCTTCTGCCCACACACTAAATAAATTCTGGTGTGGTGCTCTGCTTCTCTATGGAAACCGTACCCTGCATTTCTCTCCATAGGATTTTTCTCATTTCAGGCTCCATAATAAATTAACGAGAAGATGTTTTCTTTACACCAGCCATAGGAGAGACACTTTTCTGTACTCGATTAATCTTTAGTGATCTATATTAAATATTTATCTGAAGAAACGAGGCCTGTATTGCAGCAACATTTTCTATTATGAGACTTATCATATCAAAAGATATTTTCCTGGTGCTGACTCCTTCATCTGCACCCAGCCAGAATTTCCAATGGAAGGGTAACTTTTTTTTTTCTCCCCTTTCTCTCCCAGTGACCTTTTCCCTCCATAACAAGCTGCTGATATGTTAGAATTTACTGGGTTATAAACATTTTTTATCGAGTAGGAGGGAGCTGGGTGATTTGGCACCAGCTTCCCTAATAAAACCCAGGGGAGAGGCTGCAATGTTTGACTCCAATAAAGGCCTGGAAAGAGCTGCAACCTTCTGGGATGCTGGTCACGAATGACAAGGGGAGTTGGGCAGTGTCAGTCACGTAGCTTCGCTCTGCTGAGGCACTTTTGGAAGGAGTCCAGCTCGCTGGCACAGGAGAGGGAGCTGGGAGGGACCTGGTAAAAGACTGCTCTGTTCTCCCCCAGAATTTCTGAAATTGTGTGATTTATCACATGGAGCAGGGAGATGGGAGCCCTAAACCCTCCTGTGCAGCAAATGGGAGGTGGGGAGACACAGAACAGTTGAGATAACTCAGAAGGGATTGGTGCTGGGGTCAGACACTGGTCCTGCAAGAACGCAGAGAACTCAGACCACAGTTTGATTTTGAGTAAGTGGATGGATTTTCCTACCTGAGGCAGACCTAGAATTGGCTAGAGATAATCAGAATTACTGGCTGATCTATTGAGTCAGTGCCAAAAGGACACTCAGATGCAGTATTCTGCTTTTGTCAGGTCCTGAACAAAACCACAGCAAAAAGAGATGGTCCAATTTCACCAACAGCTCCTGACCTTCAATGTCCAAGAGAATGGAGCTTTGACTGGTCAATAACTAAAATACCATAAGCCTGAATAAATCATCTCAGGACTCGATATACACACATTATAAATGTTTAGTTCTGATGATATATGACTCGCTTGTTATTTTGACAAATAGCTAGTGAATAATATATCTGATGAACTGCATAATATTTTACTAATGATTAATTTATTCATTCCAAACAAACAAACAAAGCCCAGACTTTTCCTCCACTATCCTAAGGAACTCTAATGGCTGCAAAGAGCTTTGAGATCCCTGGATGAGCCGTGTCTGTTATTCCTCCTTTTATCACTGCGTATTTCTAGTGATTTATTACCAGGGAGAATAAATTCATGGCTTATGTTATGGATGGCCTCATTTCAGATTGCAGCAGATCCTGTTTAAAAATTCCTGATTTTGTAATGCCCCCTAAAATCTACAGGAATTTGGTACTTAGGCAGCTATTTTCCCACACAATGTGCTTAAATACCTTTTTAAAGTCTGGGCCGAGCACATCTGAAACATTCTGGCTGGAGAAATGTTGTTTGGGATACAGTCCCTGGGGTTAGTTACTACAGGATATTTACTACAGGACGGAGGTCTGTGAGATTTAGCTGAGGATTGCCCTGGCTGTGCTTTTCCCTCTCCCTCCCTCTCAGTCCCATTCAGAAATACAATTTCTGTGAGTTCTCAGAGAAGATAAAGGACCAAAGAGCAAGAGCTCTTCCTCGGAGCTTTCCTGTGAGGGCGGGCTGATTGATTACGGATCAGAGGCTGCTCCAGCTTCCCTTCCTAAATGAAAAATTGAGAGCTCTTAAAAATTGAATAAAATATGCCGTTCTGAGGAGGATTTCCACTGGCACGAGCACAATAGGAGGTAGTAGTGAGCTGCTCAATATTTCTGTGTGCTCTGGCTAATCCTTTACTCCTCAGTCCCTGTGCACTCTCCCGGTGGCACCTGAGGATAACTCATCTGTAATTGGTAAGGGCTCCAGTTCTGTGTCTCCAGACAAAGCTTAAATCGCTCACGTTTGGGAGAGCTCCAGCTTCAGCTGTGGCTGGAGCTGCCCAGGAGAGGATTCCTTTTAGCAGCTACTTTCAGGCCTGCAGAATCTGGCTCTGTTCCATGCTGGAAGGATCTGGAACAGCTTGTAATGTTTTCACTAGACAAAAATTTTGTCAAAATAGCTCGTTCCTTAGATCTCTTGCTCTCACCGTAGTCACTGGTGACCAGAGAGGGTAGGATATCAAAAATATGTTGAACCCAATTCATCAGCCTGAAACACTCTACTGCAAACAAAATAAAGCATTTTGACACAGCCTTACTGTGGAGAAAATGTTTTTCTACCTCACCGAGACAATTTTATGGCACCTAAAATACAAAGACCTTTCCATTCTGTTATTTGTTTTCCTCCACCCTCGAAGAATTTCATCAGTTCTGCTCCTCTTTCGGTGCACAATCCCAACCACTACGAGTGAAAACCCTACTTCAGTGTTACAAACACTTGAGAGACCTTGACAGGGAGCTGAGATACTTCTGTGCCAGCTCACAGACTGCCACTGTGCACAGAAAATCTTTTCCTTTGCATGCTCACTCACAACCGTGCAGGAGATGGTCACCAACAGAGCTGACATGTTCAAGGGGGAGATAAAGTACTGTCTTTTTTAAAGACCTGATCCAAATATCTCAGTTCCCTGGAGTGAAAACAATAAACTTATTTTTATGACTCTTCTGCAGGAGAAAATTAAGTCCAAGTACAGTTGGCAATTATCCTGTAAGCTTATTATATAGTAGCATTCAGCCTCTTGCACACTCTTGGTTCCGCTATTTTTACGTGCTGGAAGAGCTGGTAATTTCTGTCCCTTATTACAGAGTCATTTCACAGGGAAGCATTCTCAGATTTCATTTAATCCACTCTAGGCTGTGCAAGATGCTGCAGACACCTCAAGGGCTGTGTGCACCCCAAACATCCATGGTTCTGTGGGCACAGAGCCATTTCTGGGTGACCAGCAGAGCCCTGCTTGCTCTGTCACCTCCCCACCCTTCAGTGTGAGTGGCTCCCAAACAAACTGACACAGCCTGAGTGAAGCTGAGTGGGGAAGGCAAGTGCCAGTGGTGATCCCTCTCCATCTGATCACACCAGCATCCCTGCTTTTGTGTCTGCCAGCATTCCAGGAGTGTTGCTGTGGATGCCACACGCCTGCAAGTGCCCAAGGCCAGGTTGGATGGAGCTTGGCAGAGCCTGGGACAGTGGAAGGTGTCCCTGCCCATGGCAGGGGGTTGGAACTGTTTTTTTTTTAAGATCCCTTCCAACCCAAACCCTTCTGTGACTCTGTGATGAGTAAAGAACCCCTGGTAGTGTGCACACCCATAGAAATATCGGAACTATTCGTTTCAACATTCAAAGGCTTTTTTTCTCCTTTCAGATCAATCCGGTTCATCTGAGATCATCCAACAATTAGCAAAACTTCAGTCGTGGCCCTGCTAACTTAGCCACAGGTGTCTGTTCCCTGTGCAATCGTGTGGCAGGATGGAAGATTCTGGAATACATTTCTCTCTGGCTTTGCAGTGCTATTGCTCTGTGGCCTGCTCTCCCTGCTTATGCATGCTGAGGAGATTTGCTCTTATGAGTCGCACCACAAAACTACTCAAAACTCAAATTTAATAACCCAAGTATTACGAAGATCAATATTATGGCTATTCTCATTCAGATGATTAACATTAATATAATTTGGGGAAATATTTATGCTGCAGTAGCGACTGGAGACCTGGATTAAGAGGAGATCCTCAGCAGCTCCACAGAAGAAAAGACACGGCTGTCTCCAGATGAGCGCTGAGATGCAATACCCCAGCTCTGAGTCTCCATGGGCTTGGATGTTTTATGTAAGTTACCTAATAAGATAACGAACCAGCCTTACAGTCCCTACAGCCACACTGGTGACAGTTTGAAAATCATGAGTCAAGCTCAAAAAAAGAATTAAGAGATTGGTTTTAAAATTCATGAGACTTTTAAAATCTGATAAACTTCAGGGTTTTTTTTT